>PISW01001503.1:0-354163 GCA_004023785.1 Mungos mungo | reverse complement strand
ACGCACATCTCCTTGGCCATCACCTAGTGATATGGCCACACCCAGAAAAGGCGGCTGGGCAAAGTAATCTTTAGCTGGGGAACTGTGTATGCGTCTGGCTAAAATTGGCATTGCTACTGAAAAAGGGAGCATTAGTGAGGATCACGAGGAGCCCTGGCCACAGGTGAGCTGAAGGATTACTTGCCCACGAGTGGAAAGGATTCCTGATGCAAGGTCTCCATTCCCAAGCCTCTTGTGTTGTGAATATAATTGATGGTGATGATAAAAATAATGCAAATAAAGATAGCAACAGCTAATACTTGCTGATTTCTTGCTTTATGTCTCTGTATACTAAAGTGTCTTTTATCTTCATGATTATCCTCCAGTGTCAAATTACTCCAAATTTACCCACAAAGAAATTAGGATATGCTAAGTTCAGAAACTTGCCCAAGGAATGCAGCTAGTATGTAGAGAGCCAAGGTGGCCCCCCTCCCCCTAAGAAAAGCACTCACCTGACACCTGGCCACTCTGTGCCCGGAAGGGCACTGGCCGAGGATGAACACGGAGAGAAGAGGCTCCCCAGCACCACTGTTACCCCCCCTCCAAGAAACCCCGAAGGCTGATTCTTTCTCCGATGTGATCTCCCTTCTCAGGAGCAGAAATGCCTTCTGCAGAGCCAGCCTGCGTGTTTCTGTGGCCAAAGTTATTCTCTTAAGTGCTTTGCTTAGAGGCCAGTGATGCTCTGAAATGCTTCAATATTTCAAAAAGCTGAATTAAACTGCAAACTTCTCCATAACCAGATGATCTGAGCTAGCTCAAAGGTGGTTGTTTGGGGCCTGAATATAATCAATTTAGACTGGTCCTTCCACTTATCAAAGACTAGTAAGAGTTTCTGGCCCACACATGACCTTGATTAATATTGAAAAAGTAGCAAAATGAATGAATGAATGAATGTTTGCTTGTTTATTAAATGCAATCTGTTTGGCATATAAGCTCTTCTTAAACATGACTTCTAGAGTGAGGAGGAAATAATCAAAGGGCCATCAGTCGAGGGATGGCTGTAGATACAGATCCAAAGACTACCTGTTTCAGGGTCTCTTTGCTGATGCTGATAGAGGGCATAAGCCAGAAGAGAGCAGCGGGGCCCCCAACCATCCCTAAGGGAGGGGACCTCACGCACCCCAACTTGTGAGCAGCATGTAACCTGGGTCAGTCCAGTGCAAGGGCTGTGCACAGAGACAAAGTGAGAGAGAGTTAGAGATGTTGGCATCCTGATCCAGAACCAACATGCAAAGGGTGGGCTCTGCGACGCAGCTGCCGGTGCCTTCACGCATCAGTACATTAAAGCGTTTGGGAAGGGAAGGGGAGGGAAGGGGAGTGGAGCATTCCTTCCCTCCCCACAAGCAGATGGGTAATTAGATGGAGGGTGGGAACCAGATGCTGTTCTTCCCCGGAGACAAGCACTGGAGGGACTGGGCTGGCTCTGCAGAAGGCATTTCTGCTCCTGAGAAGGGAGATCACATTGGAGAAAGAATCAGCCTTCGGGGTTTCTTGGAGGGGGGGTAACAGTGGTGCTGGGGAGTGCCTCTTCTCTCCGTGTTCATCCTCTGCCAGTGCCCTCTCCGGGCACAGAGTGGCCAGGCGTCAGGTGAGTGCTTTTCTTAGAGGCGTCCGCCTGACGCTATTGCTGTCAGAGGTCATTTCAGGAGCGCTGGCTTGCTAGTTCCCGCTGGTATTTGTCCTTGTGGTGTTTGTTTAGGGGCCTGTTCTCCGGGTTTTTTTAGTGCATTGATACAGACATTCCCCCTGATGTGAGAAGAAGCACTCAGGTAACTCCTGGCTGAGGAGTGCCCTCTGAACTCTGAGCCACCGTCTACTATAACCTGTGTCTCACAGTGATCCTGCTGCAACTGTGTGCTGTTCATGTAAAACAAGTTGTTGTGGGAAAGTCCTCCGACATCTCCCCAAACACTACTTGGCGATGATGATGGATATTGGATTGGCAGCAATGCTGGCAAGGAAGTCAAAGGTCAATTTCCAGAATCCGCACTGGTTCGGTTTACATACTTCTCTCTCCCTGGCATTTTATTTTATTTTATTTTATTTTTTCAGCTGAGTCAAACCCAGCACTGACTTGAAAGCTGCAACAATTTAAATCAGTAGTGACAGAGTAATAAGCCTAAGTATTTGTAAGAGGCAAAGTGCTCTGCAGATCCAAGGAACAATGGTGTAGGCAGTGCCAAGTACATGTGGTGAGAGGCGCTGAGGGTTCTAGAACCCTGCAGAACTCTGGTCCCGAGAATGCGGAAGCATCACTAAGGTTCTCTATCCCACCGCACCTTATCCCACAACGAAGTTCTAGAACAATCTTGCTCCAAGTACAAAACAGAGTCCCACTTATCGACAGTCTAACCTGAAAGTGTGTTTTACATATGCACATACTTAGCCCTGATTGTATACATCAGCGTCTTTTTTTTAAAATATAGTTTATTGTCAAGTTGGGTTCCGTATAACACCAAGTGCTCTTCCCCACTAGTGCCCCCCCTTCATGCCCATCACCCCCCTTCCCCTTTCCCCCTCCCCCTTCGGCCCTCAGTTTGTTCTCATATTCAAGAGTCTCTCATGGTTTGTCTGCCTCCCTCTCCCTAACTTCTCCCCCTTCCCCTCCCCATCGTCCTCTGTTAAGTTTCTCCTGTTAGACCTATGAGTGACAACACATGGTATCTGTCCTTCTCCACCTGACTTATTTCACTTAGCAGGACATCCTTGAGGTCCATCCACATTGCTACAAATGGCCAGATGTCATTCTTCCTCATGGCCACATAGTACTCCATTGTATATATAAACCACATCCTCTTGATCCATTCATCAGGTGGTGGACATGTAGGCTCTTTCCATGATGTGGCTATTGTGGACAGTGCCACTGTGAACATTGGGGTCCATGTGCCCCTGTGCATCAGCACTTGTCCAGTGGGTGGAGACCAGAGAGCTGATGTTTTTCACAAGCATCCCAGGTGATCTGATGCATGGTAGAGTTTGAGAACTACTGATTCCTAGTCAAGGTCCTCATTTCACAAATAATAACACAGAAATTTAGACAGGGGATGTACCCCCACTTGCTAGTTTTTGACAAAGTCTGGGCAAGAACACACCTCTACACTGCATGAAAACCCCAGCCTGAGATAATTCTGAACTTCGCCACCAGCACTAAGTAACTATGTACGTAATGACGCTAGTCAGTGGAGCTCTGCTCTACAGCACACCCTTACAGCCCCCAATGCCCCTCTCTTATTGCCCCCTCCTCAGTAAGAATTTTTTTAAAGTTTATTTATTTATTCTGAGAGAGAAACGGCACAATGGCAGAAAGAGAGGGAGAAAGAATCCCAAGCAGGCTCTGCACTGTCAGCACAGAGCCCAAAAGTGGGTCTCAAACCCATGAACTTGTGAGCTCATGACCTGAGCTGAAACCAAGAATCAGAGGCTTACCTGACTGAGACACCTGGGTGCCCTGAGAATGTATTTTAATTATATAATCTGCTAGAAATGTTTTCTCGTCTCTCTCTACTTTTGTATAGCTCCTTCACTGTATTGTTTTTGATTGGTATAAAATTCTCCAAATGTAAATTTGTATAGCTTTCTATTTGTGACCCAGATAATGATATAAAGTGAGTTTATTACATAGGTGGAATTAAAATTTTATGTTTTTCCTCCCCTCTTCTCTACTACATTCAAAGCTGAGATCAGCTGTGTTCACATTTCTGTAATTCTCCTACTCACAGACATAATGATTTTTATTGTCAAAGTCAGCAGCCCTTTCAGTTACTTTGTGCTGCGTGCAGTGTGGGCATCAGCAGGTGATTCAGACTGCTTTATCCCTTGATAAAATTCATATCACTTCAGCTACTACATTCCACAGGAAGAGTTTCTTTTTAATGTCTTTAGGGTTTATTTTTGAGTGAGATCGAACATGAGCAGGGGAGGGGCAGAGAGAGATGGAGAAACAGAATTCAAAGCAGACTCCAGGCTCCGCGTTGTCAGCACAGAGCACAAAGCAGGACTCAAAATCGTGAGCAGTGAGATCACAATCTGAGCTGAAGTCGGACTCCTGAGTCATGGGATCATGACCTGAGCTGAAGTCAGATGCTTAACCGAGCCGCCCTGGAGCCCAGAAACAAGTTTTGTAAATTTTAACATGGATGTGGTTGTGGAATGCGGGACTGGAGCGGACTGGTAGCTTCACAGGTGCCATCTTGGACTTGAGAGGGGCAGGCAAGAGCTGAAAGATAGACTGGTAGGGGGTACGTGAAGAAAAGGAGTTGAAATCTGAGTTGAAGATGAATCAATGTAACATTGCCCAATCTAGATCAAACCTACGTCTTCCCCTTACAAGGGAGGAGTTCAGAAAGACAAAAGTATATTCAAAGAAAGATTTTTTTTTAATATTTTAATTTTGCAAAATTTTTCCTTAACTTTGTCTCTCAGGAGTAAGAAACAAAAATTATTGTAAATATGACCTATGCAATACCTAACAAGAGTGTATGATCAGTTTTTGAGATGAATGTGGGGTTATAATGAGCTGTTGACGAATGTGGTGCTGTTCATTAGAAAAGGTTTTCCGGGCTATCAAAGGGTCACGCTTGCCTGGAGAATGGTAAACTGGGAGAGGAGGGACAATGGTAGCATGGAGATGCCTCGAACAATGAAAATGCTCAAAAATATCTATGATCTATATTGAAGCCTCTTATGAAGATATAAAAAGAGGCATGTTTTGAAATGGTATGCCAGTTATGGCCCTGGAGACCTCCAGAAGGCCAGGGTGCAAGATGGGGTGATCTGCTGGATGAAGGATCAGGTATCCACTTTGGGATTTGATCAAACTGAGGAAGGCATGCCCATGGTGGAGATGCTGCCAATGCCTCCTCATGCTCTGTCTACGTGTCTATGGTAGGTGCCATTGCTGGCCCACTTCTCAATGAGATCAGCCAGGTTCCAGAACTGTGCTCAAAGCAGGCCCATTGACTGCTGCTGACACATGAGAGAAAAGCTTCCTTTCATTCTTGAGCCAACAGATGTAAGGGCCTTGGGGCT
Source organism: Mungos mungo (assembly GCA_004023785.1). Lineage (NCBI taxonomy): Eukaryota > Metazoa > Chordata > Mammalia > Carnivora > Herpestidae > Mungos > Mungos mungo. The sequence continues at coordinate 349,096 of PISW01001503.1, read as the reverse complement.
GAAACCTGATGGGAGAGTCTAAATTAAAGAACATATGGGGACTTCTTGGTTTCCCTTGTCATACGAGTGATCATAGGAGTGACTTGAAATTCTGAAAAGTGTAGGTGGGATCCACATGAGTCCTCATGTAATGGGGCTCTATCTACAAAGACAGGGAGAGACTGATGGGCAAAGCAAAGTGGGAACTACAGACATGCATTCTGGCTTCCTCCCTGCTGACTCATTCCAATAGAAGCATGAAAAGTACGCTATCCCCCTCGAGATGAAGTTTGCATATTTTTCTAGAATCCTTGCTTTTCTATAGAACAAAATGCTATCCATTCCAAAGGCAAACTTGAAAAATGCTGAATTCTGCAGCAATTAGCAGTTGTCTTCTCAACTCCCAGCCACAAGGGATTGAGGAAGAAGAGAAAGAGAAATTGCTTAAGTGGAGGGACGGAAGAAGTGGATACAGAGAAAGGAGGAAAAATCATGATGTGACCCAGTGCACATTCACTTGGACAGAGGGTGGTAGTGATTATTTCACTAGGCGAGCTGACATTGGGGCACTGCCTGGCAAGAAGATGGCCTGGGCTTCAGAATCTGGGAGACAGGAAGAGGGCACTGATGGGAGATGATCAAGAAAGATGAGGGATGAAGAAGACCATTTTGCTAAACAGCTCTTGGATGGAGAGTAGGAGCTAGAAAGAATTTCTGTAATAAAATTCCAGGCTGTTTACACAGGGTAGTTTCATTTTTATGCCAAAGTTTAGATGTAACTCTTAATACTTGGGTAGAGAGAAAACTGGCCAGGAGGGGACAGAAACGAATCCATCCTAGGTCGTTGGATTAAGCTAGGAGAACCAGCCTAGGTATGGAAGTGGGCATGACCCTGTATCTGGAATATACCATGAAAGCTGAGATTTCTTCACACTCTGCATTGATAGAGGAAAAAAGTCTCTGTAATAGCATGGGACCTTTTTCCTTTCTCAAGTGCTCACCTTGCTATGTTCCAGGTATAAATAGGATATTCATTCAGTCACCATTTTCTCTCTTCCTCTTCTCTCTGTCTCATCTTATAGATATTTGAAAGGTGACCTCTTTTCTGTGTAAGTGGAAAGTTCACCCCAGATTTCAATTCCTAAATAATTAACTAATTTCTAAGTCAGTTTATTATCAAACATCCTCAATACTCACCGAGGTGCTGCCAAGTCTCTGAAACTGGAAATGTAAAGAGGAACAACATACTGAGGGCTTGAGGAGTTTATAATTTAACCAGTAATGCCCTCACCTGTTACCATTCTGTCTTTACTTCCTACCCACAGAGCACCTCCTGTCCTGTGATTTCCTGACTGAGCATCCATTGTAATCCTGAATTTGCCCTTGATTATTTGCTCTCTTTCTAGACCTTGTCAGCTTTGCTAGAAGGTCCTACATTCCTCCAGTTCTGGCTCCATAGCTCCAGCCTCCAACTTCTCTACCTGAGATCAGGGGCCAAGACTCCTATCTTTCCATTCTCCATCGACTGACCAAGAAAAACCCCATTTCTTCTACTATCCTCATGATGGAAGCCTCTAATGTTTCTTTTTCTAAAAATAGTTCCTTACATTAAAAGAACACATGAACACACACACACACACACACACACACACACACACAGTTTTTTTATTGCTTCAGTTTGGGCTCAGCTGCCTTGGGCTCTCATTCACCTTTAATTATTTAGTTTTTTTAATGTTTATTTATTTTTGAAAGACAGGGAGAGACAGAGGATGAGCAGGGGAGGGGCAGAGAGAGAAGGAGACACAGAATCTGAAGCAGGATCCAGGCTCTGAGCCATAAGCACAGAGCACGATGTGGGGCTCAAACTCATGAACTGCGAGATTGTGATGTGAGGTGAAGTAGGTGCTCAACCAATTAAGCGACCCAGGTGCCTCAAACTTTAATGATTTAAAGAAGAAACAAGATATAAAAAACAAAAACAAAACAAATAGTCCTGTTTCAGTAGTCAGCACAGTGCACTGTCTTGGCAGGGAATGCTTTACTGGGAGGAATGGGTTGTCAACCAGTCAGCAGTAAAAAAAAAAAAACAATGAGAGGGCTCCTGGGTGGCTCATTGGTTAAGTGTGCAACTTTGGCTCAGGTCATGATCTCAAGGTTTGCGAGTTACAGCCCCTCATTGGGCTTTGTACTGACAGATTTGGATCCTATGTCCTCCTTTCTCTCAAAGTAAATAAATAAACTCAAAATAAAAAGAAGAGAAAATGATGAGATGAGGGGTACTGGCTCATTAGGTTGTGAAGGATACTTCAGGGAGAGAAAGACCTCTCGTATCTTTTCAAATCACAGGACAGAGGTATCCTCATGGAGAGAGGGCTGCAGCAAGCCAACACAAAGTCCTTGAGTCTCTATGTGACAGTGGAATCCCTCAGATGCCTGTTCCTGACCACTCTTTGTGACTGAACCAGTGGAGGACAACTTAAAAAGAAGCCATTATCTATTGACTTATTTGTGCCAACAAGTGGCAGCAAGATCTCTGCCCAATAGACTGAAGGATGGCTAATTAATTCAATAGAATCCTTCCTCTTGGGGAACTGAAGGGGGAAAGGTAAAGAAAAAAAGAAACTGAGGACGAACCAAGACAGGGAAGCTGAATCATCTGTGTGGGAGGATCACCGTGGAGGGATCACTGGAGGTCGCTTCTGGAGAAATGGCAAGATGACCAGTCACTGGGGGAGTCATTTGTTCTTTCAACAAGCATTTACTAAGCAGCCATTTTGTACCAGGCATTTTCCTGGATGTTGTTGATTTCTGAAAAGCAAACTACTCTTAATTTTGTCAAATTAAGAAGGTGTCTATTTCCCTTACATGGTCTATGTCCTCTTATGATTAACCTTAAATCACTTAAACCACCTGGGTCTGCCTGACATGGCTTGCAAGTGCTAATTAATAAAAGTATAAAAGAATGAGGGGATTTGGAATTCCAGGTATGGTAGAGTGAGACAGGTCCCAATTCTTCACTCTCTGGTAGTATTTGGCACATTCCTCTCCTTGTCGTGGTCTTATAATTGGGCTTGGCCTTGTGACTTTCTTTGACCAGTGGGTGCTACCAGCTATGATACAAGCAGTAGCTCCAGATGTATTCCCAAGGTTGGGGCTTGCCTATTGCATTTCTGCCATAATCAGAAGAATGAGACTCAGGTAACAGATCTAAACCCTGCCCATGGCTGAGAGCTTAACCTAGCAGTTTAGATCAGCTATAATCCAGATGACCCTCAGGTGCGTGAGCAAGAAATAAGTGCTTGCTGTGATACAGCACTCAAAGACTGAGGAAGTTTTGACACTGAGGGCAGTGTAAACTCAAAGAACTGGCAAGCTAAAGATTCTGATGAGGGCTTTGGTGATCACAGACTATTTTTATGGTGAGGATCATAGATATTTGAAAATGAAAATGAAAGCAAGAATGGGTGTTTTCAATAGAACATTCCTGTTCTGCATCAAATGTCAAATGTTTGTCATCACACGCACACGGAAGTCAGTCCCGTGATTCACTCTGGTTCCCCAGCACCGAGGAGGCTCAGCTGCACCAGCACGACTCATGGTGTCCTGTGACCATCACTAATGTCTAGAGTGCGTGGCTGAGCCCCAACCCGAGGCTCAAATGGTACTAACGCATTTTCACATTTATTCCATCATAACTCTCAAAAGTGTGTAAGAGTGCCACCAACACTTCATAGAAAAAGAGGAGACTGAGGTTCAGAGGGGGTGAGTGTGTTGCCCCAGATCTCACACATGGGAAGTGGCAAAACTGGTTTTCAATCCAGTTCTGACCACCTCTAAAACCTGTGTATTTACCTCTGGAGGGTCTGGGTGAGAACTTCTCCATAAGGGAAATGAGCGGGGTGGGAGGGGGCGGGCACTGAGAACATTTCTAGTAAGGAGAAGAGACATCAAAGCACCATTCATTGCCCTCGTTGGAGCCATCAGATCATAAATTTGATGGTACTTTTTTTTTCCCTTCCCAAACTATCAAGTCTTGCTTATTTCAAGATCTCTGAGTTCTGCTTTTCCTACAGAATGGGATGAATCATCCTGTAATTTCTCTTGGCTATAATAGAGATGCCTTTCAACTCTCCCTCCTTTATGCTCCAAAGAAGTTATCCTAAAGTCTCAGAGATACTGACACCAGCCTTCCCTAGACACCTGCAGGTCCTATAGAAAAGGATATTAGGGTTAAAGAACTCACATTTTCCTTCTGTAAAGACTCCCCAACACTTAGGAGAAATCGAGCAAACAATACCAGTTGCTCCCCTTATTCGACAGGAACAGGTTCTGAATCTGATGTTCCCAGTCTCAGTAAGTTAACACCTCAGTGCCTGCAGGGCTGGGCACACAAAGGAGAGGACATGAAGACACGGGTGTCCTGGTTTCACAAGAAGCTATTGAGAATATTCTGATGCTGGAGAGTTAGGACAAGTGCACTCCAAGCTCCACGGTGATTACAATATTAGCTAATAGCTACTGAGCACATGGTATGTTCTAAGTTCTGGGTGAAATTTTTTACAGAGTCCTTAAAAAACTATTCTGGGTACATACTTACTTGTATTTAAATCTCATCCCTATTACTTAGTTGTGCAACCTTTTGTGAGTAATTTAAATTCTTAGTTCCTCAGTTTTGTTCATATAGAAAATGGGACTCATAGCTGAAGCTAGAGGGTAGAGAGTGTTTAGGAATTGGCGGGCTAGCAGACGTAAATGCTTGAAACAGAGACTGGCGCACAGAAAGTTTAATCTGAGTGTTAGCCATTATCATTATCCTCCTCAATCACTGCAGTAAGCCCAGGAAGGAGATATGTTATCATCCTTATTTTACAGCTAAAAAAACAAAAAGGCAAACAAAAAACTGAGGCTCAGAGAAGCTGAGTATCTTACTGAAGATCACTCAGGAGATAAGTGGCAGAACCATCATTTAAATTCATTCCTGTTAGAGTCTGATGTCTGTGTTCTTAAGCACATTGAAACAAACAAATGAACTTCTGATAGCATGAAATGTTTCCAGTGTGCAGACCCTGATGAACTACCGTAGATCTGAAATCTGGGGCAGTTTCATTGAATACGGTAACTTCGTTTCCGAACTAGACTTATCAACAGAATTACGAGGCAAAGTATTTGTTACCATTTAACCCAGTTTCTTAGCCCCCTTGAGATCTTGATTTAGAACATCTGGATAGTTTTTTTTAATGGCTTCCCAGGTGATTCAGATAATCTACCATGTTTGGAAGGTGCTAGAATGGGGCACTCTGATGACTGCTGAAGCCATGACAATCTCTGATACGGAAGTTCTCAGGGCTGCTGTGAGCCACTTCCCGCCCACAGCCGAAAGCCCTTGTGTCTCTGGCGGATGTGCCTCCAGCTCTGAGGTACCGAACCCAGGTCTGCCTCCTGGCAGCTTCCACCATTATTCCTCCTGCTGGGAACTCAGTGAACAATCCATTGCCCCTTAGTTAGTTGCCGGGGGTGGCGGAGGGAGGGTGGTGATGATGTACAAGATGGACAAGGGCAGACGAGTTCAGAGAGACATGCGCCGAAGGGAGCACGTCTTTGTTGCCATTGTTCAGGGTACACACATTCCCTCTCTCATGCACACCCCCCTGCTGAACAGTTCCAAAATCTCTAGTCAACTAACTGTCAATTTATGTCAAGCATGACATCAGCTCACAGCAGTCCTGTCTCACGGATCCTTCTGTTGTTTCTAAAACATCTCATTTTCCTCCCACTTTCTCTTCCTGGCACCAGGGAGGCTGCATTGTTTGAGTACTCCCTTACCGGCAATCATGCATTCTCCGAGTCTGCCTGGAACCCAAGGAATCCAAGGAATGGGCTTTCCCGTCAGGTCTTGGCCCTCAACCCTTGAGTGTGTTGATCCAGATCCATGAGAAGGAAGCACAAGATGGCATTAAAAACCAAGGGTTTCTTTCTCAGGGAGGTACGTGATGAGAGAACATGGGGAGGGAGCCGGGAGTACCTGAGAGTCCTGTCAGACTGAGGCAAGTCCGATCGGGAGTGCAGGAGAAAGGGGAGGGGGGCTTCCCTGAAGTCTAAGGCAGGCTCTGCAAGGCTGCAGGGCGGTCCTAGGGTTCAACCCAGCCAAGGACTCCCCTGGGAACATGTCTGCCTTAGCGTCCCTGCCTTTCTGAGTCCTTGGTGAGAACAACTAGTAAGATGTAGGGCCTCAGCCCAAACACTGCTAAGGACTTCAGGGCTCCAGAGCTGGAGGCCATGTCAGTTATGCTCCGTGGTTGGAGGTGTACGAGGCATGTTTTCACAGCTGCCACACACAGCAAATGTAATAGTTACTATTTATAGGAGCATCTCTTTCACTTTGCTTGATAGAGTTCTCTACCAAACCTGTTTTCCTTACTTCTGCGCACCCAAAATGGACAGAAAGATTCCTCATTCTTCAATAACTACCGAGAAATCTGGGACATTTGTAGAAGGAGGGTCATCAGGAAAAGAAACTGTATTGGTTATGGGATTATGATGGGTTTGTGTTTGTGTGGAATGCACCCAGGAGAAGATATCTCGCATCTGTCTGTGGTGTAAGACCAGAGTAAAGACAGACTAGGCTGAAATCAGAAAGACAAATCTTCTGGTGTGTGTGGCAGGCTCAGTCTGAAGAACATGCAACTCTTGATCTTGGGATCATGAGTTCAAGTGCCACATTGGGTGTAGAGATTATGTTAAATAAATAAATAAACTTAAAAAAAAAGGCAAACATATTGTAGAGAATTCATGGTTGAAATCATAGAAATTCAGATGATTGCCCAAAGAGACAATATAAAGACAAAATAATTCTTGTAGTAGTAAGCTACGAGTAACAGAATTATGTTCCCTCCAAACAGTGTCTACCTTAATGTCCATCCTAAGCCCTGAAACCTGTGCCAGTGTTGGGTTAAATGGCAAAGAAATAAAAGTTGCAGATTTAATTCAGTTTGATAATCAACTGACCTTGAGAGAGAAAGAGTACTGTGGATTACTTGGGTGGTCCCAGTGTGATCACAACAGCTCTTATGAAAGAAAGAAGCAGGAGAGTGAAGGTCAGTGAAAGATTCAAAGACATTATGTTGCTGGTTTTGAGCCAAAGAAAAGGTATCTTCTAAAAGCTAGAAAAGTCAAGAAAACAGATTTTTCCCTAGAGCATCCAGAAGGAGCTAGATGACACCTTGATTCTAGCCCAGTGACTTCAACAACTGTACAATTTTAAAAGATTCCTTGTTCTTTTAAGGCATGACGCTTGTGGTAATTTGTTACATCAGCAATAGGAAACTAATACAGCCAGAATCTTGAAAGATATCAACTTGATATTAATGGCATGAATTCTTATTTTCCGGGGACTTTTCTAAATGTTTTACATGAATTTTAAATTTCTACTCTATATACTAGGCATTATTCCCCATTTTTTTTTCAGATACATCACCAAGATTAAACATTTCAAATAACTTGCCCAAGATCACACAGCTAATAAGCACCAATGCTGGAGGTCAGATCAAGGATTTATGGCTTCATACTCCGCGTCCTTAAACAGAATGCTATACCTCCTTTTCCAGAATGGAAGGACGGCAAGGAACAGCCTTTAATACAGCAAGGCAGGAGGAACGACTGGATGTTGAGCTGTGGAAGTCTTGGGAAGAGCAGTGTCAAGGTTGAGATAAGGGGCACCTGGGTGGCTCAGTCAGTTAAGCGTCTGGCTTTGGCCCAGGTCATGATCTCATGATTCGTGGGTTCGAGCCCCACCTCAGGCTCTGTGCTGACAGCTAGCTCAGAGCCTGGCGCCTGCTTCCGGTTCTGTATCTCCTTCTCTCTCTGACCCTGCCCTGCTCACACTGTCTCTCTCTGTCTCTCAAAAATAAATAAAAGACATTAAAAAAAATTTTAAGTTTGAGATAAGGAAAGAAGTCAGCAGTGTTGAAGCTGTAGACACCGAGAAGCATGGGCCATGGAACAGCCTCTAGGAAGACCCCGGTGGCCTTGGAGAGGCTTCTAGTAGGGAAGGGAGTGGGCTGAACATTTAGAAAGGCAGGAGGAACATCACAGTAAAGGCTGACCGCACATCCCACGTGGGGAGATGTATCTAGACACCAGAGAGCCCTTGTAAGAAAGATAGAAAGCGGGATCATGTAAAATCTTCTTTTTCTGGATGGATATTGTCTGTGAGGTGGTTTGCTGATGTTTGTTTTTGACAAAAAGAAAGAAGGAAAACACTCAAAGGTGAGGGAGAGAAAGGAACCAAATGCCACAACAGGCTTCCCGTGGATTCAGGTAGAAAGACTGGTCAAGGGGTCAAGCCTTCCAGAGAACAGACATTCTCTTCTCTGAGGGGAGAAGAGGAAGGAACGCAAGCAGGGGTGCAGAGCAGGACAAGGACCCTCGTGGAGCTGATCTGGTTTTGTCACATCACCATCCAGGTGTGGGATCGGGGGCAGGGGGGGCCGGTGCTCAAGACTGGAGACTGAGGAGTGGAATTCTGGTATGAGAGCCCAGGAACGGAGAAAAGATGCAGAAAGCATTCTTGAGGGAATGGATTTATCGGGACACAAACTTTATCCACAAATGTTGAGAATTAATTTAGTGTTGAGATATGCTGGTGAAAGGCAAAATGGAAGTTTATTATTTCCTTCCCTTTGAATCATTTTTAAATGACTAAGTGAGAGTCAGCAACCAGCTCAATGGAAAATATCCCCATAGAAATGGAGTCCCTTTTGAAAACTGCCTTCGGCTGATACTTGGATGTATGTGAGCCAATCACAAGAGGCTGGGCCCTCTGATGAGGCAGCTTCTGAGGCTTCCAGGCTTCCTTTGTGCTGAAATGACAGCATTTGGGGAGGAAACAGAATAACAGTGGCATTTCGTCCTGAATCACTAACTACAAAGCACCAGAAGGGTCTCAATGCACTCGATTAATGACGAGGGCAGCCTAAAGGAACGTCCTGACACGGACACTTTGGCTGACTGTGGTTTCTTTTTTGCTCTGATGAATGCCTAGCTATGAAACAGACAGACAAACATTTTCTTGAATATTATGATGCCATGAGCACTGAAAGGTGAGGACCAGAGAAAACAAGAAGGTCCTTGGCGACAAAGGCACCCCTGAAAGGATGCATTTTTGTCAAGTCCCGAGGGCCCTGGGTGTGCAAACAGGACTTTGCTCGAGCCAGTGTCTGCGGCTTGCTTTACAGAAGAATGTGGAAACCATCGGATACCCTCCTAGACTCTTGGGAGGATTAGGGATGTTTTATTTGAGTTCAGCACAGCGTTGCTATGGAATGAGCTGTCAAACGCCACATTTATAGTCGCTTTAAAGTACACTGTTGAGTTATCTCAGATTCACAATTCTGTGTTTTATTAGTCATGTTCAATGCCCCGTCTTGTGTCCAGCAAGGCACTGACTTTGCTTTGCCCCATCCTGAACTTGCTCTCTTTTCCTCCCTTCTCTCTTCTCCATCCTGGAGCCCGGTCTCTAGGGGCTCAGACTGCTCCCTGACCCTCTGACTTTGACCAACGGGCAGAGGGCATCAGAGAAGAAATGCAGGGAGGCCAAGGCAGGTATCATTCCCTGACTCCCTCCCCTTGTCGCCCAGGCCAGGGCTGGTGCCTGCTCCCCATGTTTACTGGCCCGTAGTGCTACACCACTCCTTCCTACACGCCTCTTCCCTCCACCCCCCTCGCGTTTATAAATGGTGTCTTTGCTGGGCCGTGTTGTTTCCTGATAGTTTCAGCCATGCTTTGCTCTGATTTTATTGCTTTTGTCTTTCAGAAAAGCATGGCAGGAAAAGGTTGACCACATTCTCTTTACTGGTCTGGGTGTGACCTAACGCTGACAGTAAAGTGACTACGAAGCTCCTGGTGAACAGCCTGGCTCTCCGTGTGCCCCCCTGGGTTGAGGGTCGGCTCCTTCACTCACCCACTTTCCGTCTAGCCACGCAGTCCGCAAAGGATGTTGGGCCTCTGGCTGGAACTCTCTATTTAGCAGCTCAAGAGAGGGGCAGGGCCAGGGAAAACTCAGCACGGAAGTCTGTCTTGGGAACTTACCAACCTGATGGGTGCAGAAGCCTTCGAGAACATTTGAAGGACAAGGTTTCGAAATGTATTCCAGTGGCATTTTTGTTTTAAAAATTCTGTAAGAGGAAACCTAAAACTTGCCACTCTTCCCTTATCCCTGTCTCTGGGGGCTGCTCAGACCATGCAGAAGGGATGAGGCAAAGGCAGACTGGGAACCGAGTGTCAAGCTCTCTTCCCAGCACAAGCCGCTGGCCTCTGCTCAGCAACTGAAAAATTGTCCCCTCCCCTCAATTTGTGCCAGGCCCGAGGGATGTTAGTCTGACTACTGGGGCCACACTAGCCAACTGAGTCGCAGGCACCATAATTTGCCCACACGTCAAACACTGGCTGAGGGCACTCTCTGCGCCGTGCGTCACCCTTGGTTGGGTGGTAACAGAACCTCAGTGGTCCTGCTTAGGAGTCAGGGCACCTGAGTGCAAATCCCACCTTCTCTGTCCACCATTTGTATTTCTGTTAAAAAAAAAAAAAGTCCCAATCTCCACCTGCCTCAGTTCTAATAGCTGCAGATAGGCATGCGTGGTGGTCACAAGTCGCATTTTACACAATGCCCTCCGAGCGCTTCCGAGCTCGGGGTCAGAGGACATGGCCAATAATGACTCTTGCTGTTCACGATGAGCAGGAGGAGAGGAAGGTCTAAAGTAACAGTCTCTGCTGGAGCCCCAGCGGCGTGGAGAAGAGAGACACACACATCCACCATTACAGCTGAGTGATCCGTCTCTCGCAGTGGGGAGAAGAGAGAGTCCTGGGAACCCAGGGAAGAAACAACCGCCTCCACGCGGGCAAGTCAAAGAAGAACCCAGAACACCAGAACACGGGGCGCCTGTCTGTTAGCTCCTTGCAAGCCGCGGCCCTCCAAAAGCCGGGTCCCCGCAGGAGTGCCTCTTCCAGAGCTCCTGCCTAACGAAGACTCTGCCTGTCGCCCGAGTGATCTCCTTTTCAGCTCTCGGCAAGTCTTATCTGTAAAAACGCCTTTCTTTCCTGCCTTGTCAGTGCCTTTGCATTTCTCTTTCACTTTGGGATTGGCCTTCTGACCGGGAGCTTTCATCTCTCCGCAACACGGAATCCTTGTGGCGCTGTTTCTCTGCTGTTTTATACGATCCTTGTTATGCTCTCGTCTCGTGCATTATTTAGTCCCGAAAACGGTTGGGGGAGAGAGCTTGCAGGGTAGATGTCTGGAAAATACGTTGTGTCTAATTGCATTACGCTATCAACAAACCTAAAAAGAGACCCTGGTTTTTGAGGGATGGGGGGTGGTGTGAGGCAAGCAGTGGAGGGGAGGGGGATGGATTGACTTGAAAATGATACATACGGTGACTTGCATTCACAGCTGTGAAAACCTACTGTACATGTGAGTCTGCAGCAAGTCTGCAGTGGACACTGCAAACTGGGAAGGGTTGTAATGATGAAAATGTTATTTTTATTAACTACATATTAGTTACCATTATTTCTAACTATATAACCATTCACTAGATTAGAGCTCTGCATTCATGATCTCATGAATCCTGTATTATTACTACCTGTCATACAGGGCAGGACACCAAGGATCAGAGAGGCCAGGAACTTGTCCGAAGTCACACAGCAGCTGTGAAACTAGGAGTGACACTCAGTTCTGTCTCTCACTGCCCAATCACAGTCCCTTCTCACTGTCTGGGGCTCCCTCTTCCATGGAGTCCCCACACCCTGTGTCCCCACCAGGAGAACTGCTTTGTCTCCACGGATTTTCCACATGGGCCCCTTGGGGGCCCCACCCTGGGTGCCCTGATGATTTATACCCTTCCCACAAGTGACCCCAGAGCACGATCCAGCCACCATCCAGCCACACCAGCCAGGGGCTCAAGGCCATCTCTGGCCCACTCCCCACCTCCAACTTTGGTTTGGGAATTCTGATTCTCTCTTTAGTTCTTATTTATGCTTTGTACTCATAAGACTAACAGAAACCAGAAAGCTGGATTAGGCCACAGAGAGCCAGAGCGAGGAGTCAGGAGCACCTCATGCACAGCTATGGGGGGTGGCTGCCAGGGGAGCCATTCTGGAGAGGAATCTGGCACCATTTCAGTCAAAATGAGCCCAGGCATAACTTCTGCGTAAGTTTCCTCTTGCTGCTATAACAAATGATATTAACCAAGTGGTTTGAAAGATCACCTGGCTAAAATCAAGAAGTGGGCAGGGCTGTCCCCCTTTTGGAAGTTCTAGGGGACAGCATGCTCACCTTTTCCAGCTTCTAGAGGACACCAGATTCCTTGGCTCTCGGTCCCTTCCTCCACCTTCAAAGCCAGCTGGTAGAATCTGCACATCTCTGACTCAGATCTGTCTGCCTCTCCCCTTCCTCCAGTAAGGATCCTTCTGATTCCATTAGGCCCATTTGGACAATCCAGGATCATCTTCCCCTCTCAAGATTCTTAAGCATGTACGCAAAGTTCCTTTAGTGACCAGAGGTCACATGTTCACCAGGTCTGGGAATTAGAAAGTAGACCTCTTCGGGGGCCACCATTCTGCCACCACACCTATGACTATAGTCCTGGGCCTTTGTGATCCACATGCCTGTCACTGCAGAGTTACTTGGAGTGTTGGGAACCACATAGGATGTTCCAGATTGAGACACCAGACAAGTGGAATGTGGAGGACACACAACCCAGAGGGACACACAGCTGTGAGTACTCACAGCCTAGATGCTCACACACCAGCATAAATGACCTTAAAGAGAGTGCTTAGTGAAGGAAAGTGAAAAACAGAATAAGGTATGTAACACAGGATGATTTATATCCATGTAAACACAAAATACATGCACATAAAATGGCAATATGCATTTTGCAGGAACACTACCCAAGCAAAAACAAATATTTGTCCATATTGCTAATGGCTGCTGGTGGGACTGGAGAGGGGAAGAAGATAGGGGGGGGAGAATAAAGCAAACAAAGAAGCTGCTCAAAACCCAGCTCCTGGGAGAAGCCATCCTGACTCTCCCCACCCCCCGGGCAGAGGTGCTCACTTGTGCCAGAGACCTTAGCAGAGTTCCTGCACACCATCTTCTATGCATCTGCTCGTGTCTCACTTTACCATGAGCTTGAGAGCGGAGACTGCATCTTGTTTCCTTTGGATCTCTGAAGCGCAGTACAATGCCCGCCTCACAGTGGGCACCTAATGTGTGTTTTGTTCAACTGAAGAGTGAACAGTGGGGAAAACAAGACAACTGGAGTGGGTGTCTCACATGAGCTGACACACAGAAAAATTTCTAAGGACACCCAAATGGGCTTTAAAGCTAAGTTTGGAAAAGAGTTGAATCATAAAACCTATTTCTTTCAGGTGAGCAAAGGAGAGGGCTGGCGAAGAGAAAGCAGACCTTCCAAGCATCTGTTTCGCGTCTAACTCAAGACAAAACACCAAGGAAAATGAGCAGCAGAATGAAAATGCAGAACCAACCGTGGTAGAAGGGCAAAGAACGCTCCAAGTTGGGTAAAGGGATCAAGAGATAGCACCTCATTGCTCTAAACACAAGAATGGCCAGAGGGCTGAGACAGAGGGTAGGAAGGTTATCTCTAAATATTTCAAAAGGTGGCAGTAGGTTCCGAGGTTCCTTAAGAAGACCAACGTTGTTCTGGGTCAAGACTCCAGAATCGACCTTCAGAGCGACGGTTTCCAATGCTTACAAAGACAATAACACTTACAAAGAAAATGAAGGGGTTATCTGTAGAAGTCTGTAAGGGATCATTAAAACCAAGTTGTGCCTGAGTGACCTAGTTTCCTTTAGGACACTAAATGCAAAACAGTACGGACTTGTAGATATTGTATAGGAATTTAACCAAAGAATTTAATAAAGCTCTATTGTAGCGATTCGAAGGACAAGGTGGCTGCTTGCTTTGGCGACTCCTTCAATAGTAAACCCAAATGGTATTGATTCATGGAATGGTACCCATCCTGGTGGCTGTTTCTAGAATAATGCTACTTGCCCGTAATATTAAAACGGCCAATGCATGTTGAATTCTTTCCACATGAACGCCACTATCTTTGGCAGTTCATGCAGACTTAGTGCTTTTCTGCGCTCAGCTCTATGCGATAGGTGCTGTCATATCCCACCGTGCATGTGAGAGGAGGGTGAAATCTCTTCCCAGGCTCCACGGCTAGCGACAACGAGAGCCTCAGACACCAGCGACCAGCTGGCCAAACAGACTGTTCTGCTAAAGAATTTTTACACTAGAACCTGGGCAGGGGCGCCTGGCGGCTCAGTTGGTTAAGTGGAGGACTCCTGCTTTCAGCTCAGGTCATGATCTCACGGTGTTTCAGATTGAGCCCTATGTCAGACTCTGTGCTGACAGCATGGAACCCGCTTAGGATTTTCTCTCTCTCCTTCTCTGCCCCTCCCTTTCTTGAGCTCTCTCTCTCTCTCTCTCTGTCACTCTCTCAAAATAAATAAATAGACATTTTAAAAAAAGAAGCTTGGGAATTGCCACCCTAAAAATGGAACTCATCAATGCAAGAGCCCCTGCGGAAATGATGTGAGCATTCGACCACTCTGTTCTCACCCGAACACAACTCTCACACTCAGATTCTGCCTTCCCGACCCACCTCTCGGTAGCAGCATCTGTGATGGAATCTGTTCGGAAACCGTTTTCCTCTCTTGTACGGGTCTCTTGCCCACATGGCTCTGCGCCCAGGTCTTGCCCTTGCCTAATCAGCGCCCCTGAATTTCAGCTTTGGGATCCAACTTCATTCCAGCTGCCCTTCATCTAGCCACATCTTCTGTTTAAAATCCATCTGTGCAAGTTGGTGTGAAACATGAATAAGCGTATAGCCACGCCCAGCAGTATGGGACTTCCTGGGCTAGAGCGCTAATGCCGTAAACATCTCCCAGGCAAACCTCTTTGGAGCCGAGCAATCACTAAAGGTTAATGGTCTTAAGGATCTGCAGGCATGAGCCAGAGAAAAGTAGGGATCTCCAGAGAAAGGTGATTCAAACATTGAGGATATCTTCGAGAGGGAGACATTGCAAATCAATAAACTATGGGCCTAGGGCAAAAATCAACCCAATTGCTATTTATGTAAATAAAGTTTTATTGAAACACAGGCACATTCATTCTTTTGTGTACTGTTGATAGGGGTTTCCACCATACAGTGGCAGGGTTAAGCAGTTGCAAGAGAAACGCTATCTGGGCAGGGGCACCTGGGTGGCTCAGGTGGTTAAGTGGAGGACAATGCCTACCTGGGTCTCTGCAAACACGTTTGCTGGCCTCTGGTTTATATAATGGTTCGGAAGTAGATTTCAATGCATTTTAAACCATGAAAATGTTTCTTATTACTTGATGCAGCTATGTGTAAGAATCCTCCTGTGAAAAGCTCACAGCCTACTGAGAGGTACAGAATGGCAAGAATAACCCACAAAACTATAATGCCATGTGATGGATTCTGTGATAAAAGGCTATACCAAGAGTTTATTGAGCTGCTAGGAAGAGAATCATTAGTTCTGCCTAGAGAGTAGAGATGGCTTCAAAGAGAAGAGATGCATCTTGGAATTTGAGTCCATTTCTGGGTTAATGTAGGGAGTTAGAATTAGTCCGGCCAGAGAGAGTAGAATGTGCTCAAAAGTACAGAGGAATGAGAAAACAAAAAGTGCGCAGGAAAGATTGTAGTTTTAGCTGCCTTGTGCCTCCAAGCAGTTGGTCGGGCCATGAGTGTGGCCTCCCGGGAGAATCGTCACTTAACTCCCTTCCCTTATACCACAAACTTCAAATAAAAAAAAATTTTCAAGAGTTAGTCAGCAAGAACAGACAGTAACTGGATCACTGGGTCTGAGGCCTTCTCAAAAAATAACAAATTCTCTAGATAAAGGATCTGAGACAAGAAAGTGGAAGGTAGCAAATAAGCGAAGCAAGAAAGGTTGAAGTTTTAGGATCTTTGGGTATAAAAACTGCATATTAAATCTCTCATGGGCCAAACTTCAGACAACTGGAATCTGGGAAAAAATAGTGAGAGATGATAACCCCACAGGATGAAGAATCCTAGAGACCAGACTGACAGTTTTTTAAAAATGAAAGAAAGTTAACAAATGAGAGAGAAGGGAAAGTGTTTCCTTAAAATTGAATGCCACTCATAAATGTAGAAGGAATCAGGTAATTAGAAAATCAGCATTTGGCAATTTTGACAGTAATAACCGCTTTGGGCAAACATTATCAGTGAAGACCAGAACTAGTGGGTGGAGTATAAAAAGAAACAAGATATTCATGTCGTCTGGAAAGATACCTTTACCTGATAATTATTAATTTTAAAAAATATTAAGTTTCCGTCGGAGAAATTTGGCAGATACCACCCTCATGAAGAGATCAACATTCAGGTCACCAGTAGTGACACGTAGACACCATGTCCTCCCGGGTGAGATGTGCTAGAAGGACACACGATGCCTCTGTGATGTTCTTGCCACACGTGTGTAACATGGATTTAATCACAGGAAACACAACCCCAAACTGTGGGACAGTCTACAAAATAAGTGGCCTATGATCTTAACATATGTCAAGGTCATGAAAGGCAAATCCTTTCAGCTTAAAGGAGGCTCAAGAGACATGAGGTCTAAACACCTAAATCAGTGTGTGATCCTGGTTTGGATGCGAGAACAGAACTGTGTGTGTGTGTGTGTGTGTGTGTGTGTGTGTCTGCACGCGTGTGCACAAGGCAAATAATGTCAGTGCCCTAAAATTGGCTAACTTTGAGTATGTAGACTAGATAATATCCCTTCAGCAGTGCTAATGATCGAATTTGATAATTATTCTGTGGTTCTATAAGATAAAAATGTTTAAAAAGTCTTTATTTTAGGAAATACCACCCTGCACATTAGAGGTAAATATGTATAAGGTAGTTTACTCTCACATGGTTGGGGGTGGGAGAGGGAGGGAAAACCGAGTAAAGGGATAAAAGTCTAGCCTTTGGGAAATCCGGGGGAAGGGTATAAAGGAATCGTACGCATTCTCTTCAAAACTTTGCTATAGGTCTGAATTCATTTCAAAATACAAAATAAAAATAAAACCCAATGTTTTGAAAGACAGTCTTCTAGGACGAAAGCTCTAGCGTCAGACCAATCCAGACTGGAATGTCTGAGGCCATATTGATTAGTGGTGTGACTTTAAGCAAGTGACTTAGTTTCTGTGAGCCTCACTTTTCACATCAATAAAATAGGAAGGCAGAGCCCGTGTGGGGGGAGCTCAGGACAGCTCCTGAGGCCGCCTCCCGAGGCGCCCCGGGGGTCAGCCAAGATGCTCCGCAGGCTGTGGCCGATGCCCCCTGTCACTTTCAGGCTTCACCTGTGTGCTCGGCTCTGTGGAATTTCCCTGCTACTTAAGTTCTGCCTCGTCCTTTAGAGCGACACTCCAGAGGGGCTCCGTCAGCTACATGGCCCCTCTGGGTTTTGGTTCAGGTCATGACCTCACGGTTTCGTGGGTTCGAGCCCAGTGTCGGGCTGTGCGCTGTGTGATTCTCTCTCTCTCTCCTTTTCTCTCTGCCCCTCCCCACCCGACTGTGTCTGCCTCCCCCCAAAATAAATAAACTTAAAAAAAATAACTCCTCACAGAAAAAAATTAATAGATAATAATAATAATAATAATAATAGAGTCAAATCCAAAGTTTAACACCTTTATCTTCCCCAACGTGGCTTCTTGCTCTCCCCCAGCTGAGAAGAGCTGACCCGATTCCCAGACCCTCTGATCATTGGAAGAGACTGTGGGAAGGGGGTAAGGATGGGAGTAAAGATGGAGGGGCGGTGGGGTGGGGAAAATGAGAAGGTGGGCTGTGGAGGGGGGGCAGACCGCAGGAGACCCCCGCACAGGGGATGTGGCAGTCCTGCTCCAGGTCGGGCACAGGGGATGCCTCAACATTGAGGAGAAGGGTGTTCCTTTTTGTTAACTTTTCATTGTTAGCCAGTTTGGTAACCTGCAGCTTCTGCTTTCCTTTCTTAGCCCCTGGGAGATGATGCTCCCAGTCCCTTGGGCCTCCCTGCCGGCCACCCCGGCCCGCCCCTCCTTTAAGGCTCTCAAAGTTCGTGGATCTGAACCATACCGGCGCCAGGGACGGTGATAAAGGAGAATCTAAAACTCAGGCATTTGGGCGGGAATGGATTAGCCGGGATTTGGGAGCAAAATGGTGTTTTAACTGTTGGATAAAGTGTAGGTTGTTATGTTTTACTTCTTTAAATGCATGGGTTTTGAAATACGCTACCCCTAACCCCCACTAACCCTTGGACGCTTCACGTACGCTTTTTCTTCCTCTCCATGAAGTGTTGAAACTTGATAGGGTGGGGAGGGCGATGTGGATAGAAGTCACTCACTTAATTCACCTGGGAGACGCAAGAAAGCCACGGCCCTTATTAATAACGAAAGCCCGCGTGACTCTTCCCCAATGTGGGCAATTATCTTCTCTCTCGCTCTCTTCCCTGAAGGTTTAGCAGGATAAGCCACTATCTGCTTTTTAAGACGTCTACCTGCTGTCACAGAGTCCCCGGTCCTTATCACGAAAGTACATTGGTGGTGTTTTTGAGATTGCCGTATACTTGATATTTTCCTCTTCAGCTTAGTAAGCCCTTTGGGATCTTTCAAGATAAAGCCATTTCATAAATGTAGCTATATTATGGAATAAAATACTTTATAGGGGACTTCAAGAAAATTACATTAGTCTATGCCTCTTTTCTTTTCTTTTTTTTTCAGGGTGCACTACCGCTCGGATGATTTTGTAAGTGCAGAGCAGGCCCACTATGGATTTATTAGATCTCACCGCCTCCGTTGCTTTTTCTCTTCGGCGTGTATTTCCTCGCCAGGGTTGTTAGCACGACACTGTGCAGACCTGGAGGCAGGGCGCTGTGCACACAAAGCCCTTCGGGAAGGTCTCAGAAGCCCGAGGCTGCGCGGGCACCGGCTGCTCCCTGCGTGAACAGCGGGGCGCGCGGCTCCCACAAAGGGGCCGCTGATGCCGCGTTGCCGCGTCCAACTGTGAAAACAAGCTGGGTCTGTCTGTTCTCCGTGGGGCTTGCCAGAGGGCGTGCTCTTGTCCCCGCAGAAGCAGGACTACAAAGGGGGCAGAAACCAGCCAGGACAAGGCTGCTCCCATGGGCTTCTCACCTCCATGGGAAATGGGCAGTTTGCGCATTTTACTGATACACACAGAGCATCTGGAGGACGTTGGACCACTCACCGTGTGCTGGGTGCTGTGCTTGGTGCTGAGGACTTGGTGAGGATGAATCAGATATGGGCTTTGTCCCTGCAGACTTACATTCTAGTGGGGAAGCTGGGGGTTAAGTCAGTCATCATGGATTATCACATAATCACAACTGATTAGAGGTACAAGGGAAGGTAGACTGTGCGAGAACACAAGAGGGGGCAGCCTCACCCAAAACACGAGTTAGAGGTGAGTTTGTGAGGCTGTGCAGGGGTGAAACCACCCGGAGGAGCAGGACTTACATAGCCAGTGTGGAGATAGAAGTTCCCAGCAGAAGGGACAGAGGGGTGGAAGGTGTAAAGAGGAGACACATATGCTGAGCCCCAGGAGCTCAGTGCTGAGGTCTAAGGGACAGGGGACCTAGCCAGAGACCCTGCACCGAGGACCTTGTAGGGACCAGATCTTCACGGCAAAGGACAACAGTCCAACACTTTCACCAGAACGGGCCCTGGGTTGGAGGGTTTTAAGCACCGAGCTCAGAGTTGCACTTTTTAAAAAAAAAATAGTTTATTACCAAGTTGGCTTCCATATAACACCCAGTGCTCTTCCCCACAGGTGCCCCTCTCCATGCCCATCACTCCCCTTCTCTTCCCCCCACCCTCTTCAACCCTCAGTTCCTTTTCAGTATTCCAGAGTCTCTCATGATTTGCCTCCCTCCCTCTCCCTAACTCCCCCCCCCACCTTTCCCTTCCCATGGTCCTCTGTTAGGTTTCTCCTGTTAGACCCATGAGTGCAAACATACGGTATCTATCTTTCTCTGCCTGACTTATTCCACTTGGTGGGAATGTAAAGTGGTGCAGCCGCTCTGGAAAACAGTGTGGAGGGTTCTCAATAAACTGTCAGTAGAACTCCCCTATGGCCCAGCAATAGCACTGCTGGGGATCTACTCAGTGTTGCATTTTAACACCCTCCCCCCAAGCTGGCTGCTCTGGGGTAAAGGAATGGAGTAGATACAGGTATTACTGGAGATGATTCCAGTCATTAAACAGAAGGTGATGGGCGCTTTGATTTGGCTGACGACAGACTAGAAGACAAGCTGGCTGAGGCTAAGGGGCTGAGGGGCCCAGCGCTGTGCTCCGAGGATAGAGCAAGGCAGGGCTGTCCAGTCCCACAGGGGGAGGAGCAATGCCTCACACTCAAGGGACAGGTATGGTGGAGGCACGCGCCGCAGGCGAGGATGCCGGAGGGCCCGGGGCGCAGGTGGACCACAGTCAGGCTTCCCTGACGCTGTAACGCTGGAGCTGACGCTTGGGATTTTGACGGGCTGCTGTATTTCACGGAAAGCCCCCGCCCTTGCTCCTGCCCTCCCTCCCTTTCTTCTTCTCTTTCGCCAATTATATCCTTTCTTTTCAGTTATTTCTGTAACATAGTTGCCTCATCATACGTATTGTCCTATAGGGACACAGATCTGGGAAGTTTTATGTTTTACCAGAAAAACAATTTAATTGTTTCCTGAATTAGGATTTTGCTTATATATACTTTCGCTGATCCAACTGTTTAAAGAGATTTTTCCGGGGCGCCTGGGTGGCTCAGTCAGTTAAGCAGCCGACTTCGGCTCAGGTCATGATCTCATGGTTTGTGGGTTCGAGCCCTGCGTCGGGCTCTGTGCTGACAGCTAGCCCAGAGCCTGGAGCTGCTTCAGAGTCTGTCTCCTTCTCTCTCTGCCCTTTCCCCCACTCATGCTCTGTTTCTCTCTGTCTCAATAATAAATAAAAACATAAAAAAAAGATATTTTTCCTGGGGTGCCTGGGTGGCTCTGACTCTTGAGGTCGCTCAGATCATGATCTGAGAAGCATAGGAGCAAGTCCTGAGCTTGGCTCTGCACTAAGTGTGGAGCCTTCTTATGAACCTCTCTCTCTCTCCCTCCCCCTCTCTCTCTCAACCCCCCTTCTGCTCCTCCTCCAATAGTGCTTGCATGTTCTCTCTCTTTCTCTCTCAAAATAAATGACTAAACATTGGAAAGATTTTTTTTTCTGGATTCCCAGTCACTAGTAACCATCAGTAAATAAAATTATTAAAACACTAAATATTATTTAAAATTATTAAAGTGTTTTTTAAAATATTTTGTAGGTGTTGTATTTCATAGGAAACCAAGCTCAGCACTGTTATAAATATTAACACCTTGAAGTCCTTTTTACAAAGACTTCAATGAAACAACAATTCGCAGAAATGAGGAACCAATAGGAGGCTACTTCTCAGATGAGTTATTGGCTAAGTGTTCAGAGTTTTACACACACATCTGTCAGCTTGAGTTCCAAACCTTCCACATCACTCCTCCTCTCCTCCGTCTCTCTTAGAAATTCCATGCATCCCATCTCTGCTAACTTCCTTCTTGTGATTTTACAAACTAACATAAGCCTCTGAGTTCATCTTCTACTGTTTCTGTAACAAGTTCCCATAAACTGAGGGGCTTGAAACAACAAAAACTTATTCTCTCATGGTTCTGGTGGTCAGAAGTCTTAAATCAAGGTGTGGGCAGGACCCCACTCCCTCTGGAGGCTCTAGGGGACCATCCTTCTGGTGGCCCCCGTTGGTCTCTGCCTTGTGGCTGTGTCCCTCCAATTTCTCCCCTGTGGCCCCAGCACCCACCCCTGCCCCAGTGCCTCTGTCCTCTGTGTCTCCAACAAAGGCATCTGTAACTGGATTTAGGGGACCCTTGGGTTATCTCAAAATCCTTGAGTTAATCACACCTGCAAAGACACCTTTCCCAAAGAAGCTCACCTTCACTGGACCCTTGGATTCGACAAGTCTTTTGGTGGGCCTTTTTTTTTTTTTTTTTTTTTGCCTACTGCTGTATCAATGTCATTTTTACTACCAGTTTACGTCCAAGACAGGCGTGTTTCCCTGAGGTTCTGATTTAGTTGGTCTGGGATGAGGCTTAGGCACCAAGGTTTTCTTTTTTAATTGTTTTTTTAAGTCCCCCTGTGGATTCTCATGGACAAAACACTGAATCACAGAAGTAGACAGGGAATCTATAACAGTTTGTTGAATTGCAGAGAGCTCATTTCAACTGTTTACCATTTAGGGCCTTAACCTAATATATCATGTATCTAGAGGATTTAGCCAGAGGAAAGAAACCTAAAGAAACAGAAGGATGTACCTTTCATTCTCTGTTTCCTCAGAATTATGGGTTAGCAACTGTATTTGTTTTCCAAGGATCACTGCCAGCGAAAGGGAAGGGGGTGCTAATCAGAGATCTTCCAGGTCTGGCTGTGGGAAGTCCTGTCTCATGTCTGGCCCTTAGTTTCCTAGCCAGAAGGTGGAAGATGAGCAGGGATGGAGGTGAAATTGGTTTTTCAGGGGAGACAGAGGCACATTTATATGCTAACCTCCCTGTGGAGCAACAGGATGGGAGCATCACAAAAGTCATTGCCAAGTCCACCCCTGAACCTGAGGAGCCAATATGGAAACTTCTGGCAACAAAACAATAATCCACCATTTGTATTATCCTTTTTAACCCTCCAAAGCACCACATAAAATAGAAACACTTATACTAAAAGTGATTTGTGTTGGGTTCTTCTTAGAATTACAAATCACAATGGACTTGCTTGCATTAACAAGGGTCATTTTGAAAAGAGAAAGCCATTGCAATCTGGCTACAGACAAATGAAGGAGCGAACTTCCTCTAGGATAGGTTTAGACAAAGAAGTTTCCTAGGAGATATCAGAAACGAACCAGAGGGGAACTTGGGTGTCTATCACCGCGTCTGTGATTCGCACATTATTGTAGTTTAGCATGCTTTCTGTGTTGAAACTGGAGCCTAAGGTACTATTTTCTTTATGAAGCCCAGAAGATGACAACACTTCTTTTTTGAGATCC
The DNA here is from genome assembly GCA_004023785.1 of Mungos mungo. NCBI lineage: Eukaryota > Metazoa > Chordata > Mammalia > Carnivora > Herpestidae > Mungos > Mungos mungo. The sequence goes on along the minus strand of PISW01001503.1, from coordinate 325,993 downwards.
AAACTGAGTGGGCAGCTCTTGCCTGTGATTATGCCATGTTTTGTGTTGGGCATGTTCACATATACATTGTCCTTTTTTTTTTTTTCCTGTTATCTCCAGCCTCCCAACCCTCCTCCAGTCTCCAGACTCCTATTTCTAAGCACCCACTCAATGTTGCTACTTGGAATCTGGCAGGCTCATTAAATCACACATGGGCCTCACCTCCTCCCCATGTTCACTCCTGTCCAAATCCTCCTATTCTCTAGACAAATAGAACCACCATCCGCCAGCACTCAAGCCCAAAGCACAGTGGTTCTCCTTAGTCTTTTCTCTCAATTCCCATGAGCAACCGCAATCTTTAATGTGTGCCTCCAGTCGGATTGCTTCTGATCGCCTCAACCTCGCCCACCCCGTGCTGACACCCCTGTGTCTCACCTGGACCGGTGCAAACACCCCCTGCCTCTCCCTCTGTCTCTCCCTTTGCCTTCCCTGACCCAGTGGCCAGAGATTTTTCAAGCCTACATATGTATGAAATACCATCACTTCACTGCTAAAACTCTTCACAGAATGCAAACTCCTGTGTCCACTCCTGTGTCAAACAGTTTGGCAGTTTTTTATAAAAACGAAACATGTAAAACCATATAACCCAGCCATTGTACTTGGAGGTATTTGTCTCAGAGAATGACAACTTCCATTCAGACAAAACTCTGCACTCCCTGATTCAGAATTACTGAAAGAACTCCGGCGCACCTGTGCCATGAAATACTACTCGGCTAGAAGGACAATGTCAACATGTAACAAAGGGACCTTGCTGATCAGCTGACTTTGAAGGGGGTAGGTTGTCGTGGATTATTCAGGCGGGCCCAATGGAACCACAAGGTCCTTAAAAGTAGACAGGGAGACAGAAGAGATAGTGAGAGAGAGATGGCGACAGAAAAACATGAAAGAGAGATGAAAATCTGCTGGCTTTGAAGATAGAGGAAGGGGCCACGGGCCTCTAGAAGTCAGGAAAGAAGAAAATGGGTTCTGTGCTAACCCCTCTAGAAAGGAACATGGCCCTATAGACACCTTGATTTTAGCCCACTTCTGACCTTCAGAACAACCGGAGAGTAAGTCCGGGCTATTTTAAGCTACGCAATTTGTGTGGTATTTTGGCAACAAGAAATTACTACAGGGGACAAAACATCACTGCCCCCCCCCCCCCGTGCCAAAGATGTCACTCTGATTTGAGTAAAATGCATGTCGTTTAATTATCTTGCCTCACCAATGCTTTCTTGTCTGTGTTTTATTTTTAAACAAAACATGATTTTGAAATGTAGGAAAGATACAGGGAGATAAACATGAATTGTGAAATAGAGGTTTTCCAAATAACGGGCATTTTCGTGTTTTGTATATGCCATTGCTGTGAAAGATAATTATTTATATCTGAAAGGGAAATGTCAGGTATTGGTTACAGCTGTCAGACCATGGACACTGCTGGGAGGGCCTCGCTCCTTGCCAAACTACCATACGGCGCGGATTTCAGTGATGTCATTGAAATCCAAGCACATCTCAGTTTGATCTTTAACCTTCTCTTTTCACACTAGGCAATTTCTGGGGTAAATTTCATTCATTTCAAGCGCTTCCATATCTTCCTGCATAGAAAGCCCCCAGGCTGAATATTCCTAGAATTTGCTCGCTGGCCTGAACAAACCCATCTGAAGGTCTTCGGGTAGTCCATGCTCTGCCTGCTGGACCCAAGTCACCCGTCACTCTTTCCTACTTGACCACTGCTGGTCCTTGAAGACAAGTGAGCGTGTGACCTCTGCCCGGTGACTCCTGAGCTGAATGACTCCTCAGTGGATGTCTTAGGTTTAGACTTCCATACGGATGTGCAGCTCAATGATCCAATGCCTGTTTGACATCTCTATGCATGAACCTTGGACCATTTGAAACCCAACACGCCCACTGTGACTCACTGTCTTCCTGGTGTACGTGCTCCACCCTGTACTCCCCATCTTTATGAGCCATTCTGTCAAGTAATCCATTTTCTGATGACAAATTTACTAGATTTCTTTCTCTCTGCCCTACCCTTGACAGCGGACCTTTCAATTCTACCTTCTAAGTTTTCTCTGCATCCCCACCTTTCTGTCCCTACTACCTCTGCCAACACTCATGCCTAATGGGGGAAGCTTGAGTCCCCTCACATTTATTGAGCACGAGCAACACGCTAGGTTCTGTTTTAAGCACTTTTGTGTGAATGCCATCAGCGATTCCTCCCAGCATCACTACGAAGTAGATAATTCTTATTCTCATTTTTAAAAGCGGAGATCGATGCTAAGAGAGGTCAAGTGCCCATTCCAAGGCCAGTAAGGAGACTGGGATTCTAGCTTAGGCATGCCACACTCTATAGTTTGAATACTTAGTTACTCATCTGTGAATTTCCTGAGAGAAGGACAAAGTGGAGGTCTCTCAATCCATCTTTGTCACCCCTTAGACAAATGTGGAGACCCTGGGTCAGGCAGATTAGGAGAAAGTGAAAGCCTTTGTTACAAGACTTCTTTTGTCTTGTGCTCATGAAGAAATGGGCACACACAAAGGTATGAGTGCCCTGTTCTCCAGCCTCCATATCTCCAACAGTGAAAATTATTGATAACAATAATGACAAATGTTTAAGAGATGTTTATTATAGTAACTAACACCAGCCATATTTTATTAAGTGTTCATCATTAGCCAGGCATTCTCCTAAGCATGCCCCATGCATTATCACACTTGATGTGTATCACAGCCTTATGAAGAAATGAAGCCCAGAAAAGTTAAGAAACTTTATAAATATCGTAATTTTAATAACTGGTGCATCTACACCTTTCTGAGTCCAAAGCTGATGTTCTTAACCACTATGATATATTGGCCTGCATGAGTATTCAGCACAGGACATGGCTTCAGAAAATAGCAGGCAGCATCTACAAATTGTGTGGACTTGGGCAAGTACTTAACATCTCTGAGCTTGGTTTTATGATTTGTAGAACGGCGCTGCAACTGCCAACCTTCTGGGAGCCTTCATCTATCTTAAAGTCCCAACATCTGACACTCTGACTTAGAAACTTGTTCAGTTGGGGGCGGGGGGAAACGTATGACTTCAGTGTCCACAACTCCACCAAGACTGTGGAGAAAATTACTCACAGATTGTGAGTTTAATTCTTTACTTGTAGAGTATGACATGCTGGTGGGATATCCAAGAACAGTGTCCAGTAGGCAGAGTTAAAACATAACAAACCCATGACAATGACAGTGATGGCATGAACCGCTCATGTAAAGCTCGACTTAGCATTCTTATCACCATAAGAACCACCAAGATTATTTTCTTGTTTTCCAAATTAAATCATACTCAGAATACCATGGGAGCAAATAGAATGCCCTCAACCATCACTGCCCTCATATGTAATCACAGATTTTACTTATTTTGATTTTTCTAGGTGGAAGCCACTCCACAAAGCATTCTCTCTCTTTATTTAAATTGCAAGCCCCCGTTGGAGAAAAGATTTTCCATTTCTTTCTTGTGTGGCTTATAATTAACTGTACAACTGCATTAGCTGGTGATGTAGCATTTCTGAGCAGAGCTCATCTCAGATTCAGGATGAATTATAGGGATGGAGGAGCTGTTTGCCATGAAGAGGACCCCAACAATGACTCAGCAGGGCATCTGCTGCTAGAGTTCCTCTTCAAGTTGATTTTTCTCTAACCGAATTGTGTTTGTTTCTGTCCCTCTGCTGTATTTCCAGCACCTAACACAGTGCCTGACTCACAGCAGGTGCCAAATGAAAACAATAACAAATGCATGTTTAATGAACTACCATCCATATACGCTTTAAATTCTAGTCATCTGGAAACTGCAGGCCAAAAATACTCATCATGAAAACATGTATCACTACACCCAGTGGGATTAACCAGACAACCCATAATCATAAACTAAATGGATAATGATGAAGTTAAAGTATTAATCTTTTATAAGTAAAAAGCAAGAAGGGCAGGCATTGAGATCCAGGACCAACTTAAGTCAACTCTGATAACGCAGGCAACATTGTTGAATGCTCTAGAGATTCTTGAAATCTATGTTTACAAGAGCACAGTAGTGATTTTTCTCCTTTGCCAAAGAGTATAGGCAGGCAGCCTGCTCATTTGAACAGCTGATTAAAGTCATCAATAAACTCCAGGACCGCTATGGAGAAGAGTCTGGCAGTTCTGCAAACGGTTAAAAACAGAGCTGCCATATAACCTAGCAATTCCACTCCTAGGTAGATACCCAAAGGAAATGAAAAAAAAAATGATGTCTATATAAAAGCTTATAAATAAATTTCCATAGCAACATTATTCACAATAGCCCAAAGTGGGAACAATTCAAATGTCCATCATGTGATGAATGGATAATGAAAATATGGTATATCCACATAACTGAGTATTACTTAGCTATAAAAAGGAATGAAGTGCTGACACATGCTGCAGTAGAGATGAACCTTTAAAATGTTATGCTAGGGGTGTCTGGGTGGCTCAGTCAGTTAAGCGTCCAACTTTAGCTCAGGTCATGATCTCACAGTTTGTGAGTTCGAGCCCTGCATCGGGCTCTGGTTGAAAGCTCAGAGCCTGGAGTCTGCTTCAGATTCTGTGTCTCCCTCTCTCTCTGCCCCTCCCCACTTGGTTCTCTCTCTCTCTCAAAAATAAACATAAAAAATTTTAATAAGTTATGCTAAATGAAGGAAGTTATACATAAAAGATCACATAATATGTGATTCCACTTATATGAAATGCCCAGAAAAGGCAAATGGATAGAGACAGAAAATAGGTTATTGGTTCCCAGGGAATGGAGGTGGGGAGGGAGAAAATGAAGCACGACTACTAATGCACATAGGGCTCCTTTTGGGGTAATGAAAATGTTCTAGAATTGATTGTGATGATAGTTGTACAACTCTGTGAATATACTAAAAACCATGGAACTATACACTTTAAATGATTGACTCGTATGGTATGTGATTCCTTTCTTAATCAAGTTATTTAAAAAAAAAAAACCCAAAACCTTCAAGAATCAGAACTCATTTCATAAGCTATTGCATATTGGTAGGCTTTCATCATAGGCAGTTGTAAAATTCTCTGGAAGGGAACATCATTGCAAGTGCTCTGTGACTTTGAACTCATTACTCAAACTCATGACGTCTTAGCTTCCTCGTTTGCAGGACAGGAACATGGCGGATGCAACTGTCCATAGCAGCAGCAACCTGCTTGTTAATGTATCCTAAGCTGCCTTCCCTCTCTTCCCCAGCTCACTTTTCCATCTCCCACCAGTAATCCCTGGCATCACTTCCCAACCAAACAACTTGCACACAAACCCTTGTCTTTGAGCCAGCCTCTGAGAAAACTCAAGAGACACTAGACTGCCTTCCTCTTAGGACTATTGCAAGGATGAAATCAGGTATTACACACGGAACAGTTAAGCACTGTGCCTGGCCACTTAATAACTTAGATATCATCACCATTATCACTGCTGTGTGTTATTACTGAAAACAAATAATTGACTTGAATTTTTCTTCAGATCTTCTGGAGGAAGGGCCCATCTAGAAGACTGCCTTGACCTTCCTACATCTATGAGCAATGCCAAACCAGTATCAAGCTTACTATTCCACTACCAAGCATCCAGTTTAGTTTCCCCCGATTGAGTCTAGGTTTTCAAAGACTTTATCTAGCAAACTGCACAGATTAAGTAATAATTCATTTGCTCTCCCATGTTTTATTAATCAAAGGCATATATAACTGCCAATCAGAGCTTCTGATCAGCATGAAATTACTAGGGTCGCCACACAGAGCGAATATCATTTCAGTCAAAAGCAAAGAATCTTGATGTTTTTGTTAGTCTGTGAAGCTTTATCACTTGTAAAAGTATGATTATATTAGATTTTCTAAAATATTGAAAAGAGCTTCCAGACCTCCATTGCTACCATCACAGCCTCCTAAGACCCAGGAACCCCATGTTGGCAATTGCTGATCTAATAAACCAAAATTCATTAAGAAATATTTTTGTTTTTGTTATATAAATTGCAGTAATAGAAACCTTTGTTGCCATATTTGGCAGTAATCTTTCCTTAAATGATGAGACAATAAAGGATAAATGGATTTTTAGTAATGTATTTTTTATCTTGACCTTTCCAAAATGAAATGTTCCCAAATCTAAGAGTAGCTGGGTTACTCTAAGATGTCAAGGCATTTGAACTTTCCCACTGCAATATCTAGGAATCACAGCATATGAAGAAGAATAGTAGAAGAGATAAAGAGGGAGGAGACAGTGAGTGGTTGAGAACAGCAGGGCAAAGGAACCATCTCCTTCTCTAGGGCTTAAGGCAAATATCACTTACTAGTGCTGTGTTCATAAGCAGATGTCCAGTATACATTTGCTTGGCTCTCTGAATTCACCCTCTCCTCTACCTGGCTCTTTCCCTTGGTAGAATCACCTGGAAGCCTTGTCCTCATGCATCTAGCTGAGTTTAGCAAATGAAGAAAACCAGCAAGAGGTTGGAGATGGAGGAAGAGCAAGACAGGGTGTCAGTTCTCCTGGTTTCCTTCCTAAAGGTCAAGAAGGCTGGCCGCGTCGCTCACCTGAAGACCACGGTCTTGTCACTGGCAGCACTTTCCACATGTCATTCTCTGACTCTGGCAGCTACTCTCAACCTCTACCCCATAGGCTTTGTAGTGATAATGGTGCCACACCATTGCCAGGTCCAAGAGGCTGAGCAACCCCTTGTAATTTCCCTACACATTGTCCACCATCTTTGTCAATAATAACTTTATTACATGATCTTCAATTTAACAAGTTTAATTGTGTCATCTAGTCTCTGCCAGGACTGTCACTGGTTCACCCAGAGAATCCAACCCAAAACTAGAGGGAACAGACTCAGGATGATGTGGTCTATCCAGACCAGTGTCTTGTGGTGCAGAGAGAGGAGAAAATGGTGTATAGAGTTTCTGGAGGTGCCAATAGGCTCTACCTAGCCCTCAAGGACCCCCAATATGTAACATAGATGTATAATATAAAGTTCATAGGGATGGTGTGATAACTAAACAATATGACCCACAGAAAACACTTACTATACTGTCTACCACATACTAAATAATTAATAGATCTTAACTACTGTTATTTTATTCAAGCTTCGGTAGAAAAATCCTGTTTATTCCTGCTTTGAGAATAACAAAAAGTGCTTTTTTCCATATGCTTGGGATTTGAACTCACGTTAGAGTCATCATTGCAGTTAAGAGGACAAATTACCTGCATGAATGCTAGCCAACACTCATTGAGAGCTTACTGTTTGCCAGGGATGATGCTAATTACTTTCCAAGTGTTGTCTCATTTAACACAACAGTACTATTAGGGAAGTAATTTAAACTCATTCTCTTACAGACGAGAAAACTAAGTAGGCTAGGAGGATTAAGAAAGCTTCCCAAGCTCAGATGGGACAAAATTGGAAGTGGCATTTGAACCCAGGCCCACAGATCCACGCTCAGTATCCAAGATTCCCCATTTACAAGAGACCGATTCTTCAGAGCAAATCCTGAGCAAGTTGATGGGCAGGGAATCAGGTTGACTAAGTGTAGAAAAATGTCTATGCATTTATCACTGTCAAAACTCCTTTCAAGAAAATATGCTGTAATTGTACATTTAATTCAGCCCAACACAACACAATGTTCCAGTGAAGCGTACAGCAAAGCGACATGTGTTGAGATTGTGACCCTGTTGGGAGGGAGTCTTGTTAAAACTTGCACTGAAGAAAAATGACAAACAAACAGATGCAGTGGTTTATTGGCCTCATCTCTTTGTGGCAATGCTGTGGCTCCTGGGAAGGAAACGGAACACTTAGGAAAGCGTGCTGAGCCCCTCAGCTCTGGTGGGAATACAATAGCTGTACTAACAAGAGAATTTATGCCCTTTATGTCTTTGAATATTCACCAAACTCCCCCCAGCCCCGGAGACAGTCATGGACACCAGAACGAGTGCAGGTCAGCGATAAATGGATCTCATCTCTGAAGTTCTCTGGGCTTCCCTCTACTCAAGCCAGGCCTGCAACTTTCTAGGGAAGCACCCGAGAATCCTGCAGATGCTTTATATGGGGGAATCGGGCACCCTGGCACAGTGAGGTAGATTTCCATGGACATGGCCTGAACCGTGGTCTAGTGTGAGAATCAGAACGTGGTCACTTTCGGTGCTGCTTGTCAGGGTATATGACACCTTCATGGTGAGCCATGCCCTGGGCTTGGGAAGAAATGAAAAGATTTGCTCTACCTCAGAACTTAACCAATGCAAATGACTGAATATCAACACCCACCGCTCATGTCTATTCCTTCAGCACCTAGTAGGATGCATCTTAGAAGGTCAATTTATTTATTTATTTATTTAAAAATTTCTTAGCGTTTATTTAGTTTGGAGAGAGAGGGAGACAGAGCATGAGCAGGGGAGGGGAAAGGAGGAGAGAGACACAGAATCTGAAGCAGGTTCCAGGCTCTGAGCTGTCAGCACAGAGCCCGACACAGGGCTCGAACTCACAAACCATGAGATCATGACCTGAGCTGAAGTCAGACACATAACCTACTGAGCTACTCAGGTGCCCCTTAGACGGTCAATTTATAATTGGCGATTCAATGAAAAACCATCCCTTCTTTGGGAGCCTGGACAGTCTTTCCTCTCAAGAGATTTGGAAGGAGTAGAGGAAGCACAGTAGGGACATACCCTTGGGCCAGTGCATAGTCTCATGAGCACTCCTCCTCTTTGAGACCAGACTCCTACACACACACACATACCCTCCTCCACCAAACATGGCCATTATGTCCTGAACCCTCTCCTCCTGGCTGCAGTGACTGATCCAAGGAAAGTTACGTGAATCAAACTGTATCACTCAAATTCTCTTTAGAAATTTGGAATTCAGGAGATAGAAACATAGACGTGGGTGACATCCAGGCATACTGGTGGGAGAGTTCTAGAAGGTTCACAGATTGCAGCACTCAGACATGCTTTTGTTTCCTTTCTTTTATTAGTCAGTCCCTCCTTTGATTCCATGCACATACCACTACCCCACTCTTATAGGCTGAGTTGTGTCCTCCTCAAAAATATGTTGGAGTCCTAACACTTAGTATACCTCAGAATATGACCTTATTTGGAGATAGGGTCTTTATCAAGTTAAACTATAGCATTAGGGTAGGCCTTCATTCTATGGTAGGAGTCTGTATAAAAAGAGAAAATTTGGGGGCACCTGGTGGCTCAGTCAATTAAGTATCTGACCTTAGCTCAGGTCATGTTCTCATGGTTCATGAGTTTGAGCCCCATATCAGGCTCTTTGCTACTTTGGATCCTCTGCCCCTGCCCCACCCCTCCCTTGCTGGCTGTCTCTCAAAAATAAATAAACATTAGAAACAATTTTAAAAAAGAGAAAATATGTGGGAACGTAAACTGGTGCCACTGCTCTGGAAAACAGTGTGGAGGTTCCTCAAAAAACTATCCATAGAACTCCCTTACGACCCAGCAATAGCACTGCTAGGGATTTACCCAAGGGATACAGACGTGCTGATGCATAGGAGCACATGTACCCCAATGTTCATAGCAGCACTGTCAACAATAGCCAAAACATGGAAAGAGCCTCAATGTCCATCACCTGATGAATGGATCAGGAAGATGTGGTATATATACACAATGGAGTACTACATGGCCATGAGAATGAAATATGGCCATTTGTAGGAAAGTGGATGGACCTCGAGGGTGTCATGCTAAGCAAAATAAGTCAGGCGGAAAAGGACAGATACCATATGTTTGCACTCATAGGTCTAACAGGAGAACAGGAGAAACCTAATGGAGGACCAGGGGGAGGGGAAGAGGGAAAGAGAGTTGAGGAGAGACAGGGACGCAAAACTTGAGAGACTACTGAATACTGAAAATGAACTGAGAGTTGAAGGGGGAGGGGGAGAGGGGAAGAGAGGTGGTGGTGATGGTGGAGGGCACTTGTGGGGAAGAGCACGGGGTGTTGTATGGAAACCAATTTGACAATAAACTATTAAAAAAAGAGAGAGAGAGAGAGAATGTGGATGCAGATGCAGAAACACACATAGGGAGAATGCCATGTGAAGAAGATGAAGTCAGGGGAAGGTGATGCTTCCACAAGCCAATGGAGGCTGAAATGTCCCACAAACCAGCAGAAGCTAAACAGAGACATGGATCAGATTCTCCTTCCCCGACCCTATCTGTACAGTGACCTTAGATTTCTAGTTTCCATAACTGTTTATGAATAAGTTTCTATTATTTAAGCCACAATGTGCAGTGCTTTATTACAACAGCTCTAGCAGACTAATACACACCCACAATATTCTTCATTCTTCTTTTTACTCCTCTGCCTAATATTAGTCAGAGTGATTCCTATTGCTTACTACCAAGAGAAACGTAACTGATATTCCAAGTAAACCATACTGAAGATTGATTCTGACTTCTAATGAAGTATCCAGTTGTTCATGTAAGGCATGTGGCTCCTATCAAGCAATGAAAGCAAACTTGAGTTAAGAAAGCAAAGCGACTCATAATTAACAAAAGATGCTGTATCACGGAAATGAAGGAGATTCACTTACACCAAAGAGGAGATGACTACACAATAGTATTTCCGTGTGAACGAGGAGAAAAGCAATTTGTCATAGAGCAAGTTTTATTTCTCTGACTGGTGCTAGCATAAAGAGCAGAAAATGAAGGCACCCTAGGGGCAAATAAAATTTTTTTGTCTCAGATCCTACCATAGGAAAGACAATTATAAAAATAAATGCATGCTTTAAAATATTAACCCTATTAAAAATTGGTAGGATATCTCCTGTTAGGGGTTGAATGGCATCCCCCAAAAGATGCTGAAGATCTAACTTCCAGCACTTCTGAATATGACCTTCTTTGGAAATAGGGTCTTTGGAAATGTAATAAGTTGAGATGAGGTCATTTGGATGGGCCTTAATCCAACATGACTGGTGTCCTTATAAGTGGAGGAAAATGCAGTGTGAAGACACAGACACACAGGGAGAAGACCCCATTAAAACAGAGGAAAAGTCTGGAGTGATTCAGCTACAAGCCAAGGTACGCCTGGAACTACCAGGACCTGGAAAAGGCAAGAAAGGATCTTTCCCTAGAGGATTGGATGGAAGCATGACCTTGTCAACACCTTCATTTCGAGCTTCTGGCCTCTAGGACTTTGAGACAATGCATGTCTGTTCCTTTAAATCACCCAGTTTGTGGTATTTGGTTATGGCAACTCTCAGAAACTCAGGCATGCCTCTCCTCCCCCCCCCCACAGCCCCCACTCTCAAAATCTTGCCCTGGGACACAGAGGAGGATGGCTTGAGATTATTTGATATAGTGATTTGTAAACTCTCTCACAATGTAGAGCTGGAAGATATTCACATTAACTGAATCCTTTACAGTAATTTTGAAAGTGATATTAATTACTTGAAAAGTCTAGGTAGGGTATATGTAAAAATAAGAAACTCTTTTTCTCCCTCTTTCTAGACCACATTAAAATATTTTCAGTAAGTTAATGTTAAAATAAGCAATACTCTACAGTCATAGTCGAGCAATGATTTCACTTAAGCCGAGGATTAGTTACTTGGTGACTTTTGGTAAATTTTCAATAAAGGTTCTATTTTTGAGTGGAGTAAACAAGACAAGTGAGAAAATTCAAGGGCGGGAAGAGCATCCTAGACCACATATTTGAAAGGGACTAAGAGCAAACTTTGTCTTATGCTGTGACCTCAAACTCTGTTCTTAGAAGAAAAAGAAAAGAATGCTGTTATGTTTGGTGAAGAACTCTTCTTTAACTTTTCAGCAAAGATCCTCATGACTTAGAACTCTTGATTGTTCCCAAATAATGATTTGTTTGGTATAAAAATAGGTTTTCTGCAAGGATAAAATAGAAATTTATTTTCCAGGACTATGTTAAAGGGAGCATACTGAACTCTAGAGGGGGAGAAAAGATAAATCTATTGAAGGCTTGCCATGTGTTAAATTTACTGCTGATGTTCCAAGAAAATCTTTCTTAATATTTTTAGACTGAGATTAATGTATTTTCAGACAATCTCAGAATATAAAGGAGTCTAAACTGAACATCTGCTTTATTGTCTTGGTCCGAGAGTCAACCTTCTGGCTTAAAACTTTAGAAAGCATATTTGGGAGAGTAAATACATAGTCTTGGCTTATCCAAATAATTTACTTGGGAAATCAAAATGGCTCTCCATTTCTTTGTTTTGACAGAAGATTAATTTCAGAAGTACTGGCTTTATTAAGCATTGTATGACAATGTCTTTCAGTGTCCATTAAATAATGCTTAGTACAGTAAATGTTAAATTACCATGTTATATCTCCATAAATACATGTGAAGTCCATATGAATGCCAAATGAATTCAATACGGTCATTTCTATTACAATAAATGCCAAATGAATTCAGAGTGATGAGGCACTTAAAATGTCATATACTTCCAACCAGCCCCATCATGAATTCATTACTGCCATGACACCCATCTCTGTCAGGCTTTTCCTTTTAAATAGTATTTTCAGCAGTTTGTAATAAAATTCCATTTGAGGAATTGATTTCAATTGAAAATCTAAGAAGATAAACTCGAAGTGTGGGAAAGTAGTGCCAGAATAACTTTTGGGGGCATTGTGATAAGTCCTCACAGCTGCAAGTTTAGTTGTGGAATAAAACAGATCTAAAGACTATTTGGTTGTGGGTTTTTTTGATATTTTATATGCAAGGAAATTTTTTTTAAGTTTATTTATTTTGAGAGAGAGGAAGAGAGTGTGCCTGCATGAGGGGGAGGGACAGAGAGAGAGAGAGAGAGACAGACAGACAGACAGAGAGAATCCCAACCAGGCTCCATGCGGGCAGTGCAGAGCCCAAAATAGGGCTTGCGCTCACCAACCATGAGATCGTGACCTGATCCTAAATCAAGAATCAGACACTTAACCAACTGAACCCCTCAGACACTCCTATGAAAGGAAATTTTTAATTTGATAAATTTCCTCTTTGAGAAAGTGCTCTTTCAAGATCCATCTTTGTAAGGATTCATGTCGTTTCGTGCTATTCTTACCAGTTGAGGGGGGTGTGTCAGAATAATGTTAACACAGAAACGGGAACACCGAGACCCTGGAAGGTAGCAGTTTTATCCAAGACACAAACATGGAGAACCTTGGATTTTGTGATCCGATATTTCCATTTTTTCCAGGATCGTCCAAAAGTATCTGCTCTGCAACTACTCTTGTTCACCCTTCTGTGGGTGGGAGGCAGAGGTAGGTGGGGTGAGTGTGGTGATGGGGGAGAAAGAGAGCTGGAAGAATAGAAAATGCAGACTGACACATGCGCCATCAAATAGGCAGTGGGAACCACTGCAAGCTCTGGGTAAGGAGCCATAGACCCTACAAGGGTAAATATAAAGTTTCAATGCACACACCGGTATTGTCAATATCCGCGGGGCACCACCGATAGTGTATCCAGTAACACTTGATATATTTTAATGTATGTGTATGTTTACAATAACTTTGGCCTAGTATCATTAGCAATGATTTGATTGTATTTATCTACTCTGTTACAGCATTCTTTGTAATATATACATATGCAGTCTAAATGCAGATTCTGCTTAAAACATTTTGAACTTCACTCTTGTGATTACATACATAAATCATGTTTACTGTCAGTGAATTTCTAGGCTTATGTATTATATGTTATTGAAACATAAATCAGGTATGTTGAGTTGAGATTTAACAGACTTATTTTTTAAAGTTTATTTATTTATTTTGAGAGAGAGAGTGAGCGCACACAGGGAAGGGGCAGAGAGAGAGGGACGAAAGAGAACCCTCAGCAGGCTTCACACCGTCAACATAGAGCTGGACGTGGGACCTGAACTCACAAACCAGGAGATCATGACCCAAGCAGAAGTTGGACAGTTAACTGTCGGAGCCACCCGGGTGCCCTGAGATTTTGTTTTGTTACATAACCAAGGTTAAGATTAATTTTACATGAGGATATGCAATTTTAGTCAGAGTGCCTACCAGTGAAACATTTCGTGATACTGCTACCACTAATGTCCTTCTTTCCATTACTCTACCCATCTACCTCTCTCTCCCTTCCTCTCTCCATCTACTCCTCCACTCCTCCACTCATCCATCCCTCTATCCATGCATGTGTCGACTGATTCATTCATTTACCCAAAAGACAATTATGACTACTTTGCACTATATGTTGCAATAGCCACAGAGGGGAAGAGTATAAAATCAGAAAGACCAATATTCCTCCTTCAAGGAGTTCACTGATAATGGGAAAAAGAAGTTACAAGACATGAAGAAAAGTGCTGTAAAAGTTTCAAGGGCAAATATCTAGAGAAGGCCAAAAGAGAAGGCTATATACTTCCTTCAAGAAGCCATGGAATCCTTCAGAACAGAGGGGACAGCCACGCTGATGAGTGGAGACTGCCCCGGGGGAAAGGACTCAGGAAGAGAAGGAAGTAACTATTTTACCATGGCCACTTAGAACTGTGTCGTCCATCTGCCTCAATCTTCTGAAATATTTTCGAGGGAAATAATACTTTTGCCCTGTCACAACGCCTCACCTCTGCATAACTTTTAAACATTCAGGAAGACGGAAGGAGCAAGGTGAAGTTTTCTTTCCTTGCAAGTGAGACTTAATATCAGAGACAAGTCATTTTATTACACTGGATATCTCCACACTCAACAGGAGGGGTCTGGCCCAAAGCAAAACTAAATGTAAACAAAGAAAACAATATGCAACCCTTGATATATATTACGATAAAAAGTCTAAGATGCTTTTTGTAATTGTTGCCAGTGGTGGAGAAATTTTTACTTTACATTCCTTGGGGTTATGCTCTCAGCTTACACTGAGTACTCTAGAGAACATCATCTTAAAACCCATGTCTTACTTGACTTAGGGGCATTACTAGGATCTACACTAAGGATCTGCAAACTATGGCCTGTGGGACAAATCTGGCCCCTAGCCTGTTCTTGTAAATAAAGTTTTATTAGAACACAGTCATACCCATTGGTTTGCATACCAGCTATGGCCATTTGGGAACTAGAATGGCATCATCAAGTGACCAGAACAGAAGCTTTATGGCCCCCAAAGCCGAAAGTAATTGCTATCTTGGTCTTCACATTAAAAGCAATTGCTACCCATGATCTATGTTATGTTCCAAGTGAGAAATGCCTTTGAACCACTAAAAGCATTGCTTAATCTGTTTTCTTCTCATGGATAATATATAATATAATAAATATAATGACTTAAAAATTTTTCTGGCTGACAGGAAGCTCAAAGAAAGCGAAAGCAAATTTATAGGTCAGACTTGTCAGATTACCTGTGTAATACATTTTGCACAGTTGATAATATCCAGTTTAATTGATATTTTCCCTGTGTATTTTTTTTAATGTTTATCATTTATTTTTGAGAGAGAGAGAGAGAAAGAGAAAGTCAGAGCATAAGTGGGAGAGGGACAGAGAGAAAGGGAGACACAGAATCCAAAGCAGGCTCCAGGCCCCGAGCTGTCAGCACAAAGCATGACACAGGGTTTGAACTCATGAACCTGAGCCGAACTTGGATGCTTAGTCAGCTGAGCCACCCAGGAACCACTCCTGTGTATTTTTAAATTTTCTCTTGTTTAGATGCATTTCTAACTACTTTATTGGGTATAGTTTGTATAAACTGCTTTACATTGTACTTGTGAAATGAAGTAGGGAATGGATAAATAAGTAGGTAGACAGATTAGATAGAAAATGGATGATAGATAGACAGGGGCTTAGACCCATCCATCTGTATCTCACTAATCAGTTAAAAACCAGTAAATCCACAATATGTATCGTCTTAGAGGGGGGCAGCAGTGGGCAGACATTAAGCATTTCACAACAAATGTTGACATTTTGGGCCGATAATTCTGTTGAGGGACTGTCCTGTATGATACAGGATTAGCATCCCTGGCCTTTGCCCACTAGGTGCCAATCGCACACTCCTTCTCCACTGTGATGACAGATACTATCTCTGGACACTGCCAAGTGTCCCCTGGGAAGAAATCCCCCACGCTCACCCCAATCTACGGAAAGCAGCTCCCTCGTGCATTGACCTCTTGATAGACTTTGCTGTCCATTTGTTCCGTCCTGTTAAGAGATCAGACATCTCCGGGAGTCTACTCAGACTCCCCGAGGACACAAAGTATTGGCGGATGCTTTAGGCAGCAAACCTTTTCTATTAGGTTAGGCCATGACTGTGCAAGTCATCCAGCAAAGGGTGGCACTGGTGGATGTAATAAAATCAAATCCCATAAATGGAATTTCGAATGAGGGCCCTTCCATAGCCTTTTCGTCGTGCTGGACAAAGGAAAGGTAGGTGAGGTCCGTCACGTCTTCTCGGCCCTGGTAAGATGTTTCGTCTGATCGCTAATGACAGTAATGAATTAAGTAATGGCTAAGTAATGAATTGGGTTCTTTCCTAAGGCTGGAGATGAAGAGAAATTAAATACTCAGTCTCGAGGGGTCTGAGTTGATAAAGGGCTACTTAAGTGCCTTCAGAGCAGTGGCAGCAAGGTCTGAATAAGACGCAGAGACCGACAATATTGCCTGAACCCTCTTTCTCAATAGCTTGCGGAATCAGTTGAGGTTGATAACTGCAGAGAATGCGGGAAAATGTGAGATTACTTCAACGATGCAGGAAGCCAATCACATGACACAGGAAACTGGGTTCATTATCAGCACATTTCGTCTGGTTTACACTAAACATCTAGAGACTGAATTTGAGACATCTGTGTAATCGATTGCAGCAGTCTAAATTGTATCTCAATTGATATATCCTTAAGGGCAAGGGTAGGCTTATATTTCTTTGTTCCCCAAAGTGTCCTGGACATAATAAGTGCTCAGTAAATATTTGATCGACTGATAGAAGCTGGTGGTTTGATCCAGAGATATTGTGTCAAGAATACATTGTCTTACAGTGAAGTCATCAGTCAGGGCCTCAGATAGAAGGAAGGAACTATTTTACCCAAAAAGGATTTTCAAAGCCTTATGCTAATTAAACTCCCCCCCCCCACCCCATGAATTCTTCTTCCATTTAAGTCACATAAACTTTCACTACTGGATAGTTAGTTTTATACACTAAAAGACAAAATCTTTCACAGACATTTCCATCATTACAACAAAATAATACTTTAGGAGATCCATCTTGCAAAAAGTACATTATAAGGACCCATCTGTTCTATGCTATCACATCTGACTCATGCTGCTAAAGCGATACAGAACACATATATGTGGAAAGAAGAAATCATGCCTGTTTTTTTTTCTATGCATAAGAAAGGAGTATGTAACAAAGGCAATTAGGATGTAAGAACAGAACATCAGTAAGTAGGAAATGGCAATAATTCTAAATGCTAAACTATCAAATCAAATATGTAATTAAATGTATATAATTCAAAAGTGCAATTAGTCATGCACCATAAGATTTTTTGGATACATATTGATAGTGTTAGGGCAGAGCTACTACATTAAAATGAGAATCAATTAGCTCATTCTTTTTGAGGCATACCAATAATTCAACTCTTCCAGGGAGGCAATCAAGGATACTGGATAAAGCATAGTCTTAGAGTAAAGTAGAACTGAGTACAAACCTAGGGATCGCCACGTTCTAGCCCAGGGACCTTGGACTTTGGGAAGCAGAGGGCATGCAATATCATGATCTGTTGGGATCTACTGGGAAACCTGAGTCCCAAACCAGATATCAGAACTCATCAGCTCTGTGACCTTGGGCAAATCATATATTCTTTTTGAGCTTCAGTGTCACATCTCTACAATGAAGTATCTTCCTTGTTTTACTGGCATTATTATTCCAGGCCAGTGTGTATGCAGTGTGGTTCACATCAGCCAAATCAGTGCACCAATCATAAAGTAAGGTAACCGCTGAGTGGGCATGTCCTGGAGCGCACACCTCTAAAGTTCCTCTCAGCCTCAATGACATCGACTGGGAAAGGCATTTCTGACCTAAGTTGGGTCCTCTGGCATGTATTAGAGCCTGTAATTCTACACAGAGTACTTCTCACAGGATACTTTAATGCTTGTGTGAACAGGAAAATGATGAAACATTACCTGCCTTGGATTGGCCCAAAGATGAATATAAAAGCCAAGGGAATAGAACAGAGTGCAAAAATAGAGCACATATATGTAATCATTCAATTTATGACGAAAAGATCATTGCGACTCAGTGGGAGAAAGGACTGTCTTCTCAGTAAATGGTGCTGGGGTGATTAGAAAAAATAATAATTCTTGATCCCTCATACCAAACACAACATTAAGCTGAGATGAAAATTAATCATGGAAATTAAAGAAATCAAGTTTTTAGAATGCATAGTAGAGAATGTGATTGGGACATGCAAATATTAATTGTTCTTCCTTAAAATATAGAATATTTGTTTATCAAAAGATACCAATAAGAAAGTTAAAGACAGGCAGAGATTTGGAATACACACATTTATCAAAGATTTAAATTTAGAATTCATAAAGAACTCCTTAAATTACCACTAAAGGAAGTACTTCTTAAATGAAATAAGGTCTTTTATTCTGGAGAGCATCTTGGGTCTGGATATAAGTAGTTGGGACAGGACCCTAGTGAAAGGCCAGGAACTGAAAACAGACTCACAGAATGGAGCAGACCCAGCACTGAGGATAGAAAACTAAAGAAAAGAGATGGGAAGGGAGGCGGGAGAAGAAGACCGTGGGAGGTGAGAAATCAGAACTGGGTGTAGACAGCCCAAGAACATGTGCCTGATGCCTGAGAAGATGTAAGAATAGTCATGTTTAATATTCCACTAGGAGTAGATACAACCTCCAAATGCAACTTCCCAGAATTTCAATAAAGTGTGCTACCCACACAACCCTCTATGTGAATTTTTTGTGAAAGAAAAAGGAGGGGCCGTTTTGTACACGTGGATTGTGGAATGTGAGCAGGACAATAAGGCAAGACAACTAAAGAAGCAGAAGCATGATCTTGGGGCAAGAGTGACCATTGATATGTGAGCCCCATGAAATCCCCAAAGTTCATCGATATCACTGAAAATTCGCAAGGCATGGAATGAAGGTTTCGGTCAATGTTGTTTAGATTTCTTAAGATGGGAGATCCCAGGTGACATCAGTTACACACTTTCATTGCCTCTTTCCCATCAAGCTCTTTGAGAGCAAGGTTTGTGACAGGAGCTCAAAAATATTTGATGGAGGAAGAGGAAAGGAAGGAAGGAAGGGAGGAAGGGAGGAAGGGAGGAAGGAAGGAAGGAAGGAAGGAAGGAAGGAAGGAAGGAAGGAAGGAAGAGCAAGAACAGAAGAGAGAGTGAAAGAGGGAAAGAGTTCATGAATGAAATTCAGGCATTTCATTCATGTTGGTCAGTTTTCAGCGTTTTGATCGCTTTTTACCTCTTATTTTGCGGGTGTCTTTTCATTTGTCCATTTCCCCATCATTTGCCAGAAACTCCCAGTCACGTGCTTGCAGTATTGTCCAGCCACAAAGCAACATTTCTGCCCAAATGTGCACCTTCTCCATTTGGAAGAGGAGTTGCACTACGGCATATAGCGATTCAAATGCATTTCCAAAATAATTACTCCTCTTTCATACCCAAGGCTTGTTATCTGAATAAATGTTTCCCTAATAAAGCTCGCAGCTGGGTTGAGTTTGAGAACTACAACAATTAGGAGTCACAGGACAAGAGCTTAAAAAAGGGTTCCCTTTAAACACCAGTGTTTGCTTCCTACGTCCCTGATTAGGAGGAGCGGGGCCCGTGTGTGACCGCCAACACAGTGCTGATCGCTAATCAAGTGGCCATGGTATGTGGGAGCAAAAGAAAATCAGAAAACAAACGTAGATGCTGATTGGTTTTCTACAAACATCTCGAAAGATGTGTGAAGCAGGAGCCAGCTGAGGTGAAGGCAGCAAGGCAGAGCCAGCGCTCCGCCAACCTTACCTGTGTCAAATCTGGAATTAACCAAAAGACAAAACATGAAAGAAAGAAACTATAGAACAGGGTGCTAAACTGATTACAAAACCTACATGAATCTGTGGAGTAAGTAGTAATAAGACAAATTACGACCACAGTTAGGACCGTTAGGTTTGGACCCACTTGCGCCAGGGCGCAAGGAGGGACGTTCAGTGGCTCCCTCAAGCTTCATGATTATTTCATACGTTGGTTGTTAATTTTACCACCGCCATTTTACAGGTATTAAAAAAAGAGGGTAATTTGTTCAAGGCAACATATGTGACTGAACTAGGATTTTTGCTGAGATCTTCATTCCCAAATTTTAGGCTCAGCCTCTGGCCTACAGTGGAATCAAACATACTTTCCTTAGCCACAGGCTTCTGTGTGTTATCAACACTACCAGTAACAAAGAAACTTGAGAAATGGGTCAACTGCGCTCAGACATTCAGGGACCTGGGACTAAACGTTCTAGTTCATGGGAACTAGCGGGCAGGAAATGTTTCTTAATAACGCCTGTTCTGCATGAAACCAGAAAGCAACAACAGTAATGGAGGGGGCTGGTAGCACTGAAGGGAGCACCTTCTTATAGGTTCTGATAGGGCTAAGTCATCAATCCCGAACATGGACGTCTGTACTCCAAGATCTCATATGAATGGTGCTTTGAGTCCATGAGTTATTGCCACTGTTCCGTCAGCTGGTGCACCTGTGACTCAACTAAGTACCAAATTTTTGCGACATTTGACAGAGAATATGAGTTCCGCTCTTCATTTTGCCCACGAAGTGCTTTGTGAGCCTGTGTCCCCGGCGGTGCCCGAACTGTGCTGAGGCCCGCTAACTCCAGCTTGTGGGGACAATTATGTGGATTCGGTGGTGTTGTGTTGGTGGCTATTTCTGACTTGAGTCATAGTGGGAGTTATTTACACTAGAAATAGGCCAACACCACACGTTATAGATATTTTTCTTCCCCAGAGAGCTAGTTTTCAAACATATACCAGCACATCACTAGAAATATTGTTAATGTCCTTAATTTTCTTCTGCACATTGAAATTTTTTTTTTACTTACATACATTCATTTAGAAAGGAAACCCTATCACCACTGCAGATAGAAAAGCAGTGTGGTCTTACATAAATAGAAGGTACCCTTAAGGAGAAATCCCAGTGGAAACAAAGCAGTGTTAGGGCCTCCCTAACTAGATAATGGTGCTTGCGAAAAAATAATGATCTTGAGTTTACTTTCTCTTCTGTTAAAAAAAAAAGTAATTAGCAAGTGTAGAGAGGTGTTAAAAATACACAGAGACCGTGGTGAATCTTTCTACTGGAGGCGAGGAGAATTGATGGAGGCAAAGCACTGACTCATCCGGCAGAGAACTGCAGCACTGCAAGGTATTTAACACCGTGGCCACCGCCTTCAAAGAGAAGCTGCCCCTGTCCTCCCAACACCTCAGAGCCACTCCATTTCACCGGCTCCAGACTTCGGACTGAGGGCCTGTAGCTCTGTGTTTGAGGACTTCCCCCAGACGACAGAAGACTGCTTGGCCAGTGTGTACGGCAATCTAGAAGCCTCTCTGGTGTGAAGGGCCCTGGAATTAACACCGTTTTCACGGGAGTAGCCCTCAACTGACTGAGCTGAAGTACAGTCAGTGAAACAGAACTGATGTATCAATATGCCCTTTCCGATAACGCTGAGGCATGCCATCTCCGTCAGTTCCAGAGGTTTCCTTTGGGATTAATCTTTAGTTACCTACCATGGCTTAGGATGGCCCCTTACACTGCCTCGCTTTCCTCTGGTCTCCCCTCCATTTCTGAGGTGCCCTGGACCCTGCTAAGAAAGTACCTACACTCGCAACTCAGTCTCTTCTTGAGAACCCCGATTAAGACACATGTAAAGTCAGGGTGCCAGGTGGCTCGCTCGGTTAAATGTTTGACTCTTGACTTCAGCTCAGGTCATGATCTCACCATTGGTGAGTTCGAGCGCTGTGTTGGACTCTGCGTTGGTGGTGCAGAGCCTGCTTGGGATGCATTCTCTCTCTCTCTCCATCTCTGCCTCTCCCCTGCTCACACTCTTTCTCTTTCTCTCAAAATACACAAACATTTAAAAAATTTTTTAAAAGACACAAAGTCACGTCATCTCCTGTGTCCCTCCTGGACCAGGGACTGAGGCCTTGGACAGCCGGGTCCTGACAGAGGGCCAGCACTGGTGCCGGCCACGTTATGTTGGCATTGAGCCATCTTCCTAACACCACGGACTTCCCATACTCGAGACCTTCTGTGGAATGCTCAGTATTGAAATTGCCTCATTATCTCCTCCAAGGCTGGTGATCATCGACATTTGAGAGGGCTAATCTGAAAGAGACATCGATCATTTAATACTCTCAGCTCATTGAGTGCTCTTCCGGAATCAAGTCTGATCACCAGGAAGCTCAGCTCTCTGTGGGAACGCATTCACCTTATCAGGATTCCTTTTCATGTCTTTACTGAGGTAAGATATACAAAGTAGCCAGGCGAAGAAAGTTTTTATACCTCTGGCAAAATAGCTGTTGAAAAAGCTATTCCTTGTATAAGAGTCTTAAGACTCTTAAGATATATTCTTACCAGAAATACATGCAAAGGAGAAAATTTTCTCTTTCCACGCTTCTTCTTCTCTCTCTCTCCTTTATCCAAACAATGAGAGCTACTTAAGGCAACACATCTCCATTTTTTCCATGGTTATGTGGAAGCTCAAAGACAATTTGGTACTAAATATTAAAAATTATATCCCTCTATTCTTTTTCCACATTACGTTTTATGTGTTTTGAAATAATTTACTTTTGTGCAATTGTACTTTAATAAACTACTTAAAAACAACTAAATGTGGTAGATGTAATCAATGAATATACAACACTGAATCTACAAACAATCTAAATATTGTCTTTGCTACAAAATCGTTTTAGAAGGGAACACGTAGATGTTAGGAAGGCTTAACTCAAGATCTGCATTTGGTTCACAGGAAGAAAAAGTTCCTGTGTGCTCAGAGATAACAACACTGAAGGATCACTGGGTGACCTCCAAGATCACTGGCTTGCAAAGATGTACATATTTATTCATTCAGTCAGTCACAGATCTGTGTAGCTGCCATATGTGAGGTATTTCATTAGGGTTAGAAATAGCTCTCTGAGAACACAGGTGTTGATTCTGTTCTCATGGAATTTATAATTCAATTATAATGTGTGTGTGTGTGTGAAGAACCACAATTAAAGACTGCTTCAACTGACCTCCAGTGAATAGGAAAACAGCAACAAAAGGAAATAAGGAAACAGCTTTAGAAACATGATTGTGGGTATTTATGCAAATGGGTCCTGACGTCTCTGAGGCTGGCATGTGGCATGAATCCTGGTTTGTGTTGTAGCTGCTCCAGGAAACGCACACACACACAGCAACGTAACAATGGACGGTGCCACCCTATCAGCAGAGAACAGGCATTTATGGATTGAGTTTAATGCCAGTCATTATTCTTATTGTACAAAACAGAACAGAACTGAGAACCCTGTGGTTGTCACCTGTTCGATGGCACATGATGCCCCGGCAAGAAGCTGAACACCGTCGTGTGGCACCATTTTGGTTATGGCGATGTCGTGCTGAGGTCATGGCACAGAGGCCTTGATAAAGAAGCATCTCTGCTCTTGGCACTGTGCTGCCACGGACGTCAAAGGTGAACTCTCAGAGGAATCGGTGAAGATCCACAGAACTTCATACCCAGGGGGCAAATGGATGGACCAAGCCTCCCTGCCTCCATCTATCCTTGCCCTAAACCCTCACAAGCCTGTCCCTTTGGGTGGACAATACACACAAGTAGAATCAATACTATCTATTCTCAGAGTGCAGGTCCCAAGGTGTGTCTGGGTCACAGACTCATAGTTAAGGCAGGAACTTTTTAATATGAAATTTAGAGCCTACAGCAGCACAGTGGTTCTTAAAGTAAGGTCTTGGACCAGCAGCATCACCATTGTTAGAGGTCTTTAAAAATGCAAGTTCTTGGGCCCTATTCTTGACCTTCTGAGTCAAAAACTCTGAGAGGGGAGCTCACTGTTTAAATAAAGCCTGTAGGGGATTCTGCTACAACCTCAAGTGAGTTGTTTTCATGTGGGTCATTTTAAGCTTTTTTTAATTACCCACTGCTAGGAAAGCATGCTGGGAACAGTTGTGTTTCATTTATCCAAACAGCAAACAGGCCTTGACACCAGAAGGACTTTGGGTAAGTAGTTGTGAGCTCTTTCCCACACGACTGAAAACGTATCTCCAGAATCATTTGAGTCAGCCATGCTAACAGTTCATAAAACCTCCTCAAAGGCCTACTACTTAGAAAGAGAGAGAGAAGAAAAGAAAATTGGTAAGACAACACAGTGGCCTCACAAGTATATTGAAATGCTAACTCCTGCTTCCATTTATGATTCTAAGTCATGGATCTCCACAAATTTAACAAGTGCAATTCACTGTTTGGACCCAGGTACACGATCTTACTCTCTGTTACATTAATTGCTGATAATTCAGCCTACCGTTTTAGCCTACCAATTTATTTTTGATTCCTGAATCTGTTATCAAAAGTACTGACCGGAAAAACATGCCATCGATACACCAAATATTTCTGTTCATCATGTCTTCCTTGATGCCAGTTATAAAACGGAGAGATCTTTGCTAAGGGACACAATGCTGAGTCCGCCCACAGAAACCCTCCTCCAGCGACCCTGGCCCCGGGTAGAACTGTACTTCAGTAACGGTCAGGCACACAGTCTTCACTCACTTGACCAGTGTTTGGATGGTAGTTTTTGCTCTGCCCAGAAGTGTTGTCTTGGGAAGCCCATCAATTCTTAACAACGGACTTATCCTCTACTTTAATAAAGAAGTTTATGGGCAAAGTTAGAATTTTCCCTGACAGATCAGCTAGAAACAGCTAAACTCATGTGACTCTTGGAAAATAATCTCTTCACCTCTTTAGGAATTATTGCCTGGAAACTAAACGCTACAAAAATGTGGCAGGCAGGACTGAATTGAGGTTGTTAAAAAAGATACGTCCAGTTAAGCTAAATTTGAATTGCAGATAAATAAGAAAAAAAATTTTAGTATAAGAATGTCCCAAATATTGCATGAGACATACTCATGGCAGGAAATACACTAAAAGGACCGTAACATTATTGGCCTATGCTTATATGACCTATGCTCTCGATCGCTAATCTAGAATGCTTTCCTTCCTTCCTTCCACCGGTGAGTCCACAGGTCTGTCCCGAAGCAGAGCAGGGATATCCTTCTCACTGACTGAAATGCCTTTTTTAAATTTTTTTTTTAAGTAAGCATAGAATGTGGCAGAAGCCTGGACCCTGGCCACTTTCTATTCAGCAGACATCATCTGAACATCTACTCGTGGCCACGCTCCACGCTAGGTGGAGGACAGCCCGCCATCCCACAGAACTTACAAAGCACCTGAACTCCCACAGCCAAAGCAACCCCGGAGACTCAGTGCTTGTGTCCACACTGCTTACCAGACTGTCTGACTGCGGGCCATGCCCAGAGCATCAAGGGCTGAAGGGCTGAGGCATTTTGCAAGGTGGGGTGCGCGTTCCCATCTTTCCCAGAGCAGATATCTGTGTTTAGCGCTGGAAAGTCGGATTCTCCACGTTTACCAATGACTACAACCATTTTTTCTTGTTTTGTTTTGTTATTAGACATGGTTTCAAAACAGAAATTAATATGATTTTCTTTAAAAAAAATTTTTTTTTACTGTTTTATTTATTTTTGAGACAGAGAGAGACAGAGCAGGAGTGGGGAGGGGCAGAGAGAGAAGGAGACACAGAACCAAAACCAGGCTCCAGGCTCTGAGCTGTCAGCACAGAGACCGATGCGGGGCTCGAACCCACGAACGTGAGATCATGACCTGAGCCGAAGTCAGACGCTTAACCGACTGAGCCACCCAAGAGCCCCAATATGATTTTCTAGTTACCTCCAATTACCTCCTGAGAAGTGCTACAGGGGGGAATCAGATACAAGAGGTTAGATACCCCTTCGAGCCCAGGAGGCGAGGACAACCTAAGTATAAGTGAGCCAGAAACAGGTTTCCCGGGCAAAGTCACAGGGATAATTACCTAATCAGAAGAATCTCTCTAAGATTATTCCCTGGGGACCTTTCAGAGGAGGAAATGAGGCCTTCTTTGTTTGGAATTTGCTTTGGCAGAGCATTCAGCCTCTTTGGTAATAGAACTGTTCGGTGAGAACCAGTAAGACTTGTGTCTGGGGGGGACGGTAAAGCCCGAGGTCTAATATATAGGCCTCAGGTAACAGCAAGCTTTAAGCCTCAGAATTTTAATCTAATTTGGGAACGGGAGTGATTTATGTCCTCCCTGATAGGTCATCATTTCTTGAAAAGGAAGTGGATGGGGGTGGGGGGTGTTTTATCCGCACTGCCTTTCTTACCTAGGGTGAATCTGGACGTTGATTTATTTGGGCATCTCCCAAGCTCCGTAGCATTAATTTTAAGTGCTCAGTTGAAAATGATCTATTTAATGGCATAACTGCTCAGAATCCTAAGAACACCATAACCTGTTTATTAAAGGGTAATTACAAACTCCTACCCGCAAGGAGAGCAGTTGGGGAGCTCTTGGTGAAGCTATGGCTCCAAAAACGTTCCTAATTTAAATAAAATATTTATTAAGAAGTCTATACATTGGATGCATGCAAAGGAAATCCGTATCTGTGACACCTCGGTACCAACTCTAGAGCCATTTCAAAACGTAAAACACCCAAAGGTGACTCATATTTAACACACCTGTTTTAGTACAATGCACATAAAGTGCTCACCAAAGTGCCTGGCGTGTTAAATGTCAGCTGTTGATCTACTACAGTATTTAAAAAGATAGGGTGCCAGCCGGACACAAGAGAGAGGATGCTGTGTGACTGCATTTACATCAAGTCCCGAACAGGCAGACTAATCCATGCTGTTGACAGAAAACTGTAAGCCTTCCGGAACAGAAGCGGGGGGGGGGGCACAGGGGGCTTTTTGGGTCCGGCCACACTGTCTCTCTGGGTCCTGGTTACGTGTGTGTGTTCAGTGACTTCTACACTTTACGTATACTTCAGGAAAACGGTTGGAAACATAGCATCAACCTGATTCAAACTATAACATAAACATTTCTTGAAGGTGAACCAATAATTATAAAAATACACACAATGGTTCCCAAAACGCATAATGAATGCCATCCATACCACTGGAACTCAGAAATCTCGGAGAGAGCAAGTGCCTTGCAAGCGCTGATCAAACATGATGCTATCTAACCCATGCCGATATTGTGAGATAACTCTTTCCATTCCAATGTCAGAAAAACAGAGGCTTGATGGGCATTTGGGTGACTCAGTCAGTTAAGAGTCCAACTCTTGGTTTTGGCTCAGATCATGATCTCATGGTTCATGGGTTCAAGCCCCATATTAGGCTCTGCGTTGACAGCACGGAGCCTGCTTGGGATTCTTTCTCCCTCTCTCTGCCCCTCCCCTACTCATACTCTCTCTCTCAAAATAAATAAATAAGACTTTAATAACAAAAATCAAATAAATGACAAACATAGAGAAGCTTGATCAGTAAACAGAAGAGTGGACACAAGAAGACAAAGGGATTCAGTTAATCTGAGTAACACAGTGTCCATCCCAATCACCAACCTTCCTGGTGATTTCCCAGTAAACGTCAGATATAATAAAAAGTGTAGGCTCTTTATAAATCCTTTATTACCTCAGGATTTAAAAAATAATAAAGAAATTCAACCATTCAAACCTGTGAATTACTGAAAGAGAGGAGTTTTTAAAAGATGTATAAAACTCTCCTCTTGGACAGTTTTTATTTATGCAGGAAGCACCTAATTCTCCAGACAAGGTCTTATGATGGATGCAAATGAAAATAACAACCTTCCATGTAGATAGTATCCAGAGCCGGCGAGGTTATGGGAACAAGAACACTTGTAAACGTTCTCAGTGGCAGGATGAATTGGTGAGAACTTTGGGAAGGCCATTTGGTGGTATCTGTCAAAATTTTAAATGAGCCCATCTTCAATGCAGCGATACCATTTCTAGAATTCAATCCTACATCCAACGGGTGTGAACATATGTCACTTTTGCAATGCTTGTAAGAGTGAAAAACTATAGGCAATCTCGATGCCCATCAGTTAGGGAAGTGGCCACTCATCAAAACACCAAGAACTTCGGGTAGATCTCTCTCTCTCCCCACCTCCCCGCCATATAAACACCAGAGAAAATGGGAAAATGGCGAACATAACTAATAGTACAAACGGTATGATCACATTAAAAAAATTTTTTTGTATATGCTTGTATACAGCTTGATAAACATCTAGAAGGAAACCCATCAGATTATTAATAGCTGTTACCCCTTTTCTGGTACATTGGAAGTGGCAGAGTGGAAATTTTCAGTTTTTAATTTTTACACTTCCTTACTGTTATTTTTTTTCAAAGAGCATATATGTTTATTATTACAGAAACGAAGAGAGCAAGAAAGAAAGAAAATGAAAGATTTTTTTTGTTGGAAAAGAAACAAAATCTATGTAGTGCTGGCACGTACTTTAGAAATAAGCAGAGTGGCTGGAGAAGCTCTGAAGAGTCCTTTCCTGATGAGGGGTTAACTAGAAAAGCAACAAAACTTTAAAACTAAGGGTGTGGTCTTGAAGGCATCCGCCTTGTCCCCGTGGGGATGGCCAACCGCCCCTTGCTTTGTGACTGATCTCATCGCTTCATCTTCCTCCTTCGGCTTTCTCTGGAAACCACCGCCACACTCATGGTTGTGGTCCTGGGCAACCATGATTCCTTTGAGTACCCAGTAAGAGTTACCCCTTCATAGTTTAACAACATGTCTGCATCTCTCCCAGGCCTCTGCTTTCTTGGCTCTTATTGGCTTCTCTGGGCCCATGCCCCCAGGTTCCTGGTGACCCTGTGAGTTCCAAGGATACACTCAGCCCTCAGCCCATATCCTTCCATTCTTTCCCATAAAGCTTCTTTGGTACATTGATGAGCTGGCTGGTGTCGCTACAGGTTTTCCCGTATTACTGTCTTCTTTTCCAGAAAATTCCATGAGAGCTGGCCAGTCCCCAGCCTTTCACCATTTGCTCCAGAGACTCTCCTCACCCCATCCCTAAATGAAACTACTCATTCCTTCCTTTGCATTTCCACTTTCTCCGTGTCACCTCTGTCACCTTACTCCGAGCACTGCATTTCACTTCATTGTCTATGCTGTGGAAGACATCCGTTGTCTAAACCCAGATGAAACCTGTTTCTACCATTTACTCACTGTGATTTCATTTCCTCATCTACAAAGTGGGGTCAATTTTAGGACTAACCTCAAAGGGCTGTTCCAAGGATTAAATTAATAATACAATAAAATCACTTAGTGCCCTGTATATAGTAAGAACAAATAGATGTAAATGATTATTAGAACCACATGCCTCCCTAACTACACTGTGAGTTTATCAGCAATTTTATCGCACAACCCTGGTACCTAAAACAATTACCACTATTTCAAAAAGGCTCAAACATTGTTTATGAAGAATCAATTAGTTCTCTTGATGTTCGGTGATCCATTATTGCATACAGAGATGTAAAGAAAGTCCATTATCACTGATCACTCATTCACTGGTCATCTGCTGAGTGCTAGAGAGAGTGTGTCTATGCTGGGAACTGAATGGTGAGTTAACCGAGGCAGGGTCTCTTGTGTATTATCACTCGGAGTCTAGACAGGAACCAAAGACACAAGCAGGCAGTCGCAGTGCAGTATGGTAAGAGATCTGATGGGGGAAATATCAGGCCTAGGAGGGAAGACACTAAGGCATAAATTCTAAGCTCGAATTTAAAATGGGAATTTCCCAGATAAAGAGGAAGGAAAAATTACTGAAGAGGGAAGATGACATGTGAAGCCTCCTCACCTGCTTTGGGTCATCTGGGCACCCAAATCTTGACTGGCAGGCAGGCATCCGTAAAGGGTCAGAAAACCATGGTTCACTGGCCAAATCTGACCCACAGGCTTTCCTTAAAAACTAGTTTTATTGGAACACAGCCACACCCTTTCATTTACATATCGTCCATGGCTGTTTTTGTGCTACAATGGCGGAGAGTTGAATAGTCATACCACAGACCACATGGACTTCAAAGCCTCTAATATTAACTATCCAACCCTCCACGGAAAAAGTTAGCAACCCTTATCACAGTGGAATAGATCTATTTACCCAAGATAAAGTTGCACAGTCTAATTAAAATGTCTTTTTGATTTTTTTTTTTTTAATTTTTACTGTTGTCTGGAATTATACCAACTCTCCTGCTGGTTATCCTGTGTCGATCAGAGGCTCTGGTTGGCAGTGCTGCAAGTCTTTGTTGAATTTTTTAAAATGAGAAAACTCATTATTACCTAACAAAAGGAGTTTGTAGACAGAATGTTCCAACAGATGGATTCCAGGGAGAAAACAGAGAGGGGAAAAAAAAAAAAAAAAGACAAGTCCTTGGTGGTAAAGAGCTTAGAGACACTGAATCAGAAAATTACAGGACTGAAGTGACAGGCAGAGAGGTACCAAGGACAGGCACTGGTTTGTCTCACGTAGAGGTTATAGACTCAGTGTCTATGGGCCGTGTCTGGCTCTTTTACATGTTTTGTTTCCTTTAATATAGAGCCAGTATTTAAATATAATGTGTACTTGCTGGCAGGCCGGTAAGGCTAGCTGGCCCAACACCCATTCCTAACTCCCTTCTCTCTGGCCTGGCTTCCACCATGATAGCTGAGTAGGCAAATACTTTGGAGCCTAGGGTGCAGGTAGGGTGATCACATGATCTATCCTAGCCAATGAGATTTAGGCAGAAGTCTGTAAGGCATTTCCATGGCCAGTGTTGGCTTGCCTGATAAAAGGTTGGCATGCTTTTTCCCTTCTTCCTACCTTGAATAGGGACACCATGCATGGTTTATTTCCAGCTTTCTCTGGCAAATGGGTGGATCAAGCAACACCGGGTCTACACTCCCATCTGGCAATTATTTGCAGGAACAATGACCAGATGCTCCCCTTTAAATACCGGCTGTGGGTACACTGGGCGGTCACGGTTGCTTGGGGCCATTTTTTAAACTTAATGTTAGCTCTCCCCCCTTTGATCAGGAGCTCAGGAGCTGTCGGGCATCACTGAGAGCAAGCAGAAGCAGCCACCCAGGAGGAGCAGGGTCTTTGGTGAGCTCTGCCCTCCCCCATCCTCTCAACAAGGAAAATCACACAGCACTCAGTCTGCACTTCATGGCGAAGAAAGCCAGGATCTCTTAAGATGATTAAAGAATGAAAAATAGAGACTGCACAATCCACCCACTTGAGCAATCAGAGCATTCTTCTTACACGGGTCTAAAGTCTCCTGGGAGCTTTTTTAACTAAAAAAAAAAAAGGAATCTCTGCTTTTGTGGGGTTTTTTTTTCAGACATGTATCAATGAGTGTCTCCAAAGTACTTTAAAAACAAAATTTACCAGCTTCAAGGAGGGGGTAATAACAGCACTAAGAACATCTGAGACAGTCCGTCCCTAATAAAACTCTAAATGTTAGCTGGCGCCATCACTCCCAGCTTTCACTCGGCACACACGTTACTTATCATATCGTCCTACATTCGCAAGGCACTGGCCGCGGTGACGTAAAAGAGGCGGGGCTTTGTACAGGAAACCTCACGTTCCATGTTGCTAACAGTAACTCACCAGCTTTCTCAGTGTTCTGTGGGTTCATCTTAAAAGCCCTAAAAGTAGGCAGTTGGTGGCTTTTCTTAAGGTGCTGGGATAACCTCAGGACCCCACTGACAACACGGGGTGGGACGTAATGGCTCCAACTACCGAAGTGGCATTGCAGAGGCGAAGTCACAAATGCCCAGCCGCTGAGAAAGCCGCCACCATCACCACTACCACCACCCCCACCACTGCCGCCACCCCCGCCACTGCCGCCACCCCCACCACTGTAACCTGAGTAAACGTTCTGTTTTGATTTTTCCCCCCGGAACCACTCAGTTGTTAGATAGATTTTGTCCTCATTCTAAACTTGTTTTTTTTCTTTTTTTAATTTCTTTTTATTTATTTATTTATTTATTTATTTATTTATTTATTTATTTATTTTTGATATATATAGACAGACAGAGCACAAGCTGGGAAAGGCCAGAGGGAGAGGGAGACACAGAATCTGAAGCAGGATCCAGGCTCTGAGCTGTCAGCACAGAGCCCGATGCGGGGCTTGAACTCATGAACCGTGAGATCATGACCTGAGCTGAAGTTGGATCTTAATCGACTGAGCCACCCAGGCGCCCCAACTTGTTTTTGTTTTTAAACAACGGTGACTTTCATACTCTGGGTGGAGGGGACGGTGCAGGATTTTACGGGGTTTCTGAATGAAGGAGGCGGTAACTCCGCTTTTTGTTACAAAGCCACCACACAGGAGGCAAGCCCTTAGTCATTATCTTCTGTTTTGCTGAACTGGACCATCTTCCTACAGAAACATTATATATAACTAGTGTCCCTAGGAAATGACTTATTTAACCCTCCATCAACTTTGGAGTTTCTGATTCATGGTTTATTTGCCTATTAACAGTTCTTAGAAGTTCTAAGAAGCCAGTTGCTAGATACCTTGAGTCTAAACAACAGAACACACTGCCTTTGGGGCCCAGATTAGGAGACTCTGTGATCATTTGCGAAGAGGAACAGGTGGAGCTGTGGGGCTACAGTTCCACTCTCCAACCCAGGATTTTTCTCTTGATCTATCATTACAACAAATCATTTCAAATGCCATTATTAACGACTGTTGTCCATGTCACGGAAGCAATGAAGAAGCAAAGTAGAAGGGAAAAAATAAAACCCAATATTTATGAAGCACCGACCCTCTCCACACTCCAGGCCTTTTACCCACAGGTCCTGATGTTTATCTCAGTGAATCACGGTGGCCAGTGTGCTGAGTGGGTTTTTAAAACTGTGGAACCTGAGTCTCAAGGGAGCAAGTGAACCTGTGGCATGGGTGACGTCCCATTGGAGCACGCAGACTCAGAGGACATGCCAGGATTGGACTCCACTCCATGACACGCAGGAGAGTTGGTTTTTGCCTGAAACCTTCCAGAAAGAGACTTCGCTCTCAGTGTTCTTGTCCAGCTTCGTTCCTTTAGGAAGCCTCGAGAACAGCAGCAACAGCAACTATGGTGGCTCTGAGCCCTTGCTCGAAACCAAATATGAATTGAAGAGTGCTGCGTATACCAGTCCTTACACCTACTTCATTGATCCGCGATTCCATTCATCCATGTGACAAACGTCCGTTACCTCCAACCTCGTGCCAGGTACTGTGGAGCATGGGGGCGGCTCACGGGACAGACATATTACCCTCTTTTTACATATAAGGAAACAAAAGCTCATAAAGATAAACTCCGAATTAGAGAGAGTGACACGGACTGACTAGTGAGTCACCAGAGAGATTTTCTTAACCTCTTGGGCACGTGGATGGATGGATTTTCCAGCCTCTCTTAGGTCTGGTCCCTCTGCATAGGAGTGGTGTTCTCTGCTACCAGGACTGAATCATAAATGCTCCAAGGGCAGTTCTCTTGAGAGCAAAAAATAAACTAGTCAGTAAGCTGCTGCGTTCTGGAGGCTTCTCTGTCACAGCAGCATGCACCATCTAGCCACACAGCTGGCAGAGGGTAAGGCCAGGAAATCGACCCAAACCTGTATGATCTGGGGCTTGTGTTATGGGGTTGGTGGTGACATCGCCCACCTTTGCTTCTCTGCAAGTTGTCTACACCGATCTGAGTTCCACTTCTGGACAGTGAAATGCTTTTCTCATTTCCTCTTCTGTAATGCAGGGCTTTGGAGATTTGAATTCCATTTCACGTGACTTCCTCGCTTGTTTGTCCCAGTTCCTTATATGACATAGTCATCTAGCCAGATAAAATTTAGCTTACCAGTGGCCTCTGTAAATAAGAGGTGGAAAAGCAATGGTGGGGGAGCACCCGGCTGGCTCAGTTGGTTAAGCATCTGACTCTTGATTTTAGCTCAGATCACCATCTTGCACCTGATGGACTCGAGCTCCATGCAGGCTCGGTGCTGACAGCATGGAGCCTGATTAGGATTCTCTCTCTCCCTCTCTCTCTGTCCCTCCCCCACTCACATACTCTCTCTCCAAAAATAAATAAATTTTTAAAAAGCAATGGTGGGGCGCCTGGGTGGCTCAGTCGGTTAAGTGTCCGACTTCGGCTCAGGTCATGATCTCATGGTTTGTGGGTTCAAGCCCCACATCGGGCTCTGTGCTGGCTGCTAGCTCAGAGCCTGGAGCCTGCTTTGGATTCTTTGTCTCCCTCTCTCTCTGACCCTCCCCTGTTCATGCTGTCTCTCTCTGTCTCTCAAAAATAAATAAAACACATTTAAAAATTAAAAAAAAAAGCAATGGTGAGGGTGCTTGGGTGGCTCACTCGGTTGAGCATCCAACTTCGGCTCAGGTCATGATATCACGCTTTATTGGTTCAAGCCTTACATCGGGCTCTGTGCTGAACGCTTACTCAGAGCCGGGAGCCTACTTCAGATCTGTGTTTCCTTCTCTCTCTGCCCTTCCCTCACTCGCACTCTGTCTCACTCTGTCTCTCAAAAATAAATAAATAAATAAAAATAAAAAGCAATGGAGAAAATCAAAATATCAAGATTGACAAATTTTTAGCTAGATTAGCCAAGAAAAAGAAAAATGGAGAAGATACAGATCACCAAAATAATACACAGGTGCAGAAAAAGCATTTGATAAAATCCAAATATTAATTCATGATAAAAACTCTCAATAAACTTTAAATAGAAAAGGAACTTCCTTCCTTAACACGATAAGGTACATATACAAAAAAAAAAAAAGAGCCCTGAATCTAACATCATATTTAATGGTATGACTGCTTTCCCTCTCTATTCTCACAGACCCGCAGTCCATCTGAATGACAAATTGACTCTATCCCTGGTGCATGAGGCGACACTTGACCTTGACCCAGGCCAGTCCCATCAGGTTATTTGGTCTCCTTTAGCCATGGGGCTGATTCATGGAGGTACACAAGACCTATGTTGATAAAAGTAAATTTTCTTCTGGGGGGAATAGATCCTCCCTCCATCGCAAGTGCTGTGAAGATTGAGCTTGGGCCTGGAGCTACACGAAGCTATCTCGACTGTCAATACAAAACAAATGGAAACAAACATGCAAACAAGTAAAAAAAAAAAACCCCAAAATACCAAAAAAGTGAAGAGAATGGAACCGACATAGAAGAAAGGCAAGCAGAGGGATGGAGAGAAAGTGCTAGTGCGGGGTCGTGTGCGAGCGCCCGAGCCCAGCCCGTCCAGAAGCCAGGGCTGCTCACAGACTTCTCACACACGTGAGCCACAACACATCCTTTTGCTTGGGCCAGTTTTAGTTGAGTTTCTGGCATTTGCATTGGAAAACGTCCTAACACAGGAATTGTGAACCAACCTGGCCCCCATTCTCCCTTGACTTTGACATTAGCCTCTGCAGGATCTCACTATTATCCTCTAAGTATTTACAAAGTCCTTTTATAACTGCCCCACCTCCCGCCTTTGAATCTAAGTCCTAGTAGGACCGGACTATTTGCATTTTGTTTTCTAGTATATTCCCAGTGCCCAGCACACAGTAGGTATTTCGATCAATATTTTCTGAATGAATAGAAATTTATGGATGGATGGATGGATGGATGGATGGATGGAGAAATGGTGACCAATGGATAGCTCTGTTGAGATTTTTACTAAGGTTTAAGTTCATCTTCATGGTCTCTGATTTCCAGAACTTATGTTCTCTTTTAAAAATGATGGCCATGCCCATCTCCTAACCACTCACGTGTCTCTTCTCCATGATGCCTCAAAAATTACAGAAATTATTGCTGAGACTGTAATCACAATGTTCTCGGTGTCCTCTGCGAGAGATGATTCATCGAGTCCTGTAGATGTGAACTTGCTTAAATCAATAGGATGCACTTTTTCATCTTCTCAGCTATCTTGGACTCCAATTTTCTCCTATTTATAGTTTTCAGCCCTTTTACGAGATGATGATTATTTTCTTTGATCATAAAAATGGAGGTGGCCTGTGCCTCTCTGGTTCTGAGTTCACTCTGCCGTGTTTTCCCAGGGAACCATCTGCTGGACAGCAGGTCTGTGCTCAGTTGCCTGGGCAAACCTCTTCCCACTGTCTTTGGTTTATTTGAAGCCTGCTGTTGTGAAGAAGCCTTAGGCACCTGTGCAGTTATTACGGGTCATGCCCCTCATGTATACCTCAGTTTATCTTATATGCTCTTTTAAACCAAGTTTATTAACGAAGTCCGTATTTTGTCACCATATACCTCTTTGGATATAGGTTCCCTCTCTTTCTCCTTTCTCAACTATCTTCAGGGTTTTGCAGTTATATAATCAGAATTCCCCTTTGAAGAACCTTTATTTCTTTTGTTACTGTGCTCTGGGGTAGTGTGTCCGCTTGTTAAAAATGTCTACCGCTTTCTCTGCATCTGAGCTGAAACTGGGCACCTGTCTGGCTTAATCCTACATACCCTTCTGTTGGACTTACTTCCGTGAGACCAGCATGGTCATGTTCTTCCATGGCCAGCTGACCCCATGGTGTCATCTAGCCCCTCAATGTGACCTGTTCCTCCCTCTCGTTTGTGCGAGTCTTCCTTCCATTTACCTCCGCTGATGACGGCAGTGACATTCAGCCTTCCTTCCTCACTGACCCCGGTCCCCGCAAGTTACTGTTGTTACGTCGTATTGGCCTGGGGACAAAGGTCCCTCACTTTATTCTGCCCCAGTGCTCACTTTTACAGTGAGTGGCTCTGTGAGTATGGATATGAGGACCTTCCAGTTCTTAAATCTTTGAATATTTCCACATATTTCAGTTTGCTACATATTAATCAGAACTATGGCAGATTCAGTTTTGTCTAAGAAAAGCCCAATGTGTCACACAAGAATGCAGAAATATAAATTCTGTATATTCCGCAACCATCTTCCAATGGGAGCAGGTCCCCTGCTTTCTTAATTCACAACTGAAATTTAGAAATATGACAATCCAATATTTCAACAAATGTAAAACTGCTGACAGCATCCCTAAATATGCTACCGGGCTTTGTGTGCATGGATCTATCAGGGTGTTTTGAGAGTCTTCCTTGTATTTGAATCATTTGTACCTGAACCTCTTACCTACTCTGCTGAGCCCCTTGGAGCTCATGGATTAATTTAGTTCTGCGTTCCCTAATGCACCTCAAATGTGGTCATGTATATGGAAGATGATGAATCCATGTCTACCCCATGGAGCTGAACTCTGAACTCCACATAAAATCAAGAGGATAAAAAGGACCACGCTGTCTGGAGGCAGTTAAGCATTGGCATCTACACAGAAGCATCTGATCTATTAAATACGAATTACTTTAAGCTACTAATTAAAACAGTCCAAAAGGCTTCTGCTCAGACATGTTTTGAGCATGTCCTTTAGAGCCCAGACTGCTTTTGCTTCATCTTATCATTCAGATGGGGCTTCCTGGTAGTTAATTGGCATTCAAGAAGGCGTGATGGATCGGTTCCCCTCTGATGATCTCCTATGCTAAAAAATGGAGAGCAGTGAAACGTGCCCATTTTTTAGAGTGTGTATATCAGAAGGCACCCTAAAGTGGCTCACAGAACTGAATGATCCAAGGGAAGGAAGAATCAACTTGACAAGGAGCTGTACAACCGTGCCATCTGGGACAGACGAGCATCAAAACTCACATGGCCCCCTTCTGCAAAAGTGTCACCTTGGAGCAGGTGACATCCCGGCACACAGCTCTTGCACCCGCCTGCAAAGACCCTCCCATTTAGGAGGCTGTTTTCAATGCTGTGCATCCACCGTCCTCACTGTTGACCCAACAACTTTAAGACTTTTCGCCGCTGGCTGCAGCTCCCCCCGGCTCCCTGTATTTCAGCAGAGAGTAAAACGATCCCTGTATATCAGTTTGATACGTTTGTAAAGCACTCTGCCATCTTTGAGCAGGAAGCTGCTAAAGAAAAGATACCTTCGCTACAGTTTACAAAACCATTTCCAAAATGTGCTGCTTCGGCTCTTCAGAGTCAAGTTCAGAAATAGAAGCCTGTAAAACTTCTCCAGAGAATCACTGTCAAAAAAGACATTTTCCCCCTATAATCGGAGGCCACGCTTTAGTGTGTTACATTAGACTAGTCCGATATTAAATCTATATCCTAAGACTATCTTAATTGGCCATAAAAAGGACAATTGAAAACACAGGATTTGATCACTGCACGTACAACGCTCGGGCAATAGCCACCAAATTAAGCCATTTTGCGGCGAGCATCCAGGCCTGAGTTCTATTTAAGCTGTCTCAGAGTTACATTTCATCATCCAGTTTCAAGAAGGCAACAGGGTATTAAGTCGATTAGGATTCATTGAAAGTTTAGACCACTGCACATTGTGCAAATTTAACATGAGCTTCCATCCAGCATTCTTGGTAAGGGAGGGAGAGAAAGACATTTTACACATTTTCTCAGGATTAAAGTCGGACTTGCCTACTGCTCACAGTGACACCTTTTGGTGTCACTGAATTTAACGATGTTATAAATAATGAGTTAAACAAATTTGGAGAGTCTGATTAATGAACTAGGGGACCATTTTGTAAGAGAGAACACTGATGTCTAAATGGAGCGTGTAACTTCCACATTCTCTGCTCTCACAAGTCATAGATTCCGGGACGGCAGAGCCCCAGCCCCCTCGGCACACTGAGAAGCGGAATTCACTTCCGCCAGGACCAGTTCTGAGCAGGCTTCGGGAGAGGAGGCTTGCCTTCAAAAATCATTACAACCTCCATTTCTCTGCTGCTACTTTTGGAAATGTTTTCATCGGTTAAAGAAGTCAGACTTGTTAACTGCTGGTAAGTGCTTGGGTCCTTTTAGGGAGAACAGTACTGGTAGGAATCATGGTTAAGACACTTGCAGGAGATTGAGTTGAAAAAAAATGGGGGGGAGGGGGATGCCTGGGGGGCTCAGTCGGTTAAGCATCTGACTTGGCTCAGGTCATGATCTCCAGGTTTGTGGGTTCGAGCCCCACGTCGGGCTCTGTGCTGACAGCTCAGAGCCTGGAGCCTGTCTTCAGATTCTGTGTCTCCCTCTCTCTGACCCTCCCCTGCTCACACTGTCTCTCTCTCAAAAGTAAATAAAACATTTAAAAAAATTTTTTAAAGAAAAAAAATGGATCAACTTTGCTATTGACTAGTTGTGCAACAAGAGACAATTTGCTTAAAATTGCTGGCTCTCAGGCTCCTCCTCTCCCACAGTAAATGGGGATAACAGTAGTATTTCTCAAGGACATGGCTGAGAAGGCTGTGTGGGGTAAGGTGTCCCAGGGGCACAGCGTTCTGGACACATCTTACGCATTATTGTCATCACTAATAAGCGGGCCACGGCGGGGACCACACGGGAGGAGGTTTACGTTGTGCCAGGCAGAAGCCAGGTCTGGAATCTGATCCCGGTTCCAGCAAGAACCTGCCAAGTCACGGGGAGAAAAGAGCCAGTGGCTAAATTCCGACTTGTAGTTCTTGGACCCCTTCCCTGGCATTCCACTCAAATGCTTGTCCTGACCACATCACTACCCTCTTTTTTTTTTTCTTTTTAAAGACTTAATTCTTTTAATACCGTTTTAGGTTCACAGCAAAATGAAGATGAAGGTACAAGAATCCCCATATACCTTCTGCCCCAATACATAGATCGTGCCCCCCGGCCCCAACTCCCCCTGCCCCCAGAGAGGTATGTTTGTTATAACTGATGAACCTACATCGATACATATAATCACCCAAAGTCCGCAATCTACCTTAGGGTTCACCCGGTGCTGTGCGCTGTATGGGTTTGGACGAACATACAATGTCGTATCATACGGAGTGTTTTCATGGCCCTAAAAATCGCGAGCTTTGCCTACTCATCTTTATCTCCCCACCAACCCCTGGGAATTGCTGATTTATTCACTGTCTCCAAAGCTTTGCCGTTTCGGGAATGTCAGAGACGTGGAACGACACGGTACGTAGCCTTTTCAGACTGGTTTCTGTCATACAAGGAGATGTGTGTACGGTTCCTCCATGGGTTTTCATGGCTTGGAAGCCCGTTTATTTTTAGTGTTGGGTAATATTCCTTGGCCTGGATGTGCCACAGGTTACTGATCCGTCACCTACTGAAGGGCAGCTTGGATGCTTCCAACTTCGGGCAATTATGAGTAAAACTGCTCTAAACATCTACACTCGGGCTTTTGTGTGGACCGAGGTTTTCAGCTCCTCTGGGCGAATGTGAAAGCCCTTGGTTGCCGGGCTGCATGGAAGACAATGTTCAGATGAGTCATTGCTCTTCTGCTGCAGCCCCGCCTTGCAGCCAGAGAGCCGCCACTAGCGTACGCTTTGCCAGCTTCTTTTGAAGTTTATTTATTTATTTTGAGAAAGAGAGAGAGAGAGAGAGAACTAGAGAGAGAGAGAGAGCACACAAGTAGGGGAGAAGCAGAAAGAAAGAGAATCTCAAGCAGGCTCTGCATTGTCAGCACAGAGCCTGACACAGGCCCTGAACTCACAAACTGTGAGATTATGTCTTGAGCTGAAATTAAGAGTAGGATACTTAACTGACTGAACGACCCAGGTGCCCCACCAGCTTTTTAAAAAATATTTATTTATTTATTTATGGGGAGAGAGAGAGAGGGAGGGAGGGAGGGAGAGAAAGAAGGGGCAGAGAGAGAGAGAGGAGAGAAAGAATTCCAAGTAGGCAGAGACTAACATGGGGCTCGAACCCACAAACTGTGAGACTGTGATCTGAGTGGAAACCAAGAGTCAGACACTCAACCGACTGAGACACCTAGGTGCCCCTCCAGCTTTTAAACACGGACTGACAGGAAGGCGGGGCACACGTTCCCCAGGGCTCCCTTGCCCCTTGGGAAGAATATCTCTGAGCATGCGTTATGTGGTTTCTTAGTGTTTCCCTTAAAGCCTGGGCCCCACCGGACCCCAGTGGTTACCATCCTACACGGTTCACTAGTTAGTTGCCTTCCCTTCCCTGCCTCAACTTCCTAATCCTCCACCTGGAGCTCCCTTATCTCCCAAATAAATAACTGCCCTGAACCCTGATCGCGGGGTCTGCTCGTGGGAAGGTTGCCCAAAGTGAGACGGTCAGTCCTCAGTGCTCCCCCGCCCCATCCTCATTTATCACACAGCACTTTTGTCAACCCGAGTATCTTGTGCCTCAGTTTCCCTGCTCTGCTGGCCAGGGCAGTGCTGTCACTTTTAGGCCTGTGGCCCCCTGACTACCTCATG
Organism: Mungos mungo; assembly: GCA_004023785.1. Classification (NCBI taxonomy): domain Eukaryota; kingdom Metazoa; phylum Chordata; class Mammalia; order Carnivora; family Herpestidae; genus Mungos; species Mungos mungo. The sequence goes on along the minus strand of PISW01001503.1, from coordinate 284,640 downwards.
GACTTTGTTCACAGGTGCCTGGAATAGTTAAGACCTCGGTTTCCCCCGTTCCCTTTATTATAGCCCTGGGAGCAGTGGGGGGGTCAGGCGACAGACCTACAGGAGGGAAAGAAAGCTCCAGGCGCTCGGGGTCCAGGCTCAGTGTGTGGCCGGAACACGTGCACCTGTCCGAACAGCTGTGGCCGTGCCGGGTGAGCCGGCGCACACGCTCCCCAGAGGTCTCACTGCTCCAAGGGGCCCCCTCTCTCTCTAGGCCACCCACCTGCCCTTTGGATACAAAGGTTAATCTCCAACTCACTTTCTATCAGAAAACACTTTTTAGACCATTTTAAAGTCTAAGCTCTGTGTCTACAGAGGTTTTTTGTTTATTTGCTTTATTATTTGTTTCTAATTAAACCAACATAGACTCAGAGGGTCTCATTCACCAGTGCAGATGGTGAGATTTCCCCCACCCACCTCCAATTTCAGGTCTTTCGAATTAGGACTAAATATAAATTTTACAATGCTGTGACAACAAACATCCGAAGACACACAACTTTTAGGTACCGCTGTCCCTAAATGCAGTAATAGAAGATGCGGATTATAGTTGGTTTCTTCCTCCCTGAGGGTCAATGAAGTGTATCAGCTAAGAGTACTTTAGCCGCACTGTTTTATGTCTTGCATATCAATCACTCATCTACTTCAAAAATGCTTTGCCCTAGCAGCGGATTTTCCACTAGATTTGAAGACCCCAGTTATTGGAGAAAACGGCAGCCTGTTTGCATTCATTCGTGCATCAATTTCCTAATTGTCTGAACCCCACCTCTGTGTCGTGGAGACCACAGCGGTGTTGGGGTTGGGTAGGGTGTTTTAATGTAGCTGGCACAAATTCAGATTCTCTGACGGATGACAGAGGGTCCAGTGATGTCGATTCCCTGCCCTGGACAAGTTTGCCACATAGTTAAGGAAACAACAGGAATGTGAAAAGCCACCGGCTAACACGGAGGTAGAGGGTAGATCAGTCTCAAAAGAGGGACACGGACAGGAATGGGTGGGGGAAGCCGGCTGGAAATCCGGGGAGAAGAGCAGAGAGAAAAAGCTGCTCCCCCATGGGTAACCATGACAACTGCAGGTGGGACCACGAGGAGAAGGCGGGGGCATCTGTGGAATGGGGGTGACAAGAGCCGGGGGGGCCTGCGGGCTGCAGGGTGAGGGGGTGGACTGGACGTGACAGAGTCATGAGTCCCAGCACCAAAGGTTCAAGAGGAGCATCTGCAAGTCCAGGAAGACTGGATAAGGCCAGAGCGCGGGGCACAGCTGAGGCTCCGGGACACTGGCTGGTGGGGGCAGCCCCGAGCAGCCAGATGATGGAATGTGCTGGGGGATCTGGTGGCAAAAACCAGGACTCCGGGGCAGGAGTGAGGGGACCCAGGTCCCGCAGACACTGTATGGCAGCAAGTGAGGGGCGCAGGAAGGATGACAGTGTCTGAATGCCAAAGTTACCGGGTGCCGTCTGTGTCGAGGTGCATCTGTGTCTGTGTCAAGGAGCATCGCTCCCCCGAGGAGCCTCAGAGCATCTTTATCATCTGTGTTGGGGTTAGCCCACTGAATCCTGGGGGTCACCCTGTAGGGTAGGCGCTGGTACTGCCCCACTTCCCAGATGGAGCCGTGGGGTCAGAGAGGAGGAAGGGCCTATCCAGGGCAGCACCGCAAGCAAGAGCAACATCTAGGGACAGATGTCACCCTCTGCAGTGTTCCTCCAGGTCCCCTTGTCCTAACAGAGGTGATGGGCGTCAGCTTTGTGACTGGGGAGAGGTATGACAGAAGGATGTGGTGGACACAGGGTCACACTAGCTGACGTGACAAATTCTCCTGGAAGCTGCCATAGGCTTGGCTCTCCTCTTTTGGCCGAAATGTGTTTTTCTGCACACACCAAGTTATGCCTCGGTGAGATGTGTAAGTGAATGAAAGTTGCAAAGGATCTCGGTGCTCAGAGAGGCTATGGGATTTAGTTATAGAGCTCTCGAAGTTCTGATTCGGTTCTGACCTTTTTATGCTTTCCATCAACAGAGGATTTCAGGTCCCCCCCACCCCACTCCCCCCCAACCACCCCGCCTCAGGGGCCACAGCTGGGAAGTGAGTGACGGGCTTTGTCCTGGCGGCCGGGCTGAGCTCTGAGTTTACATCAACCTCAGCGGCTTTACCCCACAGCTAATTTCCGGTGGAGAGCACACCAGTGTCAAAGAGACCCCCACCCCATCTGCTGCCCCACTGGCTGCACAGATCATCGCCTGGAAGGCCTGCAGCGTCCTAGGCCCTTGAGGTCAGAACAAACACCCTGGCTGTGCTCCGAAGAAGAATACAGGGCCTTGGAAATCCTATTCTCTAATTTAATACCTCCCAAACCGCAAGGTGATCCTTTTGTGTAGTGTGATCCATACTGGAAATGTGGAGAAAGAAAAACAATGTCACATGACCACCAATAAGCATCACTAAACACCTGCATGGCCTGTTTAGTGGTTTGAGACTGGAGCCTGGGAGCCTTCTTACAGGACAGAACACATTTGCCAGCAGGGATTAGCTTTGAGATTAGAGTTTAATGAAACAATCGCTAACACCGGAGGCGTGGGCAAAGGAACCAGCAGACTCCAGGGAGCTTCTGGTTTGTCTGGGGAGGACACTTATCTAATAAACCATGAATAAATAATAGAAAGGAGTCTAAAGTCAAGAGATGCAGAGGAGCCTAGGGACAAAAGGTAGGGGATTGATGTATAAGAAGATGCTTTCAAAGCAATGTAATGTTTCGACTTCACCATAGACATTCATTCCGGGAGAAATGCTGCCACTTGTTCGGAATGAAACGTGCACAAGGCTGCTCCCTGCCCTGAGTATCAGCTGGAATAGGCTAGACTGTGCGGTGATAACAAAGAACTCTAAAGTCTCCGTGACTTTGAACCGCAAGGATTTATTTATTGCCTATGCCCCATACCCATGCAGGTCAGCAGCAGGATTCTGTGATCATAGACACCCAGGGACCCAGGTGACCAAGGTGGCAGCATCTTAAGGGATTAGAAGATTGAGAACCAACAATTATGTGCTTTGGTCTAAAGTGACATATGCCGCTTGCACACACATTGCAGTGTTCGGATCCAAGCGACATCATGATGGCTAACATCGGGAAGGAAAGGGAATATAATCTCTGCTTCCAGGAAGTATAAAAAGGCCAGATACTGATGAACATGAAGACATCATCACACGTGTAATGGTGGCAACTGGGAAGCAACGCTGAACAACTCATCTGTACATCCTGTATAAACACATCACATGAAAGACCATCATGGGGTGGCTGAAGAGGACTTAAAAATTAAAATGCAAATATCAGGGGTGCCTGGGGGGCTCAGTCGGTTAAGTACCGGACTTCAGCTCAGGTTGTGATCTTACGGTTTGTGGGTGCAAGCCCTGTGTAGGGCTCTGTGCTGACAGCTCGGAGCCTGCAGCCTGCTTTGGATTCTCTTTCTCTCTCTCTCTCTGTCCCTTCCCCACTCGTGCTCTGTCTCTTTCAAAAATAAACATTGAAGTGTTTTTAAATAATAAGATGCAAATTACAGAAAGCTGCACACAGTAGTGGCCCTGTTACATATGGCTCACCCATGTCACAGACCTCCATGTAGCAATGGATATACGTATGTGGAACTAAACGTCCAGAAAAAGCTGTGGAAGGATGGTCATCAAACTAATCATGGCCGTTACCTCTTAAGAGAGGGACAGAGTTGCAGGGAGGAAAAGGGGGACTTCTGTTTGTCTGAATTATTTAAAAATGAAAATGAAATTATTTAGCTTCCTGTTACAAAAATGTGTTTTCAGAAAGAATTTCTCTGTTTCCCAGAGCTGTTGGTTGGGTGGCCCCTGTGCTACCCTGTGGCGCCACGTTCATTGCAGAAAGGTGACTGAGCACTTTAGACCTCCATGAGCTCCTCCAGCCATATGATTAGCAGCACTGTCCCTGTGGGTGAAATTTTCATGACTAGCCGGTCCTACTTGGTCCCGTCTGGCACTTTCTGGAAAATTCTGGAAGTTTAATTCCAGAGGAAGTACCTCTTCTTTTATATACTATCTCTTCATCATCTTTGGCACCCATGGGGTAATATCCTGGGAAACGTCAAGGTTTCATTTGTTTTCATTTTCTTTCTTCATTTTAAAACTGATCTTTTTCTAAATCCTAATTCCTCTTTCTTTGGGATTCTTCTCTAGACTAATGTGGTCCAATAGAATCATGAGCCAATAAATCCAACAGATATTTTATTTCCTCCAAATAATGTATTATTTTAAATCAAGCACCTATGTAACTTTCTAGAAGGGCCTTAGGGCAGAAGTCCTGGTGTTTGTTAGGCATGAGGGCAAGCCGATGTGGAAAGGGTGTGGACCAGATTGGTGGCCCCTGGAAAGAGCGATTGTGCTCAGATTAGAGACACTGTCTAATCTGACTGTAGATCTGGCTTTCGGGGACAGAGATTGAAATTTTACTATTAGGTTGAAATCATGAAAAGTAACTTGGAACATCCACACAATACAATATTATTTAGTGATTATGAAGAAATAAGCATCAGACCAAGAGAAGACATGGAGAAAGCTTACATGCAGATTTCATTTAAAAACATTTTTTTAAATGTTTTTTATTTTATTTTTGAGAGACAGAGACAGCGCAAGCAGGGGAGGGTCAGAAACAGAGGGAGACACAGAATCCAAAATAGGCTCCAGGCTCTGAGCTAGCTCTCAGCACAGAGCCCAACGTGGGGCTTGAACCCATGAACAATGAGATCATGACCTGAGCCGAAGCCGGACGCTTAACCGACTGAGCCACCCAGGTGCCCCCATGCAGGTTTCTTAGTGAAAGAATCCAGTCTGAAAAGGCTGCATACTGTATGACTCTATCACCTCCTGGAAAGGAGAAAGCTGTAGAGGTGGTAAAAGGATCGATCAGTGGTTGTCAGGGGTTTGGGGGGAAGGAGGATGAATGGGTGGCGCACAGGGGACGTGTAGGGCAGTGAAACTCTTGTGTATGCTACTTTAATGACACGCTGTGACACGCTTGTCCAAACCCACAGGAAGCCATGAGCGGGGTCCTAGCGGTATACAGAAACCCTGCTATTTGTTCAATCTTCTGTAATGCTGAGACTGCTCTAAGAAATAAAAGATATTAATTAAAATGTTTTTCAAAGGAGTTACATTTTTTAAGAGAGGAATTTGGAAGGCTGAGACCATGGTTTGGGTTCAAAGACATATTTTGTCTACTTTGACGGAAAAATACTCAAAATACTTGCGAAGGATGGCATGACACAGAGCCCGGCCCAGATGCGCTGTGGCAGGGAGCACCGAGAGCAGAGTCCTTGAGAGAGAGGCCTCCCTCCTCCCACGCTGACCCCAGCGTGGCTGCCCCTGTCTCTCCCTCTTCTTAAAAACAGAAACTCCACAGAGGCAGCACGGATGTTGTCATGGCTTTGACCTCACCATGAACTTTCGTTTAGAATTTTGTAAAATAGAAGAAGAAAACTTGCTCGGTATGGAATGTTTTGTCTTTCCTTTTCCAAAGAAAAACATACCTCGGGCCCCTGCCGCTCAGTAGAGAGACGGGCGGGCTGAGTGTCGGGACACTTGGTGGCTGAAGCAAGGCTCAGATTGGAGTTGTCTGTGGTTCTGGGGAAAACCACGGTACCTACCAGCATCATCAGTCTTGATCTACACAATAAAGGGATTATGATCGAGGAGAGGTTGATGGCGCTTTGCGGGGGCTAAGGGAGCCTTCTGGGAGCCTAGTGCAGAGAAAGAGGAAGGGGTCACAGGTAACTCCGGGCTTCGCTTCAGCCTCCCAACACACAGGCTGCTTTGCTCTGTTTTCTTTTCTGGCCTTCGTTGTGATAAAAACTCCTGTCACAGAAAGGATTCCACTGAATTAGGTGATCCCATTTTGGTTTCTAAAGTCAACACTCCACATTAAGTGAGGAGACTTTGTGGCAGAGGTGACCCGCTGAACCCGAGTGACAGGCCTTGGGAGGGAACTCTGGTGAGAGCCATGTCAGGTTGAATAGTGTCCTCCCCCAAATCTATGCCGATCCAGAAACTCCGAATGGGCCCTTATTTGGAAAGAAGATCTCTGCAGATGTAATTAAGATAAGATAAGGTCACACTGGATTAGGGTAGACCCTAAATCCAATGGCTGGTATCCTATTAAAAAGGAGAGGACACAGGGCACAAGACGCAGAAGTGCCTGTGGGAACAGAAGCAGGGACTGGCATGACGCCATCTGCAAGACAAAAAATACACAGGGGGCACCTGTGCGGCTCAGTCAGGTAAGCTTCCAACTCTTGGTTTCGGCTCAGGTCACAATCCCAGAGTTTGTGAGTTTGAGCCCTGCATTGGGCTCTGCGCTGACAGTGTGGAGCCTGCTTGGTATTCTCTCTCTCCTCTTCTCTCTCTGCCCCTCCCCCACTTGTGCTCATTCTCTGTCTCAAAATACACAAATAGAAAAGAATAAGGAGAAGGAGGAGAGAAGGAGGAGGAGAAGGAGGAGGAGAAGGAGGAGGAGAAGAAGAAGAACTCCTACAAAGAATGCCAACGATGGCTGGGAACCACCAGAAGCTGGAAGTGGAGAAGGAAGGCTAATCTCCTAGTCTCCACAGAAGGCATGGCCCTGCTGACCCTCCACTGCAGGCTTCCAGCCTCCAGAACTGTCAGCGAATACACTTCTGCGGCTCTAAGCTATTCAGGACTGTGGCCACAGGTGGCTGCCAGGACACTTCCGCTAGCAGCCATACGCACTAAGCGTCCTCATGTGTGTCCCTCATTGAAATCTTTGCAACGAGGAGCCTGGGCTTACTGCACTTATCTTTCCCCAGGTCTTTGGCAAGGCGATACCCTTCTAAGATTCTCATTTGTTTAACTCAGCACATGGTAAACACCAAATTGTACACTGCCCATCAGTCTGTGATTGCTTTTGAGGGATTTCCTGCACAAATGGCCAAAGCTTTGATGTAGCTACAAAACGGACTTCTTGAAGCTGCTAGCTCACATCAGAGAAATGGGGGCTAAGGACCAATCCTGGGCTAAATGTCCCCTCATCACGGACACCATGGCGGTCTGCTGAGCCACAAGCCCTCGCAGATAGAGCTTCTGAAAATACGTAAGCCTGAAAAGGAACATGGAATCTGCAGGAACTTCTCTACCTTGCTTGAGAAAATCCAATGTGAGGGATTCTCTTTCCATAAATGCTGACGTAGAACCGTGCTTGTCTTCTCCCCTCTCTCTCCCTCTGTGTGAGTGTGTGCGCATGTGTGTCCGTATACAAACGACATACAAATATACTCACATACATATATACGTTCATGTGTATTTTTAAAACTCAGAGTATATTCTATTTAAATATTTTCTGAAAGGTAAATTTTAATAGAACCTGGGAAAAGAGGTACAGAGAAGAGAAAATTGTTCCATCGGGGCAACGAGGCAGCCATGAGCCACATGTGACCGGTGCGCACTAGCATGCTGTCCGAATTCAGACATGAAGGGGAGAATAAATGTGCTGGGTTTCAGAAAAGTCCAGAAAAGTAAAATATCCAGAAACTTATTATATTGAGAATGTGTGGAAATGATAATTTGTTAGATATCTGGATAATATTTTAGATGGTTAAAGTATATCCCTCAAGTCAATTTCACCTGGTCCTTTTATTTTTTTCATGCCATTTATGCTATATTTGTGTTGGACAGCATTGGCCTACACATACATGGTCTGCGATATATTTAGTCACATTTTGAGCATTTTTCAACATTTTTGCTCAGGGAGTTCTTATTTTCCTGTACAAGTGTTTTTTCAAAAATTTTCTGTTAAGAATTCTCACACGTACATACGCAGGATTCACTTTGTGATGTTCTAAGTTCTTTTTATGGTAACTTTTGCTTTCGAATGACTGTTGGATATAAAGTAAGATTAATTAATATTCATTTTGCTCTTAAGTGTTCATGCACTGCCGTGTGACCTTGGGCAAGTTAGTGAGCTTTTCTAGGCCCCGGATTATCACCTGTCAAAGAACTTGGCCTGCAGATGATCCAGACGACAGTGATTCCCAACGTCTTCCTCAGTCTCAACATATCAGACGGTTCTGGAAAAGCGCCATCAGGAACGGCAGTTCCCTGCACTGGCGGTTCTGCCTCTGCTTCCGCCCACTTTCCCTGGAGAATCGTTGCTATTCCTTCCACAGACTCAGGGAGAAACTTCCAGAGGGTAGAGTCAAAGGGTAGGAATTAGAGTCAGAGCCCATAGAATGTAGGGGCCATAGAGGAAACCTCAGTTCACGCCGGTCGAATGCTGCACTCCCCTCGGGGGAAGTTAGAACCAGAAGGAGTAATGACCTGCCAGTCACGTCACCCTGCTGGTCAGGACCAGGCTGGCGCTGGTGGACACCGCCTACTCGTTAAACTGGCTTCGTGGAGCATCACGGTCTAACAGGAGGCGACACTTGAGGGACACAGAACCGCAGAGCAAAAACCACCAGGCATGACTGGCCACATGTACATTGCTTTCTTCCTCCCTGAGGCCACCACGTCCCACTAGGAGGCCATTTGCTTCTGCCTAATTTTACCACAAAATGTAAAAGGACAAAGGATTCAGAGGGATGTGATTTTAAGTTGAAAGTCATCATTTCAACCTCCCTTCAGAGAGGAGATTGGAGACTCATAGGAAGAGGGTTGGTGGGGGCTTGGGGAAGGGGGGAAAATGGGTGGTGGGCATTGAGGAGGGCACCTGTTGGGATGAGCACTGGGTGTTGTATGTAAGCGATGAATCATGGAAATCTACCCCCAAAACCAAGAGCACACTGTACACACTGTATGTTAGCCAATTTGCCAATAAATTGTATTTAGACAAACAAAGAAATAAGTACTCAAAATGGCTTTGGGTACCAGAATGTTCTGAAGTACCAGAATTTCCAAAACCTGTCTGCGTGCTTTTGAGCCCGGTGATAAGGGTTGGTGATTCAGAATGTTCTGTTCCATTTAGACCTGAGGCCTATCAGGGCTAGATGAAGTCACAATTGACAAGGATTTGTATTTATTACAAAAGATGCCAAGTTATATTTAGGTGTCTTTTTTATTTTTTTATCTTCGAATCTCACTCTAAATTGCTTGTCACCTTTTGAAATATCATAATTAACACCAGTTAATTTGTGTGCTTAAATATATTAATGACAGGTTATAATTTAAATAGAAAAAGCAATTTAGAAGAAAATCGTAGGATCCTATGGTTTCTAGGAGAGGAGAGGAGAGGGGCTTTGGAGTAGACGGAACCCAGACCTGGGACCCCATTCTGATTCGCCACTTCCTACCTGTAAGGTCTTCAATGATCTACATGATCTCTCCAAACCTCCGTGTTCTCATGTATGAATCAGAGATAATGAGCCTACCTCATGAAGGTGCCCTAAGGACTATCCCAGGCTTGTTACTGTAAGCCCATAACACGCATGACACACCAAAAATGCCCATTGTCTTTTCTTGACATGCACCACCACTAAGAAGAGAGAAAACATGTTGGAGTCTGGGTTGCAACTTGGAAGTTCCCAGAGCCATTTAATTATGAGAAGCATTTTCCAAAAAGTGCCAGGGTAAGGAAGCCAAAATCATTACAGGAATGAGGAAAGGGCTCGACCCCTCAGGGTAAGAGGAAGGAAACAGAAGGGAGAATAACTGGGGGGTTCGGAATCAGAAAGGAATGGAGTGGGGGGCGGGGCCGAGGGCAAACATTCAGAGACCATGAAGTAAGTCTCCTGCTTCAGGTCTGGGAGTCCACTGGGGACGGGCACAGCATCCCAACCACCCACTAAGCCACGTGTGTCCCCAGGTGGAGCGGCTGAGAGGATGGCCTGGTATAGATCTCAGTTCTGGGAAACTCGTGATTCAACAGCACGGCCATGCAAAGTCACCCTAACCAAGGGGCTGGGTCAGATGGTCTCCACTGAGGGTGTCCAGCACTGCAGTTACTGTTGATGCTCCATGTGAATTAGCGTCTGCTATGGGCTACCCTATTAATAATTCAGCAGACAGAGGCTTGAGGGATGGTTCACCACTCACTGCTCATGTGATTTAAACCCTCTGAGCCTCACTTTGTCCATAAAGCAAGGCCAGCATTACCTTCTTTGTAGGGTGGTTGCAAGGATCAAAAGAAATAATGTATGAAAGAGGCAGACGCAGGACCTGCACTAGAAAAAGAATTCCAGAGTTGATCGCCATGAAGATGAAGATGGATATACTGATTCCATCTCTTGTAGCTCCAAGACCCTTCACTTTTATCCAGACTTCAGACTTCTCACTGGTCTGTTTTTCAAAACCTGCTGTTAATAGCTCACATCAGATGAACCCTCTCCCCACTAAGCCCCTCCCCAGGGCAGACAGATAGGTTTCAAAATAAGATCTAGATGGAAATAAAGAAGGCCAACTAGGGGAAAGTGAAAATGAATGAATGAATGAACGAATGAATGAAGACACAATGAATCAATGCCAAGACGGCATGGTACTTTTCCAGCAGCCATGAATATGGCTTTGATTAACAGGTAGGTGAGGTTGGAAGGAGCCAAGAAAGGAGGCACATGAGGGAAGGGGGGATGGGGAGGTTGAGAAGCTAAACACATTCCAGGTGAAATGAGTAAATAAATCCCAAGGAAAGAATGAAAATGAGAATTAATCAGGAGTGTGCTGAGCCGTGGCACTGCCAGCCACAATCAGAGGGCTTCTTAATTGCTTGTCAAAGACCAATGCATCCCAGCAAAATGATCCTCGAGTAGTGCTGGGACTTCTTTTTCCTAACCTGGCTTCATTTATCATGATTAGAAAACAAGTCAAAATTGATTTCTGTTTATTTTATAAAGCAAATCCTCAGGGAGCTCTTCTTCCCAGTAGGTTTGATAATTTTTAACATCGAAGGGGAACACTCTCAAAACATCAAGAGCTGTGCTATATTGGTTGTAAAAGGGTAAGACATGTGGATGTGTAAAATTTATGGATAGTATGAAAAATGGCAGTCTCTTAATTTTTTTTTTTACAAATCACGTCAAATCCATCAACAAGAGCCTTTTAGTTCTTTTCTACTTTAAGATGGGCAAATTAGAGGCAATTTAATAAAGGAAAATGGCCCAAACTTGGGAATCAGACAGATTTGTGTCTGAATTCTTAGCTCTAATAGTTGTGTGACCTTGGGCAAGTCACTGGAGGAAATTGCAGAGATCTAGCTCAGATCCCTGAGATTTGAAAATGAGGTCGCTAAGACCACTCAGATTTTCCAGGAGGATTATGAGTCATGTACGTGGAAGGTATAGATACAGAAAATCTGTTGTACAGAGGGAAGGAGTGGAAATAATGTCCTACAAGTTGAGTGAAGCTGTCCATTGGATTCTGTATTCAGTGAGGACAGGACCTGTGGCTGTCTTACTTTGAATAATATCCTGGCAATTGGACAGGGCTTGGAATATAGTTGATGTCCATTTTATCTATTTAGCACTCACATTGTACCTCGTATATGCAAAATTCTGTGTTAAGTGCTTATAAGATATTGATTCATGTAATTCAATACATATTTGTTGGCTTCCTGATTGTTATTCATTTATTCATGATATAAAGATATCTAAGTACTATCTTTGGGGAGGAAACCCTTCTAAAGCCTATAGAGCAGTGAGTAGATTCATTCTTTCCTTGATCCGTTCATTCTGTATTTACCCAGGGATTTATCTGTTCACCAAATATTTGTATTTTAGTTTTTCCCTGAAACCTCAGCCTACGACCGTCATCCTAGAAAAAACACAAGGTCAGCTGGCCCTCAACCCCCTCTCTGACTACCCAGGAACCTCACTTCGTGTACACATACACACACACACACACACACACACACACACACCCTCAGGCAAATCCTCTCCATTCCACTGGTATTTCATTAATCGGGTAAATCATATTTGAAAGGCTGCAAGGAACTTCCTCGTTTGGGGCCCTCGCATTGCTTACAAACGGCTGTGACAAGAACAGGACAATGCCAGCAGAAGGTCAAAAAACATCCTTTCCTCCGGCACAGGCACTCCCGTTGCCCAAACAGATTCCAAAGATCATGTTCTCTTTCTGGAAGTGTAATCACAGAAAAAAGAAAAAAATCAATGTACATTTCGGCCCACGTGAAACACTCTCATGCGGAGGCATTAACGTGATCTGCCAGCACCTCGAGATTTCTCTCAGCATCCCGGGCTGCCAGGCCAGTCTCAGATGCATTTTCTTGAGCTGCAAAGGCCCTATTCCTGGGATTTAGTGCTTAGGGCTTCCCTGCTCCTTTTGGTTTATGCTTAATCCTCACAATTAATTCCGAGCCTCCTGCCTGGGGAAGTTTCTGCTGCAGAATTTCTTGGCATTTACCCAGCTAGCAAGGAAGTGATTGATGCCTTCCTCACTCTTCCGCACAAAAGCTGAAAGTCTGGGCAGAAATATCACCTGCCTCAGCGCCGGCCTCCCCCAGCCTCACCTCCTGACCCACACTGTTGACTTCATCCCTCACGTCTCCTCGGGGACGTTGCCTCATCAATTACCTTCTCTTTTTCTCTCTTCTTCAATCACATCCTCTCTACTGGCTACTTCCTGGCAGCGTACAAACATGTTTAAGGCTTATTTATTCTGGGAAACTGAAAAAAAAAAATAAAAATACTCTTTTCAATTCTACCTGCCTCTGAAGTTATTTCCCAGCTTCCCGGGCTTTTCTGATAGAATTCAGTCCCCGTCTTCTCTACATCCCCGTCCACGCATTCCTCACGCCCGGGCAGGCTGCCTTGTGGCCTCACCAATTTGCTGAAACTCCTGCAGTAAAACCCAGCCCCAGAGTCTATTCTGCCCGGCCTGCTGGGGGTATCTCATTTACTCTTACAGTCACAGATTCATATTTTCTATGTGACAAGCGCTCAGCTACGCTTCGGACGAGCGTGGCTCTGCCCTCCTGGGGACAGACATCGGTGAGGGAGTGGGGGACACCATGAGAAAGGGCAGCGTGGCCTTCAGACCTGATCTGTGCATCAGACAAGGCTTGTCATGTGGCTCTGGCGTTTAAACAGAGGAATGGGCAGAGATCTGTGACCTGAAAGGCAAGGAAGAGCATCCCTGGCAGAACTAATTGTAGGTGGAAAGGCGCCGGGCTGGGAAAGGACACGGCCTGTTTGGGTACCTGGCAGCAGGCTCATGCTTCTGGACCACAGAGAATGAGAGCAGGGCAGGGCAGGACGGAGCAGCGGAGGCGGGGGGGGGGGGGGGGGGTGGAGGGGGCCACACGGACCACACACACGGGTTTCCACCTGTCTTCTCAGTCGGAAGGGACACTGGTGACTGCTCTGCCCTTGGAATCACTTGTACCACACCCGTCACCCAGAATGCCAGGTGCCAGGAAATAGTGGGACCAAGAAGAACAAGTAAAAGGAAAGAGAAATCTGGCTACTTCCCAACTCAGGTTATGCTGAAAACATAACAATTCCCTTTATTTTGTCAGAAGAGGACTTTGGAGACCCACGCCCATGCGGTCAAAGGAATGCTGTGATGGAATAAGAAATATGCCCTGGCTCCTGATCTACAGTACCGGAAACCCCTGTAAACTTCCTAAACGATGGAGATGCTAGGGGTATCCGCTGTTCTACTACTTGGTCTTTGGCTCTGATTGCTGACATACAGCTTCTAAATCCCTTGGAGCATACCGGGGGATGGGAGCGTCATCGGCTCTAATGAAGTGACTCTGGGTGGGCTTGTGGATGACCTCAGCATGGGAGCTGGTAACCAGAAAGACCATGATTAGAAGTTTAGAATTTACAGCCCTCTCGGGAGAGGAGAGGGACTGGACATTGAGTTAATAAAAACTGATCATACGTATGTGATGAAGCCTCCCTAAAAATCCCTAAAGCACAGGGGTGGAGAGCGCCTGGGTTGGTGAGCACACGCATGTGCCAGGAGGGTGGCACCCCCCACCTCCACAGGGACAGAAGATCCTGGGTTTGGGACCCTTCCACACCTCCCCCTATGTACCTTTTCATCTGACTCTTCATCTGTATCCTTTATAATATCCTCCATAATAAATCAGTAATTGGGAGTAAAGTGTGTTCCTGAGTTCTATGAGCCCCTCTAGAAAATTATCAAAACTGGGGCGGGGGTCATGAGACCCCTTCTTCAATTTGTAGGCAAGTCAGACAGAAAGATGTGCAACCAGGGGACCCGCTACCTGTAACTGGGATCTGAAGTGTGATCTTGTGGGCCTGAGCTCTAACATGTGGGGTGTTCTCTAACTCTGGGTAGTTAGTGTTGGGACTGAATTAAATTGTACAACACCCAGTTGGTGTTAAGAGAATCGGGAAATCCCCCATATTTGGTGTCGGAAGTGTTAAGAATGGAGAAACAGGTTTCTTTTAAACTCATTCACACCCACACCAAGTGGGTCAGTTGAAAGAAATATAAATGTGTTTCGCTGCATGAGTGTCCTTTGATGTAAGGATCCTGTGAGTAAACCTGTGAGGTCAACCCTGCATACATACTCTACCACACACACACGTACCCTCGCGCACACGCACACACGCACGCCACCCACCTGCAGGCATCGCTTCATTTATTCCTGAGCTCCGAAATTAGAGCTCGCACTGGATAATAAAGTAGACAGGACATTCGTTATCATCAAATAAATATGAAACTGAGCTTTAGATAACATAAGGATTCCAAAAGTTAAGTGCTATTTTATGGTACCTTTCAATTTAGAAGTGCACTGCAGATAAAACATAGCTTTGGTGTAAACCATTGATGTATTGTGTTGTTAAGATCAATGAATTATTAAAAGGATAATCTTTTAAACACCAAGAAATTGTCTTCTAGTGTACTCTAGGGGCCATGGGTAAATGCATTGCACATACAAATTCACCGCTGCCTGGGCTCTAATTTATACAAACTCCAAAGTGCCCACCTGACATCACAGAAACTCGGTCCTCCCCCACCCACTCAGCCAATGCGAGCCCCCAGTGCCCTGAGCATGGAGTCAGGAAGGGGTCACCCCATGGAGCACTCTGTCCTCTCTTTTGCAGACCACTGAGGGGGGCCCAGTGATGCTCCGCCCAGCCTGCCTTGGGAGGAGCCCTTGCTCTCCCAGCGATGGGCGCTCTCTGAGGACAGGTCTTCATATTTTGGTCGCATCACGGATTTCCTGCAGATCAGCAGCAGAGAGCGCTTTACCCAAGGTGCTGGACGCTTCTCCAGGCAACCCATAATCAAGTACTGGTTGAAGCCACGGGGATGTTTTAATAAACAAGAAGTTTAATAAATAAATATGCTAAACTCCAGCTCAGAATCTGCTTCCCAGAGAACCCAGCCTCATACAGAATCCCAACCCTAAATTATCGGATGCAACTTTTCCACCTTTTTGTCTGGGCTGTGCCATCCACTCGTAATGCCATTCCCAGGTATCCTTTGGGTGAAATCCGATTCCTTTGTCAAGGGCCAGTTCAAATGGCCCATTGTGTAGACACACCCCACGGTCCACTGGCCTTTGCTCTGTGTTCCCAGAGCCCTCTGTGCTATTAAAATGCTTGTATTTACCATTCAGTAGACGAGCGCTGTGACAGGTAATTATGAGCCACAGGTGCATTTTTAATTGTCTACCAGCTACATGAGAAAAAATGAAAAAGTAACAGGTGGGATCAATTTTAAAAATATTTTTAAATGTATTTTAAAAATACATTTTATTTAACTTCCCATAACCCAAAATAATCATTTCAACATGTAATTTATATAAAAGTGTTCATGAGACTGCTTTATAATTTTTCCCCGTTACTAAGCCAGTGACGATTCTGCACTCACACTATATCTCAGTTTGGCCAGCAACGCTTCAGGTGCCTAATAGCCCCAGGTTGCTTAATGTAATGCACAGTGTGGACAGTGAGCGGCCCAAGGACAGAGATGAAAACCCAGTCCATGTCAAGGCATTTGATAAATGTTTGCTGATGATGAACAAATTAAGTATCCAGTGATGAATGGAAGGATGAAGGAATGATCACTACACATTCATGGGTGAATCTTAGTTGCCTGCCTCAGTCTGGGATTCATTCCTACGCCCCTGTTCCTTGCTCCGTTCAGAAGCTTCCTCTGCAGGGCAGTGCACCTCTAGGACCTGTGTTCACTAGACAGTAATAACAAACAGCATTAACAGCTAAGGGGGTAAGTTTAAGTCTAAAGTTCATAAAACAGAGCTCTGCCATTTAGTCGCGTCTAAGCTTGGGAAGATTACATAACCTACCTGGAGCCTCGTTTTCCTCATCTATGAAATGGAGATGGATAATAATGGTACCTAGAGTTTCTATGAGAGTCCAGTGAGGCATTACAGGCAAATTACTCTGCACATAATAAACGCTCAATAAAAATGTAGCTAATAGAGACAAAAGTGAGGCTATAAACCTGGAGGAAGAGGCAGGTGCACAAATATGAGTTAGTAATTCCTTCCTTCCTTCCTTCCTTCCATCCTTCCTTCCTTCCTCCCTCCCTCTTTCCTTCCTCCCTTTCTTCCTTCCTTCGTTCTTCATTTATTGAGCTAATATTTTGTATTCACCGCTGTGGTAGCCATGAAGATGCACTCCTCAGATTTCTAACTAAAGGGAGTATTTAGATCGACAACCTCGGCTGTTATATCCCAAAGCCATCGCCACATTTCTTACCAAGGCCATGCATTCACAGGCTACTTCCATCCAGTTACTGAGCACCAAAAGGATACCGAAGAAGCACCATTCCTGGGGGGACTCGTGACTCCGTGGACGGCCAGTTGGGGCTCAAGAACTCCCCAACAGCATTGCTGGACTTCCTCAGAACCGCCTGCCAGTTTCTGATGCGTCCACTCAGTCTGCCCTCCTTCCCTCTCTCCTTACCCAGAGCCAGACCTGCGCACTGGCCTGATGACTATCCTTCCTCTTTTTCTCTACGGTGTTTCTAAGGACACTAATACCATCACGAAATCTCCTGTCTCATGCCCCAATTATCTCCCAAAGGCCGCATCTCCAAATACAATCATATTGGGGATGAGAGTTTCTAGAGATGAATTTTGGGGACATGCAAATATTCACTCCCTGGCAATTACCCACAGAGAAAATTTGCGCTTTATCGTAAATTAACTACATTTGTACATTTCCAGTTATTAGAAGCTCATCGTTGACTCCATCCACAGTCCAACTCTGTTTACGTGTAGTCACTTCCCTTTGGAGCGAAGGCTTGTCGTGTTAATATTTCTCACTATTGCTTAGGCCACATTAAAATTGCCTGTATCCGTTTGTGCATTTCTCCTATTTTTAAGCCGCATCTGTCAAAACTGCTGATGCCAACACATACGTATTTATGTGATTTTGTAACATATTAAAAACTGAGAATTTTCCTTTGAATATCTAATTGGCTGTAGTGAGTGTGAGGTTTATCTCTTCGGGTTTGTTTGTTTTTAATCTACGACGACTAATTTACACAGAACTCAAGGATTGCGGTGGTCCACAATTAGAATTGCAATGACTTTGATGTTTGGTTTCACTGTTTTCCTCTCTCATTCGCTGAAGATGCATTTCTTAGACGACTGTCAGGCCAAGTATACAGTGAAGTTGCTGTTCACAGCTCGCAGATTTCACAAACTTTGTCTTGGAGGGCCCAATGTGGAAATGTGTTTAGCAATTACTCTATTAAGTTCAATATCTGTGAAAAATAATTATCGTATTTGACACTAGTGAAAAAATGCCAGCATTCTGAGTAAAAAGAACTGAAGGGTTACTAGATTCAAGTTCCCAGAACTGCCTAAATGCTTTTAGGAATTTGGAAAACTCAGTCAACATATTGTTGCATGAAAAAAAAAAAGTCACACTGAGCATTTCAATTAGTTGTTTTCCTGGTTATTTTAAATTATATGCCAAATGCTACAAAGCAACTTGGTAGTGGTTTTGTTACACTTTCTAGACCTCTCATCCCAAACTCCTCTCTGGGATGTGATGAGGTAAAGAGACGATAATCTGTAAACTGCAATGACTATCTTCCCCTTCAAAGCAGACATCCTGTGATGTGGCTCACTTGCTCTCACCAGATTTGTTTGCCAAATTTTTTTATTTTGGTTTCCTCCTAGGAGAACTGTGTTCAGGGGAGACAACACGACACCTCTGAATAAGCTTTATGAGGGAAAATCTTTGTTCATGCAAAGTGGAGCCGATCTTTGGAAACAGTCAAATGTCACTTGGAACCAGTCTTGCTGAATAAGCTGAGTGAGGTCGGGGTGTGCGTGTGCGTGTGTGTGTGTGTGCATACGTGCTGTGTAGGTGTGAAAAAACTGTATGTAAAATAACAGCTCATTCTTATCAAGGGCTTTCTGTGCTGCCCGAAGCGTTCTATGTGCACTGACTCCTTTATTCCTCACACAACCTTGGCAGGAAGTGATAGCATCATCCCCGTTTCACAGGTATGGAAACAGAGGCACGGAGAGGTTAGTTAACTTGCATAAGATCACAGAGCTCTGAGTAGGAGTTACAATGAAAAGTCAAAACTGTCTGGAGTGCCGGCAGGTTTCCCAGAGCCTTACTTTTCTCATCTGTCTGACAAGGACTTCCTACAGTCAGAGTAAAGCCTTAAGAAGCACTCATACACGCAGGGGCTCAGCCTCTTGCTGGCTCATGAGAGGGGCTTGGGATGTCTAAATCACTTCACTCTCGAGAAGGTCGCTGTTTTGCTGGATCACAGGGGAGTCTATAGTGTGGTCTGTTTCTCAAGTCAGGGCCATGAGAAAAAGTATAAGCCACGGTCTGCTCAACACCGTGATCAGGGGGATTCACAACACACATGTGTAGCATGGATCATTCTTGGTATTTTCCGATCCAAACATGATAATAAGGGTCTGATAGGCTCACGGACAGGCAGAGATACAATGGAGCGGTCTACTTGACACATGGTATTGTGTGGACAATCCAAGGCATTTGACCAGTGGAATGTCATATTTTCAGCACTGTGCTGAGTCCCTGCTACAGTCAATACAGGGGGATCCAGGCTGAGTGAAGAGCAGTCCTCATGTCTCAGCCTTATCGAGGTGCCCACGGCTCTAGAACAGAACTTTCCAAAGCGTGCTCCTTATTCATCTGTCCTCTGTAGTCATCATGAGGTTACAAATTAAAAGGTTTGGGGAAGTGCTGAGTGACAAGAATCTGCTTCTTTATTGGAGGACCTGTTTGATATCCAGGAAGTTAAGAGTCTCTAAGAGAGAGGTACACAGTACAAATTTTCCCAATAATTTCCAGCAGGTAACTCATTTCACCCAGAGCCTCTGAGAGGGATGGGGTTTAGGGAAGGTCACACCAGATTCTTCTGCTCTGGGGGCTGGGGAAGTATGGAGTGAGTCCCAAGATTCTATAGGAGTCAAATAATAACAACAGAGACAAGCTGGAAAAAGCCCTCCTCTGTGGCTTAACATCATAGTCCTCTAAATCTTCTGGGCTCCATCCAGGTACCTACCTCCAAATGGAGAGAGGAACCCTGGGCCCACCGGATTTATGGTTTTTGTGAAGACTAAGTAGGCAATAAATGCAAGGAGAGCTTACAAACTCCCCTTTATTTTACTCGCTGGGAAGAGCAATTGCATCTATTGATGACTCCATGGCTGACACTTCAGATTCCACCGAGGCAGCAGAACTGACCTCACAGGGCCCGCCTAGGCTATATTTTCAACTCTAACAAAGGAACAATAAATAGAGGAGCTTAAGATGGTCATGAAGCCCTAGGCCTTGCCATGAAGCTGAGGCCGGCAGAGGTGGCAAGAGACCAAACACACTCCTCGCTGAAGGTTCTGGGGTTTCCCGACCTGCCCAAATGTATGCCCCAGACAACGGCAGCCATGGACGGCTCTTAGTCAACACTTCCTGCCCTGAGCTCCTTTCTGGGCCAGGCTGCCAGGTCATTCATTACTCATGCTAATCTGTGATCCTTCTTTGTCAGTCTACATGAGGATTCTGGGAGCGAGATAGACAGATCCAGCACAAGTTTCCCTAATCAAGAGTGCTGTGGTTAATCTCATGTATAAATCAATAAAAAATTATTCAGGATTGAAAAGATGATGGCATTTTAATACTTAAGGTGTATTTTGTGAGTCAAAAAAAGGAAGATTTTCCGTGGGAAACATTTTCTGTGATGGAAAACAGGTTGAGGAAAATAACCACCCAAAGAGTGACTCTCATTCATGTGAGAATGTTTCTCAGAAGTCGCTTATCAAAATGGTCAGCCGCAGCAAAGATTACAGCCTCGGGAAGTAAATAAGACAAACTATTAGCTCAGGAAATCTATTAGAGGCACAGGATCTTAACACGTCCCGGGCCATGAAACATGAGCAGAGTCGGGGGAACGGAAAGTAACCCCACTTCCTTAGCTTGCTCAAGACAGACGCTTCATAACAGGTCCTGAGACAGAAAATGAAAAACCATCGCACCTAAAACCCAGAGGCGAATCGCAAAGGTCTGTTCATTTGGCAGAGTTTACATTTCAAGGGGCCTAATTACGCGTAGGGGCAGCTAGATAAACGGACGATGTTTCAGCTCCGCAGCTGTCTGCAGCAACGAATAACCCCGTAGAACATGTCTGAGTTCCACGTGTGCTAAGAATCACAGACGTCAGGGGCACGGGAGCCTCCGGGAGCATCCCCTGCCTGGGTGGGAACAGCCAGGCGGAGCCGGCCGGCATCAGAAGGCCTTCTGTCCAGGTACCCAGGAAGAACGCAGTGACTGCGAGACAACGCCTGATAGAGGCAGTGAGGACACAGCGGCGGGACACCTGCCACCCACGCTCCGTCCTGTGTCTAGTCCCAACCCCTCACCTGACAGAGGAGGACACTCAGACGTACGGAGAAGGAGGGAATTGATCAGTCACGTGGGTCCCCTGGCCCCCAGTCCTCTTTCTTACCAGCAGTCCCTGCCACAGCCAGATTAAATGTTTTCCCTTTATTCTTGTAGACTGCACAAGGCTGGCGAGGAAGGCAGGCTGAAACGAGGCGCCAGCCTGATTTCCCTTTCCATGCCCAGGCCGTGAGAAGACAGACAGGCAGGGCCAGCAGAGCACGCGCCTTGGTTTACAAAAGGTTGGTGTGGAGCTTGGGTCTCGGAAAAATAATGTCTTAGATGGCTAACCAAGGAGACAAAAGTAAAAACAAACAAAACCCGTCAAGATTAGCAAGTGAAATAAATACCTGACATATAGTCCTTTCAGCTAAAATAATAGTTTTCTGGACTAATATGGAGTCAGAAGAAAACTGGTGAGATTCAGAAATGCAATCCAGGGACCAGAACACTCCCGGCTCCCCGTATTTTGCCCACCAGAGTGGGGGTTCACCATGCTTTCAAGGCACCCTTAGCTTTGGTGGATGGTGAGGGGCTGGCGTCCCCCTTTGGACATGCTTCTCCCTTTCTTTTCTCCCTCTCCCCAGGTGTTTTCTGCCAGGGTCCTTCCCTCCAGGCTGGATTCTCTTGGGGCCCCTCTGGGAGTGGGGAGGGGTGGGCGGAGGCGAGGCAGTCCTCCAGGGAATTCTGGACCTACTCAAGTCCATAGCCAGGGTAATGTTGAAGGCACTTTGCCATTAGGAGCAATGAGCTAAAATGCATTCTCCTCCCACATCCCTCCCTTTACCGTTCTTTTCTCTTGTTTAGACCAGCAGTGGGCAAATGATCACCCATGGACCACAGTGGATCCTCTGTCTGTTTCTGGAAGTAAAATTTCACTGGAACACAGCCAGGCAGGTGTTTCCTGATTGTCCATGGATCTCTGTCCTTAGTTACATACAACACAGCTCGTGTGGTCAGCAAGGCTGAAAACATATATTATCCGGCCCTTTACAGAAAAGTCTGCTGACTTCTGCACTAGGCCATTAGTGAAGATAAATCTTTGGGCAGGAGATCTAAAGCGATATTCTCTACATATTAAAGGGAAGTCATTGGGTAGCCTTTTCACCATATGTAAAGGGAAGCTTCTGGGGTGAGAAATGTGCACAGATGTGATTGCATAGACCCATCTAACAAGCTCAGGCTGAAAAAGAAGTCCAAAGAAAGACTAGAATGCAGCCCAGAAAGGACACAGAGGACGCAGAAGAAAAGGAATGGATATGTGCTGTTATTACATGCTATTTTTCTTCAATGGGTAGAATGAACTTGAAATTTAGAAGAAGCCGGAAAACATCACAGAGATGAAATGAGGTCAACTGAAAGGCAGGGCGGTAAGAAGTCTCCAGGGCACTTAGGAATGGGTTCAAGTCCAACAGCACTTGGCTGAATACAACATTGGCTAAAGGAATACCGTAAACTCTAGGCACTCACGGCTAACACAGGAAGGGTTTGGAACGCTGCAGTTAGAGACGCTGAATTTTTGTAAATCAGAAGAGTCGATCCCAAAGCCTTCCCATTAGAAAGTCAAATTTTAAACTGGCACAATCGTTAAGAAAAGAACAAACAACTCAATGGAAAAATGCACAAATATTATTGAGTTTACAGTTGGAAGAATTAGAAATAAATATGGTCAAAAGACATATGACAAAGTTCAAGTTTGCTGGTTAATTAAAGAAAAGTAAGTAATAAAATAGCAATGAGATCCTGTGTTTTGCCTGTGGGAACAGCAAACGTTTGCAGAGATAACACAGAAGGCCGGCAGGAGTGCAGAAAACCAGGCCGGCGCATCCATATGGGAATGCAGAATGGCGCAGACTTCTTGGTGGGCGCTGTGGCAATACTGTTACAGTGTAAAATATGTAGAACACATAACCAGCAATTTCACTCCTAGAAATTTAGTCTAAGGAAATAACTGAAGAGAGATGTTCATCACAGTATTATTTATAACCACAGAAATTTGATACCTTTTGAATGAATAGCTATAACAGTTTGGTTATGAACACTTACACTATGGAATACTTTTGGTCATTAAAATAGCATTTATTTACTTATATTTTTATTTATTTCTGAGAGAGAGAGACAGAATGCGAGCAGAGGAGGGGCAGAGAGAAAGGGAGACATAGAATCTGAAGCAGATTCCAGGCTCCGAGCTGTCAGCACAGAGCCCAATGCAGGGCTTGAACTCATAAACCACTAAATCATGACCTGAGCCAAAACTGGACGCTTACCAACTGAACCACCCAGACACCCCTAAAATAGCATTTAAAATGAGTTTATGAAACAGATGGATATCAGAAACCCAAACAAAATACATACCTGTATATTGCTACATTTACAATTACAATACCTAGACACCGAATTATGTAGTTTTTATATGTTTTCTTATCAGATCTTGGTAACTCTATTAAATAAGCCAGAGTCATAATAATGATAAGGACAGCTAATATTTATTCAGATCTTCCTTCATGTCCGGCACTTTGCCAATCATCTTATATGGATTATATCATTAAATCCTGACACAATGTATGAGGAAGCACTATTATTAATGTCATTTTATAAGGGAGGAAAAAAACCCATAAAAACTTGCCCAAGGTTACAGAGAAAGTGCTTGGCACAGCCAGGATTTCAATGCATAAAGCAAGTCACTGAAGAGCCTGCCCTCATCAGCACCACTATATCTTACCTTAAGAGTACTCATAAGGCGCCATTATTGCTTCTCGTGATGAGTGAAAGCGTGAAGGGATGGGCAGAGGGAAAGATGGTACATGGAAGGATTGATGTGTGCGGGGGATGGATGGATGGATGGGTGGGTGGAAAGAAGGATGGATAAATAGGAAAAAAACATAAAACTACTTATTTCTTCATGGGTCCTTTATGGTTTTATTTCCTTCTTTGTGCTCTTTCAGGATAACCAGATTTTCTTTTGTAATTGTTTTAATGTTTATTTATTTTTGAGAGAGAGAGAGAGAGCGAGCGCACGTGTGCACAAGTGGTGGAGGGGCAGAGAGAGAGAGAGAGAGAGAGGGAAACACAGAATCTGAAGCAGGCTCCAGGCCCTGAGCTGTCAGCACAGAGCCCAACCCGAAACTCAAACCCACAAACCGTGAGATCATATCCTGAGCCAAAGTCAGACGCTTAACCGACTGAGCCACCCAGGAGCCCCAGGACAACCAAATTTTCTACAGTATATTGTCTGTAACCAAACTACAGAAATCTATTTTATTTTAAAAGTGTTACAATGGAAAGCAAAAAAAAAAAAAAAAAGTCCCCAACATGTTACGATCTTATATGCATCTCTTGCAAAAGAGTGAGTTAGTTCTAGGCTGAGAAAGAGCTGAACACCACCCCCACGCCTGCTATATATAGTCCCGAAGAAGAATTCCAACACAGCCAAAACACAAAGCATCCTCCTGAATATCACCCAAGAATCTGCGGGTAAGTCCAGCCAACCACGAGAAAATGTACAAATGGGATTTTTCTCCCTAAAAGAGAGAGCTTTAGACTAAAGCCATAGTTGGCTAGAAAATAAAGATGTGAAGGAACTTTGGGTTTTTTTTTTTCTTTAACAGCTTCTGCTTTATATTTTAAGTCGACGGTTGGAGGAAAAATAGTATGGTTGCCGAGTATCCATCCAAAGGACTTTCATCCAAAAATTGGACAAGGCTGCACAATCTGAGAAAACAAAGTGGCCCAAGTCTCGTTGGCTGAGAAAAACTGGGAGATGCCTTTTAAGTCTGAGCTGTTCTCAGTTCAGTTGCATAACAGATGCATCGGGGCAGTCAGAGTTTAAATTTAACGCGTTTATTTCAGTGATGACATTTCTGAGCAAATGTTCTATTAGTGTTAACTTGAGGTGAGTCAAATACTACAAGGAGGGACACAGGAAACAGAACCCCCCCTAACTTTTCTTCCTTTTCTCCTTTATCTCTCTGTTACCCTGGGCAACATAATGTGCCTCCCTGGACTTGAAAATTATAGGCACCAGGTTGCTGCTATTAACTAAATACCTTGTGTTGTCTGCTACGTCAGACAAGTGAGGGAGTCTGATTTTGTTGCCCGTCAGCTCTCCTAGTTAGAACGGCTGAGTCTAGCTCTCTCTGCTAACACCCCATCCCAGGGAGCCTCCCTTCCTCAGCCGCATGCCTCTGCTGGCTGACAACCTACCTAATACCTGCAGAATTCCTTCCCCAAGGCACAGAGGCTCCAAGAACTGGTCACTACTGTAAAAGTCTGTCAGCTACTGGAATACATCTGCGTTATGTTGGAAATAAAGAAGGCAAAAAAAAAAAAAAAGAGATAATATGTGTACATGCACGAATTTGATCAACAATGCTTATATTTATTTACAACTTATATGACACCTGACTATTCACCAGACATGGTTGAGTTTTATTTATAGTAATTTTTTAAATATTTATTTATGAGAGAGAGAGAGAGAGAGAGAGAGGCACAGAGAGGCAGACAGAGAATGGGAAGCAGGCTCTGCTGACAGCAGAAAGCCCAACATGGGGCTCAAACTCACGAACCATGAGATCATGACCTGAGCTGATGTTGGACACTTAACTGCCTAAGCCACCCAGACACCGCTATAGCAATTTTTAAATACATTCCCTGAGGGCATGTGACATCGGCTCAGGTCATGATCTCACAGTTCGTGGGTTCGAGCTCTGCTTCAGGCTCTGGACTGACAGCTCGGAGCCTGGAGCCCGATTTGAATTCTGTGTCTCCCTCTTTCTCTGCCCTTTCCCTGCTTGTGCTCTGTTTCTCTCTCAAAATTAAATAAAACATTAAAAAATTAAATACATCCCCCAAAGAACCTAAGATGTGGGGATTACAATTATGCCTATTTTACAGATGTGGAAACTGAGGCAGCAGAAGGTTAAATAAATTGCCTAAGACTACACAGTAAATTGAAGAGTCAAGGTTCGGACCCAAGTGGTTGGACTCTAAGCCGTGAGCTCCTGAGCATTATGCCGTGTTCACGAAGCCCCAACGTGGCCCCGGGCACAGAGATACGCGATGACCCCAGTGACCAGCACGATGGACGTGTCTCCCCTGTGCTCTCAGCAGACAACACAAAGAACACTACAGGCTGCCCCGCCCCCGGCACGCGGCTCTTAGCGCAAGGTGTGGGTTTATGTACCCCTCATATGGATGAGAAACAAATTTAGACTCGATATTGTGCCAGAGAGGTGCCGAAAAGATGCACGGTGTTGAGACACACCAGGGATTCAGTGTGAACCTCAGACCACCTGCATTAGGATCGACTGAGCTGCCTAACAAGGATGCAGATGCCCAGGTTCCATCTCAGCCAGACTCGGTCTGGACTGAGCATAAAGACGGACACGAGCATGAGACCCAGCAGCCTGCGTTTTGCACACACAGCCCCCTACTCTGTGAGTCCCACGCACACCGGGGTCTGAGAGCTTCACCCGCACCGCGCAGCCGCCCTTTCCCCTGCTTCAAAGCACACCTGCAGGGATACGATGGCGGTGACGACAGTAATCAACATGAAGTTAATTATTCATAGGAGCAGTTTGCATGCAAAGGCACGGATCACGAGTGGGCCCTCCCTGCCTCCATGTCTCAGAGCTGCCCAGTAGGTCGTATTTCTCATGATGAAACGAGCATGTCTGTTAAGCCCTCTCATTTCTTATCCTTTCTTTTATGCTTTGTGGATTTAATGGTGTGAAACCCCATTGTCATAGCCTGAGGTGACAGCGTTCTATAAAATCCTGTCTCTCCGACCTGCAGAAGGTGATAATAAAAATCAGATAATTGAAATTAGTGAACTCTCTCATAGGACGGATCTCTTCGGACCTCTACATATTAGAGGCAAAGTCTAGGATTTATTGGATCCTTGCATTAAAAATGACAGGCTTATACATGCATCCTTCATTTAAGCAGTTTCATTTTAAAAAATCAAAACATTACACTTCTTCGTAATAACCCAAGACAGAGAGCAGGCATTACTCATATCAGAAAGAGTGAACAGAAAACAAATGGCTCAGTTAAAATCCTACTAAGAGGATGAGTAGATTTTTTAAGTTAAATACCAGATTTTGTATGCTCTTTTGGTTTGTGTTTTCCAAAAAGGGTGAAAGAAAGAAGGAAGAAAGTGAGGGAGGGAGATTGGAGGAAGAGGGGAAGAAGGGAGGAGGAGGAGGAAGGCAGGAAGGCTGGGAGGCAAGAAAGAACCCAGAGAAAATAACAATCCTCCTCCGTCCCTGCACATACTTTCCCAGGCACAGTTAAGAAGTGAAGCAATGCGTGTGGCCCTCCGGTCCCGTCCTGCGGAGGGGACCCATGAACAGCCTCTCCGCAGGCTTGCCTTCCATGGGTGTTCATCGGTCAGAGACAGCAGAGGTCGACGGAAGAGACTCTGGGCAAGGCCGCCCTTGGGAAGTGAGTGACCCCGTGCCCGGTCTCCATGTCTGTCAAATGGGGTGATACCAGCGCCCACCTCAGAGGGGGCCATCGGGATTCATGGCGTGACAGCTGGGCCCCGCCTGCCCCTGCTAATACTCCACTAGTAAAGATTAGCACTTATTATATGCTGCTAATACGGTTGTAACACTTGGGTACCTTATTTCACACGATGGCAATAACTTATGAAATCAGAAGTGGAAAATGAATCATAATTTACATGCTCTGGAAATCCCTCCTTATTTTTTAAAGTTCCAATGTCAATCTTGTGCAATGGGAAGAAAAGTAATCAGTGTGTGTGTGTGTATATATTCAGGCTCTTTGAAATCAAGTGTACTGAACTTAAGGTATTTCTCTATAGCTTATTGTTAGGGTATTCTTTTAAAGGAACATCATTTTCTATAAAATAAAAACAATACTGTCTCACTGTTAAAAAGGGAGGTGAGGAGAGAGTCAAAGAAAAAAGTGAGTATTGCTTGTAATCCAACTACCCAGAAACAAACCTTTCTAATATTTTGACATGCTATTTTCCAACCTTCTATATATATTTGAATGCATATGCCATTTTTGGTGTAGAAAATGCCATAACACCACTCTAGAATGTTTATCTAGAAAATTCTGCAGGCTGGGACAACATTCTGGATGCCAATTTTCAATCACAGACATCAGTTGCCTCTATGATCACACACAGGTTTCCTAATAAATCCAATCTTCACATTGAAACCCAAATAACAAAATGAGAACCTGTTTATATTTCATAGCCATTTACTTTTGTCAAATGTTCCTCCTAAAATGGAGCACAGCTACCTCCCACTCTTCCCAAGTCTGCGTTAAGGAGGACATTGTTGAGTAGACACCACACGGAAATGCAGCAGCAACGTAAGAGGAGGAAAGGAGACCCACCGCTCCGCTCCGTGACTCCATGTCCATGACTCAAGATGCCGCCACGCCCCACTGTGCCTCCCGCTTCTCCTGGGTCGGGCGCAGCGGGGAGCCGTGGAGAGGCTGGAAATGCTTCTTGATCCTTTTTTCTTGCCCCAAGTTAATCAGTCTTATGTTCACAACACACACGGTGCTTTGCACGTTATGCATTACTTCATTTAATCTACATCAGACAAGTAGGACCAGGTATGATCACTGTGCCCATCTTACAGACTGGAGAACTGAGATTCAGAGAAGCTATAGGTAACTTGCGTGGGGCCACAACATTAGTCATAGAAGATTGGCTAAGAATTGTCAGCCCCTCAGTGCCGCCTCCCTAGAAGGCTCCGATCCAACGGCTGGTGCCAAGAGTGAAGATGTACTCAGGGGCAGGACAGATGATGGGCAAATACCCAAGTTGTGGAGTTTTGTGAAGGAAATATATTTTGGTTTTCCTCTACTTTCAAAAATAAGCATTTTGTTAAGAAAACAGTTACATAATAAACCTACAAGTACTCACTAGGCTACAAAAGAGAAAATTTTTGCTAAATAACATTTAATAAATAAGCCTAGTCTGAACGTTCAGGAATTTCCAGGGGGGGGGGTATATTCTACCAGGCTTTTTAAAAACAAATACAGCATTTCAGATCTAATTGGTTTTATATTTACACTGTGTTGCATTTTGCTTTTCTCACTTAGCATTTGATCATGACATTTTTCCATGTCTTTAAATATTTTTCAGGAATGTATTTTCAGGGCCACATAAAACTCAGTCATATGGGTATATCAGAATTTATGTTGCTTCTTCATGAGCTGTTTCTGAATTCTCCCTGTTATAAACTGGGCTCTGAGTAACATACTTGTACATAAAAAAATTTTTGTATCAATTTTTTTTTAATTCGGGAAGTTTTAAACGTAGCCTGGACCTGTAGACCACACAATCAAATGTGGTAGAAGAAAGCGAGCAAACATCTGGAAGAGTGCGAATTGTCCTCAGGTGACCTCATAAACAATCATCATCGACAGAGACATTAGTTAAATAATATTTCTTTTTCAAGAAGTCTTTCTCAACCGGAGCATTTGCTCTTCCTGGAGAGTTTAGGTTGACTATGTAATGCTGGACACGAAGGCATGAGCATAGACAGAGGGCAAAGTTTCCTTAACATTTCCGGAAGCATCCGGCCCCTTCTCCTACGTGCGCCAGGACCATCAGCTCAACACGCCTTCAAGCATCACATGCTCCAGCTGATCCATAGTCAACTTCTGTTTTCAAATGCCTGAGATGGATTCTGCCTTTGCTTTCAAGAGTTGAGAAGAGATGGGTCAGGATAATTGTTCCTATGGCCTCAGCATCCTCTTTATTCTATTTCTTTAGAAAAGTCTAGTCTATATTTTGTTAAAAAAAAAAAAACACTACAAATGTTATTTGTTTTCTGTTTAGAAAAATATTTACATTTTTATACATTAAAATGCACTTATATTTTTACATATTAAAATCCATCTTGAATGCTACGAACACTTTTATTCAAGATGGTAGACTAAGCTGGAAACTTCTACCTAAATTAATACAAATATAGATGCCTAAAATAATGACAAAAATAATCACACACGAGAGTTAATGATAGGATACCTAAAGGGTAAAACTCCTCAAGGATAGAAATTACTTGGGATAACAGATTAAAGCAAACAGTGAGTGCTGCTTCAGAAGGGGGGGTGGACACAGCAGGTGCCATGCTCAGAAGAGATGAAAGCCAGGAAGAGAACGAGGTATGGGGGTCTCAAACCAGGGCTTAGCTATGGTACCACATGGGGAAGCAGTCCGTCTTCAGCCTCCTCCCCACCACCACGCCGGGTCAAAACTCTAGGACATGGGCGTCTGGCTCCAAGGGCAGAGTGACCACTGGGAGCTATCTCAGTGGGTGCCAGACGGCTTTGTTTTCTACCTGACTACAGTGGATGCTGCAATGCACCTGTCAGATTTCTCTTTGGGGCTCAAGGATTTGTTTTCTCAGTCTTTGGAGACACCCTACAGCTGTCAGCCCCGCTCCGGAACTGCCTGGGCTAAAGAAGGTCTTCTCCCCTGAGGCCGCATTTCCTTTCCATGGCCCACACTGTGACAGATCACCATTGAGCTACAAAGGCCTGGCTGTCTCATCCAATTCAAGCCTACCCTGAAGGGCCATGCTGGCTTCAGAAATCCCAGGAGGTTGGTTGAGTCTTTGGTAAAACTGCATCAGCGCCCTCTTTCTCCTCTACCCAGTCCTGTTCCACGTGACCACCCCCAAAGCACCCCCTCACAAACTTGCCCCATACCAGTGTCCATCTCTGAGTCATCTTACTGGAGACCCCAACCAATAAAACCACTCAAAGTTCAGGCTGAGGCCCCCCTGCAAGAGAGCCCAGAGGCACAGACTGAATGAAGCCTTAATAAACCCAAACACTTTCACATGTCAGAGCTAAGCCCAGCCACTGAGTCACCCCTGGCCATGTGCCATTACCGAAAATATCACACAGGAATAAAAACAACAACAAAACACTGGAGACTGATGTCGTATATAGTAACTCAGCCACACACTCCATGTGAAAGAGTTGACATAAACACAGATGGAAATCTTTCCCAAAGAGGCACTGGGCATCAGAGGGTAACGCTTAAAGTCTTAAAAAATGCTCTCAACAATTTCATCTCATTGGATTTTCACAGCCCCAGGACCTGGGCCTTCCTCGATATGTTTTATAGAGGTAGAAACTGAGGTTCTGAGCCTGGACTCCTGTACTTGAGGACAGGAGTTGTATGTACACCTCCTCAAGGACATCATGAAAGTGGAGCTAACCTTAGTGTCAAAGTTAGTATTGAAGGCCTGATCGACTTGTGAAATATAGCGTCATATTGATACATAATAGAAAAGATATTAATTTGTACTTATAGGATGCGTTGCACTGTGCTGAGCATGACGCGCTTGCTAATCGGCACCATTGGCCATTGATTTAAGCGATCAGAACAGCAGCTGGCCATCTTCAATCAACCAGGCAAGCGTTATCCATAACCAGGATGGACCTGGCAAGGGTCCAAAAACAAAGCAATTTGCTATT
The DNA here is from genome assembly GCA_004023785.1 of Mungos mungo. Taxonomy (NCBI): domain Eukaryota; kingdom Metazoa; phylum Chordata; class Mammalia; order Carnivora; family Herpestidae; genus Mungos; species Mungos mungo. Next base: position 253,273 of record PISW01001503.1, on the reverse strand, counting down.
TTCCATTTCCCTAAATCCATCACCAAAATAACAGAGCAAATGCTCCCATTCAAATCACTTTTATATATGCTCGGGCTGAACTAGATGAGGGCCGTTGGCAGGCAAAACATTCAGGATCCACTTTAGTCCTCTCGATATATGAGGCAATCAGCTCGGTCAAGCACTATGTAAATGTAACGGCAAGCATTTTAATAATAAACTAAAAACATTTGGGCCCCTCAACCGGATACCTGGGCCTCAAGTCGGTTTATGGGGTTAGGCGTGTGAGTAGGAGGAGAAAGAGGAGGCTCCTCCGGGGAGGTGAGTGCCTCCCATTGTAAAGTGGAAAGTATCGGGGTGATAGGAAGAGCCAGAACCAAATCTGTATGTAGTAGTAGTACATACCATTTGCTCACAGAGCTCAAAGTGAGGTTTATTTTTTTTATGTTTTTTAAATTTATTTTTGAGAAACAGAGATAGACAGCACGAGCAGGGGAGGGTCAGAGAGGGAGGGAGACACAGACTCCGAAGCAGGCTCCAGGCTCTGAGCTAGCTGTCAGCACAGAGCCCGACGCAGGGCTCGAACCCACAAACCGTCAGATCATGACCTGAGCCGAAGCCGGAGCTTAACTGACTGAGCCACTGGGGCGCCCCTTACAGTGAGGTTTAGAAGCCCATCATTAAACAGCACTAACTGATATAAATAACCACCATTTACTGGGCAGTGGCTGTGTCAGCCTTGGATTTACCTTCAGCACCTCACTGATGCTTGCCTTTTAGAAGAAACAGAAGCCCAGAGAGGTTAAGTTACTTTACCCAGGCAACCGAGTTGCTAAGGCTGAGAGCTGGCATTTAGATCCATGTGCTCAGATCGCAGAGCCCAGGGTTTGCCAGTCACAGGTGCTGCGGGGACCAGAGCTGGGATGGCAAAAATCACGTGCCCAGCCTGCTAAGCTTTGGGCAACGCTGGCTCTTCCCCCTGGAAGAGTCCAAAGCTGGTGGCATCTGAGGGAGGAGAACATATATTTTGCTGCCTTTTTTAAACACTCAGTTAAATCAGACCTGCCCTCCTTTAAATGTCTCAGTCCCAGACACTCAGGTGACACCTCGAAGGGCATGAATGCTGGGGAGGGCGTCTGGAGCTTCGGAGTGATAAAGATAAAAACACCAGGAGTTTTGTGCTCGGTTCACCAATAGCTTCCTAGAGGTTTGTAAATCCTCTAGAGGCTGCCCACGTCTCCTGACTCCCCCCACCGGCCAGCACTGATGCCTCTACCTCCACTCAAACCTACCTGGTCCTTTACAAAGTTCTGACCAAGACAGGCAAGCTGTCTGAAGCCACCCACCTCAACTCCTGGGTGCTTATACTGTGGCCTCATGCCTTCTTGTAAGGCTGGTTCTGCGCCTCCAGCAAGGGGGGACCAGCTTCTTAAAATCTGTGTGCCTTTCTTTTCAGACTTTCCTAGTTGACCTCCCTTGCTCTTTTGCCAGAGGCATCTTTGCCTTTGGGAGGATTAGGATGTTGAATCAGGAGTGCAAAGAGAATGAAAGATTTAATATTCAGCCTAATGACTGAAGCAAAACAAGAGTCTTGAGAGCCAGAAAAGGGCTTTCTAATTTGGAAACATTTTACCATGAGCCTCAGGTAGAGCTAACTCAGGACTGCAGGAGGCGCGGTTTCCACCCACCCCGGCACCTTCTAGCCTATGTAAGGAGTCGGGGAGGCCGCTAGAGACGGAGGCAGCTGGGAAGGCCTCCGGTCTCAGACAGTCTGGCTTCTGAGTCTGACTCCGCAACCATTACGTGACAGAACTGATTTTAACGGTGTGTTTATTTCCAAGCTTTTTACTCTGCCTTCTTTCCTGTGAGCGCGACAGAAAGGATGCAAAAGAAAAATATGTCTGCTTTTCCCTCTCCTCCAGAAGAAAGGCAAGGGCCGGGTCTCAGCGGGGCAGGTCTAACCCAGTGGAGAGTCTAACCCCAGTGGAGAACGGAGAGGTGGCTCGATTCTGGGGTCGAGGGGGGAGGGCTGTGGCTTAGGGAGGGTTCAGTGAGCTCTTTCTGGACTGGTAAGGAGGGGGTTCGATTCTGAGGCAAGTCTGTAGGCCTCTGGAACATTCACTGCACCCTTTTCACATTTTCGAAGTCTGACAGGGCCTCTATTTAAAAAAACAAACCAACCCCCATCCCCACCCCCGCTTTCTCCAAACTTATTTAACTTCAAAATACTGTTACCCATTGTGCAATACTGCTACCATTCTATAGGACATGTTGTGTAGACAGAGGTTTAGGAAATTCGGACTTAGAAAGCCTGCAGAGTACCCTGTTCTGAGAGCTGAGACCACTCACGCCAACATGGCGCAGCGATTAAGAACCAAGAACTGGGGCGCCTGGGTGGCTCAGTCGGTTAAGCCTCCGACTTCAGCTCAGGTCAGATCTCATGTTCGTGGGTTCGAGCCCCGCGTCAGGCTCTGTGCTGACAGCTAGCTCAGAGCCTAGAGCCTGGAGCCTGCTTCCGGTTCTGTGTCTCCTTCTCTATCTCCCCCTCCCCCTCTCATGCTCTGTCTTTCACTGTATCAAAAATAAATAAAACATTAAAAAAAAAAAAAGAACCAAGAACTGAGACCAGTGTGTGAACCTGACAGAATTGCTTGTTGCCCGAAAACTTTGCCCAGGAAAGAGAAGACTGAACCAGTAAAACAACAAACAAAAAAACCACTTCACTGTTTCTGGCGGGAACAGTCTGCCCACCAGGACACTTATCAAAAACAACGTAATTCAAGGCTGACCTAAGAACCTTGCTTCGCCATGCCTACCAATACTAAGTCAGCATGTCCTGAGCTTTGCCGGATGTCAGTTTCCTACCTTAAATCATGAGCGCCTGGACCCTCCTTCCAAACCCTATAAATATCCATCCTGAATTCCACCATCTGAAACGTCGCTAAGATTCTGTCAAGGTGGTGTTCCTTATGGAAGTAGGCTTAAATAAATGTACCTGAGCTTTATTAATATGAGTCATCTGGCGATATTTTGGGAAGTTATATCTTTAGCTGTTGGCCACATGACTGAAAACTTAAATTTGGGAGCCCAAACGATGTTCAAATATGGTGGCTCACAGATACCTTTCCCTGTGGTCAATTCCCTGCACTGCCCTCTCCCCAGCTTGTTTAGGCCACAGCTCTCAGAATTCAGTAACTGTGTGAATGCCTCTGATGTTTGTTTTGGGGGTTTTGTTGTTGTTGTTGTTGTTTGTTTTGCTTGGAGCCCTTTCTTTAGGGAATGGACCTTTAATTACGAGACTTGTCTCTCAGACCACAGCTTAGGCTCTTGACCAATGTCAAGTCTGTTGGCTTCTCTTCCGAGAATGTGAATGCAGACACCCAAAACTGGAAGGTAAGTGGAGCTCAGCTACTCCTATTAAGGAATGCAAAACTTAGGGTGTGGTCCAGAGACCAATGCCCAAACCCTTGTAAAGGGCCCGTGACAAGATAAATACAGCAATTACAAGCAGTTTCAGGGGCACCTGGGTGGCTCAGTTGGTCAAGCACTAACTTTGGCTCTGGTCATAATCTCATGGTTCATGGGGTTGAGCCCACATCCGGCTCTGTGCTGACAGCTCAGAGCTGCTTTAGATTCTGTGTTTTCCTCTCTCTCTGCCCCTCCCCTACTCACCATCTCTCTCTCTCAGAAATGAATAAACATTTAAAAAAATTTAAAATTTTGAAAGCAGAACAAAAATGTTGCGTTAGGGGCAAGAATGTTCTTTCAGTGTCAAATACAGGCATTACTTACCGCGTCCATTCAAGGATTATTTAATTTAGGAAAATGGAATTTATTCACCTTGTGAAAATTAACAGAGAGAAACCCCACTGAAATGGGACTGTGAGGTTCCGTAGGGGAAGGTCTCAAGCCTACCAAGCATGGTCAACTGCAGACTCAACAGGAAGAGACCCTGGCAAGTAGACTCTACTTCCCCATCTCACGAAAGGAAGCAAGACTGCCCGCCCCCAAAGGGCCCAGCCAATGAGAGACCATCACAACTCAGCCAATGAAAAGCCACCACGCTTCAAACTCCCAGTCTACTCCAACGGCCTCTTTTTTTTTTTTTTTTAACAACAGCCTTCCTGACGCCTCTTTTCTCTATAAAGAAGAGGTCCTCTGCTTTGTGCTGTGGACTCCCAAAGGCTTTGCCACAGCTTGCTTGTCCGGGATGGCAATGCTCGGCTTTCCCAAAATAAACCCATTTTTTTTCCTGGTGAAATCACTGACAGTTTTATTTTTCAGGTTAACAGCCTCATTGTTTACTACTTATTGAAGGTTGCAGATTCAGTGAAATTACATGTTGATTTGTAGATCCCTGTATAGTAGAGATGCTGATAATCTGAAGCAGAAAAGAGAACTCCAAAGGTTACAGTGGCTTGTCCTGCAGGACAGAAGCTAGCTCTGTATGTGAACCAGCAAACTGATTCCAACATCTTCTCATGGTTAAGTCACCCCCAGATACCCACCTAGGTCCTCCAAGGTTCTTTGAGTCAGACTTGCCTTATTGACTGCTTTTTAACTGATAAGTTTGGACCTGTAGTCACTTTGTATTTCTATATTAGTCATGCTTTTAACTTATTGAAAATTATATTTTAATGGCTCTTTACTCATTGATTACTAAAGTATCAGTCATGGTGCACTGAAGCAAAAACCTGTCTCTCACTATAGCAACTGTGAAAAGCACTGTCCTAAACTCTCTCTGAGTTCCTATTGCTGAAACCCTTGGTGCTTCTTTACTTCCGGTCCTTTTTTAGGACTCCTCATTCGGGGCTTTGGATGAACCTGTGAGCTCCACAGTTTCCTCCCTGTTAACTCCTTTTATTTAAAGTCTTGAGTTGGTCCCGGTCTATCAGAACTGATAAAGTCACTAAAGGAAACTGCAGCTGATGAGGTGTTTCATACCACGCAACACTTTAGCCTCTCCTCAGGTACACAAAGAGGTAATACCCATCACGAAAAAAGTGCCTGATCCAAAATGTGCATGATGAGAACAAATCATCTGAACTGGCCTTCCCCAAAAGCAAAGCAGGCAACTTAGGACATTAACAAAAATTCACATGCATCTTGATCTCAGGTCTTACCCACTCCAGACCTGCCTCAACCTTGCTCCAAAATAAAGAAAACACCTGGAATCTTGATCAGAGCTGCCACACGCCAGGCTCCACACCTTCTCTAAGGGCTGATGTACCTCCCCATCCCTCGTGAGTATGGCAAAAACTTGGTTCAAGCCCGTGCCCTCGGAGTCCCGCTGCACACTGGGGTGGACAGCCCCTGGGTACATGCCCGTGGGTACCCGTCTGACAATCCTCATTACCCCCCGTTTAAGTCCCTCCTATTCTGAGTCTTGTCCCCTTCCTCACTGCCTAGAATGTGAAGCCGAACCCTTCTGGCCTGGTTCACCCCTACTCTCCCTCGCTTTCTGTTTTTAACCTGGCAAACTTCCTTCCGCTGAAAAATGCAGTGCTAACCATGTTCCTTAGAGGTTTTGACTCATATTTTGAACTGTTTTTCAAGCACTAATTATTTCTTTCATGTTATTCAGAATCGATGTTCCTTATTTGGAGAGTTCCCCCACCCCCGTGGATTTAATGTATACGTGTTAAAATTAAAACCACTTTTAGCTAAAAATAGATCTTCTGGGAGGGCTCCGGAATCAGCTGACATGCACAGTTAGGGGGAACCTGGATGGCTGACAACTGTTTAGGCTTCAGATGAGAATGGAATAGGCTGGTGCAGCGGTTGGCCACTTTTCCGGGGTGGCCTGCCAAGACATGATTTACGAAGTTGCTCACAAGCAGAGCCGGGTGGTGGGGGCCGGCTAGAGCCTGGGGTCCGAGCCGCGGCCACACTCCGCTGCCCCCAGAAGCAGCTGGCGTGCGAAGAGGCCAGCCGAATGCTTTAGCAGAACTGAGGTCTGCAACGTTTCAAGGGAATCTTCTCCGAAGGAACAGTCTGCATTTCTGAAATCCAGGAGGCTCGGCGTACCGAAAGTGTTTCTGTAACTCATTTGGCACAGAACCCAACCTGAACTGACGTGATGGTCCTTGTTTATCCTGCTCAGGGTAAACAGTCATATGTTTTGCCGCAAAAAATGTCTGTTTTATTACACAGTGTTGCCCTCACCCCCGTGGTGGAGTTGTGTGATGTACAGCATATGCAATGTATTAGCTCCCTACACTGCAAAACACATCTGATCTAAGGCTGGGAAGAATCACTTCTCAAATGCTTTTTGGGAGCATCCTTTTAACATTTAGCCCAAAGAGACCGAGCATGAGGCAGCAGTGTGTGTGTGTATGTGTGTGTGTGTGTGTGTGTGTGTGTGTGTGTGTGTGTTGGGGGGGACTGCGATGGCACATACCCAGAGAACATGAAAGTACCTAAAAGGGAGACCTGGAGGAAGTAGGAAGAAACGGTGTCCTATTTCGAAGAAGCCGAGCTTTGCTGTCTGTTCCACCTTTGGTAGATGCTGGTACTTCCTGTTTCCACTGCAGGGTTCTGCAGACTTTCCCCTCCCTGGCTTTATTCCTTCAAATGATAAAATATACCAACATTTAGGGGCACCTGAGTAGCTCAATCGGTTGAACATCTGACTCTTGATTTTGGCTCATGTCATGATCTCATGGTCCATGGGATCGAGCCCCGAGTCGGCTCTGTGTTAAGCGTGGAGTCTGCTTGAGATTCTCTCTTTCCCTCTGCCCCTCCCTCCACTCTCTCTCACTCTCAACTAGCATTTAAAAAGTGAAACAATATATAGAGCTTGCATGTAGATGGCACTGTCCTAACACCTACCTGTGTTAGCTTGATTAATCCACAAAACATTACCACTGTTTTGTAGATGAGGAAATTGCGGAGCTGTGAGGTTGGCTGAAAATGTCACCACTGTAAGTGATGGAACTAAGCAATCCAATTCAGCCACCGCTACATCAGCCCTATGAGGCTCTCAGGGTCACCTCGATTTGTTCTCACGAAAAAAAAAGGTGGGGAGCGCCTGGGGGCTCAGTTGGTTAAGTGTCAGGCTTCAGCTCAGGTCATGATCTCACGGTTCGTGGGTTCGAGCCCCATGTTGGGCTCTGTGCTGACAGCTAGCTCAGAGCCTCGAGACTGCTTCTGATTCTGTGTCTCCCTCTCTCTCTGACCCTCCCCTGCTCATGCTGTCTCTCTCTGTTTCTCAAAAATAAAAGATAAAAAACCATAAAAAATTTTAAAAAAATAAGAGGACAGGGGTTCTTCGTGGGAGGAACCGGACACAGTGTTTCATGTGGAGGGAACACACTGAGTCAGGAGATCAGAGCAGGGTCTTCACCATCTCCTGAGATCCTGGATCCTTTAATCAACCTTCATGCCCTCATCTGTAAAATGGGATTTATAATCCTATCTTACAAAGTAGGTGACTTGATCAGATGTCTAAAATGGTAGCCCCTTTCCTGCGTCAGAGAATCTCAAACTGAAAGACCTACGCTCATCTTAGGGCTCTTGAATGATGTGCTCCCTCTGCCTAAATGGCCACCAGCCCAGTCTTCACGGGGAGGACCCCTGCCCGTATACGGGTTCTGGCTCCCAGAGAAAACTTCTCAGCAGCCCGTCCTATCGCAGCCATCCAGAAGTCTCCATCATAATCTCCATGGTACGCCTTGTCTCATTTCCTTCATAGTAGTCTTCATCTGATGTTCACGTATTGTTTTCCTGTGTTCTCAGGCATTTATTCTTGACCAGCCCGTACCTCTCTTTCCACAGGAAGGAAAGTGACAACACAGGAGACATCTTTTCAGAGACTCAGTTTTCTCCCTTGCACCGACTGCGGGGCCTGGCGTTGGGTAGGTGACCATTCTGTGTTTCTTAACTCATTAACTAAATGAAGAGTTGGGAATCCATGTATAGCATTTCCTTTCTTATATCCTATTTCTTGTCTCCAGAAGGAGAATGTTAGTTTGGTCAAATTAAAAAAAAAATGCTTGGGGAGATTTTGACTGGCAGGTATTTTCACCTCTTGTCCTCTTGCCTTCAAGCCAACAAAACTTTCGTGAAAATGAAGATGAAAAGAACAGACGGAGGCACCACAATGGTCAGAATGTGTGTAGATTTGGTCTGTTACAGACTAGTAAGATCTTCTGCCCTCTGAGATAATTTAAAGCCATGCTTAACCTTTCCCAATTTATGTTTTGATGCCTTACTCACTAAGCAGCCCAATTCATGTGGTTCTCATCCCTCAAATTAGGAGATGCCCCTCAACATCCGTATGCCCCTGTGTTCTCACTCCTTGAAGAAAAGCAGAAAGAGAGAGATTTACACCAGCTCCAGATCCTGGTGCGTGAAGACACTCAGCAGGTGGAGGAGTGAGGCCCTCTGGCCCCAGGTTGGATTTGGCAGTCTTACTCAGGCGATCTGCGCACCAGCACCACCAGCGAACAACCCGGGGAGAGAGCAGACTTATCTGCTGCCACCCAAGCCACAGATCCGCATGCGTGTGTGCCGGGCTCTAGAAATCCTTCCACGTGGGCGTGGCCTGCCTTCATGAATGCTCGTGCAACGAGGGGTCTTAGCAGCAGAGTAAACACCCTCAGGTGGGCTCTTGGTTTTTGGCAGCCCAGCATCGTCCTTTCCCTTCAGGGAACAGTGGCTCCATTTCCCCAGCCTGGCCAGTAGAAATACCAAAATTTCTTGGACACGGTGATGGGCTCAGGTATCGATGTACAAGCCAAACTGGACCGGAAGAGTTAGCCGGCAGATGTTTGCTGGAGCACTTGCGAAAGAGATGTTCCGAGTTGTTAAACCAGAAGAGGGAAAGCCTGGGGCTGCTGGTGACCGTCTTGGAGGGAAGTGACCTCTGAGAGTGAGGGCTCCAACCCTGGGGAAAGAAGGGTGGTGCCGATGACCTCGTCAGAGCCACTAGATCCCAGTGTTCCTGAAGCGGGTTCAAGCCTCAGAAATCTCAGTCATGTGAGCTGATAATTTTATGTTTGGCTAATGCCAGGGGGAGTTGGGTTACTGTGGATCACAGCCCAAAGAGCCCTGCTGTAATAAGACTGATATACCCTTATTATGCAAATGGAGAAGCAGAGGTGCAGAGAGGAAAGGGGTGACACAAACCAGTGAGCTGGGATAGACTCTTCTAGAAAACATCTAGGGGCACCTGAGCGGCTCGTCGGGTCAGCCTCCAACTCTTAGTTTTGGCTCAGATCATGATCTCATGGGTCTTGAGCTCAAGCCTCACACTGGGCTCTGTGCTGACCACTTGGAGCCTGCTTGGTATTGTCTCTCCCTTTCTCTCTCTCTGACCCTCTCTCGCTGTCTCTCAAAATAAATAAATAACTTTAAGGCAAAGAAACAAACTAGATGTCTTCCCTGGTCTGGACACTTGGACTCCGCTCCCACCCTGAGTTTGTGTGTAGATGCTCCTCGGGCACGCCCCGCCCCTCCCCTCCTCGGGCACGCTCCGCCTCTCCTCGGGTGTCCCTCCCCCCCGCCCCCATCTCAGAACTCAGGGGACTCCATGCCAGCCCAAGCCTCCCCACCTCTCCTCATCTCCTATTCAGAACTTCTAGAAAGCCAGCCACACCCTCTGATCACATGATACTCCTTTTCACATATTACCCATGTTGATGGTTCAAAACACGGAAAATTTATTTCGGTCTAGTCGGTGTCAGCCAGCCACACCCTCCCCCTCACAGCACCATCCTCTGCCTCTTTGACCACCAGGAACAGTTATTGTCAGTAGCAGCCGTGGTTTGATAAGAACAACACACGTGGCTGGCCTTCGTGGCACATCGTCCCAGCCGCACACCAGTCCCAGGGCAATGGGAATTTCATGGAGTGAATTTTTTCTGAAGATTTTTCTGTCAGCACAGAGCCCCATATGGGGCTTGAACTCAAGCCAAAGTCGGACGCTCAACCGACTGAGCCACCCAGGCGCCCCCAATGTGGGGCTTAAGCTCACAACCCCAAGATCAAGGGTCTCATGCTCTACCGACTGAGCCAGCCAGGTGCCTGTTCATGGAGTGAATTTAGGTTCTAGAAGGAGCAGGCAGAATGAACGAGGAAGCCAACTGGATGGCAGGAGGGCAGCAGAGAACGGAGGGGCACGGAAAGGTCTCAGCTACTGTTACCACTACACTATTTCTGGCAGCTAATATTCTAGAGCTTTCTGTAGACCAGCCACTTTTCAGAGCCCTTTAGAGAGAGTAACATTTAATCCTCAGGGCAACCTATATAGGTTACTGCCATTATAATATTCATTTTACAAATGAGGAAATTGAGGCACAGTGAGTTTTTGGTGTTCCTCTAACTTGCCCAAATCACTTAGCTGATAATGAGCCGACCTTGGATTTGAACCTGGGCAGCCTGCCTCTGGGGTCTGTATTCTGCAGGCCTAATCTTCCCAGAAGTTAAGAATTTGTAAAAAGTGAAATTCTCAATATTGACAACAAATTCTTTTCATTAAACATTTTTCACTCAACACTTCCACACTGAGTAGCCAGACAGGACATATCTGAGGGGCAAATTTCAACCAGGAGCGGACAGTGTGATTCCGTAGGCCTGTTTATTTCTTCCATTCTGCTGATAAGAAAACTTCCACCACAGGAGCCCCATCTACATTAGACTCCTCACCTGCTCGGGCCCCTCACTCCCCTACTTTATATGTTTTTTACTCTTCAAAGCACAACATAGCACCCAAGTTCAACGGAAGGATCTCTAAACACTTCATTAGAGCCCTCCCCAAGAACACAAGGTTTGTGTCTTTTTTACTCCATATTTACTATATCACCTTCGTGAAATGAGGTAGCTAATATAATGCATTTATAAAGATTCTAATAATATTAATTGAATGACTATGAGATTGTCACAAATAAGTTGATGGTGTGGAAAAGCGAACCCATACAACTCTTACGTTTATATAGGACTCTGTTTAATTATAGGAACAACTCTCATTAATGTAAATGGGAGTCCACATTCTGACCCAAAGTATTGTCACCTTCGTAATGTGGAGTGAATTAAGTGACATCAGAGTAGTATTCGTTGGCTCTCCCAACAGCTTAAATAAATATACCGCTTGCAACTCTAACCGGATTCCAGTCTGTCCAGACTGCACTACAGGAGGTGGTAAATCATCTCATTAATCATTTAATCAATCTCCCAACCTGAGGGAAAATAGAAGTCAGTAGTGCAAAGTATATCAGAAAATGGAAAATAAATTATCATTGCTTTTCTTAAAATCATAAACACTAAAAAATAAAAGAACTGGGGAAATTCACAAGGAGAGAGAATATAGACACATCAAAGCCCAAGTGAGCTTGACCTCAGGAAGCAGGCGTTTCTCCACCTGCCAGGTGGGAAAGTTCATCCATTTATTACCATCCAGATGAAATCTTTTCAGCAGGGTCAAAAGGGCCTTTGTTTTGACATTTAATTCACTGGCGATGTATTTCCTACCTTAGGATGCAAAACACCGCTCACATTGCTTTTTCATTAATTGCCTTCATTTTTCAAGTTCCCTGTTTGATTTATAGTCAATTAAAAACACCCTCAAAAGCCATGACTCATGTATGTTAAGTACAAATATGATTAATGCAACGCCATGCACTCCGTGGATGACCCGGCCACTCACCAAGGTCAGTGTCAAGGTGGCGTGCCCAACCAGTGTCCTGGTGAAAGAAACCCACGGGGAGGGTGGAAAGCCAGGTGTGCAGGGCATGGACAATCTGGCACTAACTGGGTCCCATGGGAAACAAGGAAAAAGAGGTGCTTTCTTGTATTCTTTTGATATTACAGAGGAAGAATGAAACTTGGTTATGAACAGAAAAAATACACCACAGTAGAAATTCTCTATCTCATCCGGGCTGATAAAAGTAGATAAAAAAATGGAGTGGCAAATTTCTCTGATGCCTTAACATCAACAAAAACTACAAGAGACGAGACCAGAGAACTCTGGGTAAGAGCCAGGGGACTGGAATCCTGGGTTCGAATCTTGACACTGCCAAATAGAAGTGGGATGACCTCGGCTAAACTGCTTTGTCTACCCCAGCCTTAGTACCCTTACCTGTAAAATGGGCACATGAGAGTATTTTGTCCGGTAAGGCCTGTTATGAGGTTCAGGGGGGCACTCCACACACACCGGTCAACACTCATGATGCCTTTTACAAGTCCCAACGTCTGTTCCTAAGGTATGCATACCCCTTTACATTCTCCAGAAATGTGCTCTCGCGCTCTCTCTCTCTCTCTCTTCCTCTCTCTCTCTCTCCTTGCTGTCAGAATGGACATACAGCCTATCTAAGGAAATCTCTTAAGACTTACCCCTGCCTTTGTAGAAAAATGAATATATTGAAACTTCAGAACAATACCATAAAAGTCAATAGCAAAGAAGAAATATCAACCTAATGTTTTTGATATGTGATTTCTCAACAAAATGAGGTAAATAGGACATTTGAAACATTTTTTTACAAAGGAAAATTTACTCAAATTAAAGAAATGCCTTTTCTGCTATAATTAGTCCTTATTCCTGTTTTGTGTGTTTTTTGATGCAAAATGATCTCTGATTTTAAATTTATTTTTTTCCAAATGACCTCGTAAAAGAACACTCTTGCCAAAGTAAATGGTCGTGTTCTCCTTCTATCTCATCTATTTGCTCCCCCCCCCTCTTTTTTTCATATCCAGGCTTAGACAAATGTTTAAAAATATGTTTTAATCAATCCAAGATTAGAAAAATTTCAACTCGTTCATATAGTTCAAACCCTAAAAACCACTCATTTCTTTAGATTTTTAATGCCTAGGATTTGTCTTCTCTAAAACCTGAATTAGATGGTCATTATAGGGAAATTGAACCCATGTAAAGCCCATGGAAAACAGTAATAATAATGACAATAGCACCAAAATAGCAATATTGACAGTAATAATAATTGCAGCTTTCATTTATTCATAACTATGTTCTACACATTTTCCGTCAATAACCACCAATTCTAAAAGTAAGAATTGCTCTTACCTTCTTAAATGAGATCATCCAAACTTGGGGGGTTCAAATGACTTACTCACTCATGGCCACACAGCTAATGTGACTGGCGAATAGAGTATGAACAGAAATTGCAGGTCACTTTTGAGCTCAAGTGGTTAAACATGTGTGTTTCTATGCTTTCTCTTGTCCGCAACTAAGTACCATAAGAATGACTAGAAGGCTCGGAATGGCAGGACCAAGTTGGAAGCAGCCTGAGTCCTCCAGTCCCCGCACGGAGGGCAGACACTTGGAGCAGAGCTACCCAAGAAGTAGCCCAGCCTGCATCCTATGACCTGAATGGGAAGTTAGCTTTTATGGTGTTAGCTCACTGGCCTTGTTTGATGCCAAGCCTGTTCTAACCAGGGCAGGTTTGTTATTAAAAGCGTAACCGGATGGGTTGTATTTTAGGTGAATCAGGTGCAGCAAGTTATCTGCGTGTATCTGTGTCTGTGTGTCTGTGTGCTTGTGTGTGTGTGGTCCGCGATGAGTGACTGAGGAAGGATGAATGAGAAGAGGTAGAAAAGCGCTGGCCTGGTGGTGCCTGGAGGGCCAGGGGGGTGTCCTTCTGGACACCGGAAGCTGGAGACGGCTCCCCTTAACTGCAGCTGATGCGTCATGAATATGGCTCCCCCTGGCTACCTCTGTGGCCATCTCTCTCCACAACGCCAGGCGATGTGTCCGAGCTGCTGCGGCCAGGGCAGAATAGTCTGTTGTGTCATTGTGCAGAACACAAGGGGCTTATCACTTGGCTCTTTTCCACCTCAGCTGGGCGGGTGCTCAGTTTTCCAGGCCACTTACTCCTCTGAAGCCTGGGTGTCAACGGAGGTATATAACCAGCATCCCTACTCAAGTATCATGGGGTCAAGATGATCTCCGTGATCACGTGATCTTCATAATCACATGACCTTCGTGATCACATGACCTTCGCGATCACATGATCTTCAGGTTGCCGAAGAAGCAAGCAACAACACAAACCCGTAAAGAGAATTCCAGGTGTTGGAGGCCTCGAGGGAGCCCCTATCACAAAGCCCTCAAAGATTCCTCCCTGAATACAAAGGCCTTGAATAGGTATCTCCTGAGTTTCTGCCTACTAAGGGAGCTTCTCCTTTCTTCTTGTGCTTCTCATAAAAAATAAAAATGGGAATAACCACATCTTTCCAGCTCATCTTTCAACACTGGGATGAAGGCAGGAAACTTCTGTCCAAGTTTCCAGGAGTTGGGGGCTTTGCATCACACCACGACGGACACAATGAAAGAGCCCCCCTGGTTACATTAGAAGAAATAGCGGGACGCCCTGTTGTGATCCCAGAAGCTTGTTGAAAAATGGCCTTTTAAAGACGAAAGCAAGTCTAGTTAGTGGAAAGGAGAGTAGAATAAAGAGTTATTTGGATGTGAAGAAAATAAAAGGCTTTAGAACTGAAGGAAAGATGTATTAGAGTGAACAGTGAATAAAATATTAGGGAAATAAAAGGAGTGGAGGTGACCATTAGTAACAGTTAAGGTAGAAAAAGATAAATCATTGAGAATTGAAGAAAAAGATGAAAAAGGATAAAAGGAAATATTACTGTCTGAACAAAGAGAGAGGAAGCCATGGACAGAATAAACATTCTCTACAGCCTCCTAAAAGCTGGACACAGAATTGGTTGAATATAAGTCTGGGTTATGAGCAGATATAATATGCCTGTCAGGCAAAGAGACAACACTTCCAGACCACTTTACAGAATGGGGGAAAGTGTAGACATCAACTGATTGATTACGCTGTGTTTACACCTTCTACAAGACAAAACTTTACAATGATTAGAAACCAAAGCTCTTAAATAATGCAAAGATACAGGAGAATGGAAAATACATATGCCCTAAGTGGAGTCCAAGAATGTTACTAGATGGGGTGTTTTAACATCTTTTATCACCTAAATATGTGTGTGTATGTGTGTGTGTGTGCGCACCTGTGTGTATCTGTGGGTGTCACTAAAATGATCCTAGCCACTTCCTGGATCTTAGTATACAACTTCGAGTATTTAAATATTTTTAACTTTCTGGTTCTGTGTGATTCCTCCCCATTTTCACCCAGATGTTAGCCTTGTGTCAATATGGCCATTCTGAGAGCACCGCCACTCGTGGGTTTCTTGGTTAATCACATTTTCTGAGATAGAAGAGTCTTGGGTTGAACCATAGGGAAATGCATGAAAGAAACAGAATGAGAGAGGGGAGAGGGAAAGGGAAGGAGAGAGTAGGGGGAATGTCTGTTGGCTGGGGGAACGTTCTTCAATGTTCCAGGCTTTTCCTTTCCTCTAGAATAGAGCAATACATTGTTATTTCTTCTAGAAATCCATCCCAAACGGTATTCAATAGGCATTCTCAAGTCTATGGAAACTTTCTTCTTCATTTAAGTACAATTAACCTTATTCTCAGGGTCTAACTCATAACAACCTATGAATATTGCTTTCAGATGAACTCAGAAGTACCAAACCAGATCTACTCTTCATATTTTTTTTACCCTATAAGACATATGAACCTACAGTTTCACTGAGAGGGGGGCTAGTCAGATTTTGCTGAGCCAACAATTCACATACAAATTCATATATAAAAATTTAAATCTCCTCAATTCCCATATTACTGACTTTTCCGAAATGTGCTATCATTGATAATCAAGCCAGTTCCAGTTATTTACTAGCTTACACAGAACCAACAACCATAACCCCCTTAATTACTTAGGGGATTAAAAAAAAACACAGACACACACAAAACTGTGATATTGGAATGTACAGTACGGGCTGGTTTAAATTAAAAAGATCCCCCAAAGTATGATTGTTTCCAGCTTCTCAGCGGTGAATTAAAAGCTGTTTGGTGTCGTGAAGATTACAGAAGCAATCACATTTATGGGCCTGCTTTGCATACCAACTCTATTAATTTCCATACTCACGGTGGTTTCGCATTCCCACCCATGTTAATATAGATGCCATTTGGGATAATCGCTTGCAAAAAAAGAGAAAAGGGAGACAGAGAGAGAAAGAGGGAGAGAGGGGGAAGAAGAGAGGAGAGAAGAGCCAGAAAAAATGGTTCTCTTAAACAAAGTTCCTTTTGAAATATACTGATTCTGATAAATAGAAGAATCAAAAGACAAATGAGGGTTCCGGATGGCCTGACCCAGAAGTCACACGCAGGGATCAAATTAACATGAAATCACATATTGGAATTCACTTACGGTGCTGGTCCTGCACCTTGTCACTGCAGACTCTAATTATTGAAGTGATTTCATTGGTGTAATTGCACCAAGATGTTCATGGACTTCACCTTGGGTAGCTGCTCCCTTGCTGCTCAGCATCGCGTCTTCATTACCGTGTTCTTTTCAACTCTTAAAATGTGTTCTAGCCTCACAGAAGTTTTTTTTTTCCTTTCCTTTAACCATGCCAGCCACACAGCACCCAAGTGAAAGAGTGTGGGGAGTGTGGAAGGCAAACCTGAGCCCATAAGGGCAAATGCACAATAATCTTCCCTAAAGGGACCTTGGAGCGTTTGACCAAATTCAGCCAGTGTTTTCATATCCTTCATTCCTGGATGTTAAAGAATGGGCTCAAGAGCCTACAATTAAATGGCTATTTGCCTACCATCAGTTTTAAATTCTACTGGGCTAAAACTATGCTCGCTACACATTTAGCAAAGTACTCCATGCCCTCATGAAGATAAAACAATGCGATGTTCGCATTAACAATAGGAAGAGATGATAACCACAGATCTGAGGGGAGAATATTTTCATTGGAATTTGGGAGATTTGAGTTTACTCCACGGTAGAGGTTTTGAATCTTTCTTTTTGTAAAATGATTTTATTTTTAAAAATTTTAACATAATTTATTGTCAAACTGGCTAACATACACTGTGTAAAGTGTGCTCTCGGTTTTGGGGAGCAGATTCCGATGACACATCACTTACATACAACACCCAGGGCTCATCCCAACAAGAGCCCTCCTCAATGTCCATCGCCCATTTTCCCCTCTCTCCCACTCCACCATCTACCCTCAGTTTGTTCTCGGTATTTAAGAGTCTCTTATGGTTTGCCTCCCTCCCTCTCTGAATCGTTCTGCAGAGCCTCTTACTAGCCTTTGGAATAGGAGTTTGGAATTCCTATGACTAAACATTTCCAGAAGCCAACATCCTGCTCTTACCATCATTCCATCCCAACACTATGCATGAGAAATTCCAGTAAAACTTCAACCCATGGGAAGACAATGGTTTTGCTCTCAGGGACCTGCCCAGGGGAAATGGGTTTAATTTCCTTTGCACAGAGTAGGACTCATGTTAGAGGCTGGTGGTCCCCCTTTCCAGGACCAGTGGGGAAATTCTCACCGATGATAAAATACTAAAAAGCAATACACAACTATTCTGCTCACCTCTCAGCTAACGAGGCCCTAGCTCAAGAGTTTCCACTCTGAGTCAAGCAGAGACAGAAAACAATCAGAAAACACTTGGATTATGGAATACCACATCCCAAGACACAGTCTTAGACATCGGTGAAGTCGACCACAAAAATAGACCAAAAGAATCATCAAGTGACATCGCTTACAGTTTAGAATCGCCTGGTCCTCTACGAACTGAGCCGGCTGATCAATATGGAGCACTTTCTGCTGAAATCCAGGCGTGCAGGCCGAATCTTCTGCAGATGTCAGCGGCAGCACCTGAGAAAACCGAAGCCATCAATATGTTAACTGCAGCCTATGTGTTTGCCCTGCTAACTTTCACCAAATCTGTGACTTTTAGAAATGAGCTGAGGTTTTAATTTTATTTCCCAAATGAAGAGGTAAGTTGATATTTCTCCATGGCCGCCAACAATTCGCTTTGGTGGTGAGATTTGGAAAACACGCAAATGGGAACAGCTGCTGAGGTTTCCATTAACTTGCCGTTAAAGAAATAACTTTGTCAGATTTTTACACCTGCTAAAACTCTCACCATGGTTTCTGTGTGTGAAATTTCATTACAAAAACAGTCAATTTCATATGATGCCTGAGCTCAAACCAAGTTCACTGTCATAGATGCAAAGGAGCAGTGCCATCTATAATGAGGAGAAAAGTGCAACTATTCCATTGGAAATGACTTCCGAAAGGAATTCAGGGCCCACTAGACCTTTGCAATCCAATATGGCGGCCGTGAGACACTCACAGCTATTGAGTATGTGAAATATAGCTGGGCTGAAATTGCCAGCATAAAATACATGTTGGATTTTGAAGACTGACTCCCAAAAAAGAAAAATAATAATGTAAATTAACTAATAATTTGTATAGAGATGACTGTTCAAATAATAATATTTTATAGACTGATATGTTACTAATGTCAATTTTACCACTTTCTTTGTACTTGTGTAAGTTTGGCTGCTATAAAAGCTAAAATCCACGATTGCTTCCCAAAGCTCAGCTTTCTCTTTGCAAATCCTTGGGGTTCTTCATCTCAGAGTCAAAAATTTAGGATCTATGTTTTGGAATATGAAAGTAGGTGACGCACTCTTGGACAAGGGGGAATTCAGTAAGGTGAAGAGTTATAGATTTAGGAGGCAAAGACTACAAGCCCTGTGAAGGTAAAAGTTGCCCCTTTTTCCACAACTTTAATGCCAAGCACCGACCACCTATACTGGCACAGAGAAGATGCCCATAATACTGAACAGACAACTGGTAATGTTTTTCAGCCTTTACTATATGGCAAGCACTGTGCGACATTTGCTATGTGCATCATCTCCTTTAATCCCCACAGTACTATGATGTATTTAGTATTTTAAATGTTTATTTTGAGAGAGAGAGAGTGGGAGAGGCACAGAGAGAGAGGGAGGGAGGGAGAGAGAGAATCCCAAGCAGGCTCCATGTCTTCAGCACAGAGCCTGGTGCAGGGCTCGAACTCATGAACCGAGATGAAATCAAGAGTCGGTTGCTCAACTAACTGAGCCATCCCAGTACCCCATATTTAGTGTCTTACAGGATACATTTTACAAAGGGCCCGATGTTCTAACACGTTTGCCCAAGATCCAAGATGGTAGAGTTGGGACAGTTGGAGCAAGGATCCAAATCCAGGCTTGAGTGTCCTCTGATGTGGGTCTCGGTCAGAGCTCCTCCCAGACCCATAGGCTTTCCATGTCTTAGGGCAGGACTTTACATTTGTTTGGCTGAGATGCTTCTCTGAATCCCGTGGAAGGCTGCTTTAACAGAGAATGGTGCCAGCAGAAAGCGTTTGGATATTCTCGGGAGCAGCCCTGGACCGTAACTGATGAGAATCGGTGCAAGAATACCTACGCTCTCTCATCCCTCTGAGCCATACCTTGGACGCACCTGTTCTGTCTCCCCGTTTCCACTTGGAATTCAACTCCAGTTGCCCACTGTGGCGTCTAGCTTGATAACTCATCTTCCATTCACTGCCCTTTCTTCCCTGGTTCATTTCCTCATCTCCTGTTGGTATTTTTCTGACACCGCTCTTCAAATAAAGCTACCTGCACTCAAACCCTTGACTCAGCGTCTGCTTCTTGGGAAGCAGACTTTGATACTAGCATGGAAACTCTTAACCACAGTACACAGCCGCTGAAGAAAACTCATTATCATCCCCGCCGGCAAACTCAAAGGAGCGTACCCGGGTTGGGAGCTGAAGAACCTGGGCTTCTGTGTAAATCACAGCCTACTGAAGTGCACTGAACCCCAAGGAATAAGAGCGAGAATCAATCTCTGGAGGTTCATGGTGTGGTCAGACCAAGGAACATCAGAGAAATTGAAATGGGGGAATCATCGGCCTGCCCGACATCATCTTTCTAAAATCAAAGGGGTTAGGGTGGTATAGTTCTGTACCTGAGCAATTCTGCTTGTGAAACCTCCCCTGGCCTCCGGGGTAGGCTCTGGTTCGACTGCTTCCAAGGCAATCAGAATGCTAGCAACCCAAGGAACACACACACAGAATGCAGATTCAGGACTCAGAATAACTCGCTGGCAATTTTGCAAGCAGAAGATCTCTAAGTGGCCAATGCTAATTCAGTTAAACAGTAAACGCGCAAAGGTTGCCTCCTGAAACCCTGTGCCTACAATTATACATTAACCTTCTAATCAGCTAATTCTGCCCTCAACCCCAGACCAGAAAACCAGTCCTCCCATAGGAACTAAGGAGATACCATTTCTCTAGGGATCCTCAGCTTAGGCATCCAGACGTGACTGAGCAGGTGGATGAGTTGAGCCCCAGCTCTTGTCTCTCTGTAGCTCCATCCCTGTGCCGATTTCTTGGCGGGCTCTATTCAGGATTCTTCTGGCCAAGAAGGAAAAATAAGCTTTTTCCAACAGTTGACCCTCAGGGAGGGTGGGAGGAAAGACTCCCAAAGTTCAGCTTTGCTTTGTAAATTCTTAGGTCCCTCAAGGAGGGGAGGAGGAGCCAAAAGACTCCCAGAGATACAGTTGAGCTTTGTTTTGTAAATTATAGGTACCCACCAAAGTTCAGGTTAGATGCTTTTAATGGAAAAGCAAGCAGCACTCTCCTGGGCAAGGTGTGACTTAGGAAGTAAGCATTAGCCCCTCCTCCCTGCATTCATTCATTCACTTATTCCCCCAAATTTATCAATCTCCTGGAATTCAGCGAGCACTCTGCCAGGTGTTGCTCTGAAGTGTATATAGAAGCATAACAATGCAGTAATTAAAAGCAAAAACTCCAGAGTCATTTTGCTTGGTTCAAATCTTAGCTCTGACAGACAGTAATGGAAATATGGAAAATCAGATGCGAACTGAGAGGAGTTATATGGATTCAGTGGATGGCGCATCTAAAGCAACTAGCGTTGCACAGGCTAAGTGGTCGGCAAGTGTTAACTGTTAATGTGGACTAGAAAAGGTGCCAGGCATTAACAAATCATAGTGTAATTAATTAATTAGAATTTTAATTGAAGGGAAATTATAGGTCTCTTTGGGAGCATGTCAAAGCCAGGGATAGGGAATCTAATTTCATCTAGGGGGATCAGGGAAGGCAAACCCACAGAAGAGAGATCTCTGCTTCGATCTCAAAGATGGGTCAGAATTAGCCGGCTAACTGGAGAGGGGTACAGACTTGTCTTTTTTTTTTCTTTTCATGTTTATTTTTTTTTCCATAATATTTTATTGTCAAATTGTTTTCCACACAACACCCAGTGCTCTTCCCCATAAGTGCCCTCCACCATCACCACCACCTCTTTTCCCCCCTCCCCCTTCCCCTTCAGCTCTCAGTTCATTTTCAGCATTCAATAGTCTCTCAAGTTTTGCATCCCTCTCTCTCCCCAACTCTCTCTCCCTCCTTCGCTCCCCCTGGTTCTCCATTGGGTCTCTCCTGTTTTCCTGTTAGACCTATGAGTGCAAACATATGGTTTCTGTCCTTCTCTGCCTGGCTTACTTCGCTCAGCATGACACCCTCAAGGTCCATCCACTTTCCTACAAATGGCCAGATTTCATTCTTCCTCATTGCCATGTAGTACTCCATCGTGAATATATACCACATCTTTCTTGATCCATTCGTCAGGTGATGGACATTTAGGCTCTTTCCATGTTTTGGCTATTGTTGACATTGCTGCTATGAACATTGGGGTACATGTGCTCCTATGCATCAGCATTTCTGTATCTCTTGGGTATATCCCCAGCAATGCAATTGCTGGGTCATAAGGGAGTTCTATCGATAGTTTTTTGAGGAACCTCCACACTGTTTTCCAGAGTGGCTGCACCAGTTTACATTGCCACCAACAGTGTAGGAGGGTGCCCATCTCTCCACACCCTCGCCAGCATCCACAGTCTCTTGATGTGTTCATTTTAGCCACTCTGACTGGCGTGAGGTGGTATCTCAGTGTGGTTTTGATTTGTGTTTCTTTGATGATGAGTGATGCTGAGCATCGTTTTATGTGTCTGTAGGCCATCTGGATGTCCTCTTTGGAGAAGTGTCTGTTCAGACTTGTCTTTTTAACCAACACACTCTGCTTTCACATGAATTCCTTTGTGTCTGTCTGGGTTTCATGTACACATCTCTGAAATTACACAATTTCATTTAAAAAAGAATCCAGACTAATTTAGGACTTCTGCCTGAGCAGTAGGGGTAGAATATTCCACTCACTGCTTTGCCCCTTGACTTTTAGAAGAATTTAAATAATATCTGTGCATGGACTTGTCATTCATACTCACTCTTCAATTTCAGTCATACTGAGTTTGGAGGAAGAATATGGAGAAGCATCTCTCATTGGTTTAAAAGTGAGAATTTGGACATTAATCCAAAACCAGGTAAGCCTCTTACTCAACATTATCAGATGTCACTCTTATAAATATACGACCTGCATATGCTTTTCCCCAAACCATCTTTAACATTTCCAGAATATATGCTATGAACAACATTCTGATTTTATCTTAATGCCTTGGAAATAATGGTCTTCCTATGTGGTTCTTCTGTTCCTTTATGCATTAGCTTGCACCTCATAAACAACAGGCAACCAATACACCTTTGAAAGCTCAGCAGTGATCAAATTTTAGGATCATCAAAGGATTCCTATTATTGGAAAATTACAACCGGCCTGCTTATGAAAGCAGATTCATGTTCGGACAAACTGTAGGCACAGGACATGGCCACACCGGCTCAGTATGAATTCCCAGGATCAGCTGCCGCCGACCAGCTGTAACCCTGGGTGAGCGACATTCTGTGTGTCTCAATTTCCTCAGATGGAAATGGGAACAATAATAGTACCTTAAGGTTATTATCAGGATGCAGTGAGTTAATTCTTGTAAAAAGCCTTTTGCAGTACCGGGCACATAGTAGTTGCTCAAGAAATGTTTGCTATCATCATTGTTTCTACATATTATGTTTAAGCCAATATACACGTTTCACTGGTATTATATTGCCCTGGGTAGACACTGAAAGATATCATCAAAATATTGCTTCTGTTGCTACTATAAAACTGTTCGGGGTACAGACTGTGCTGAGAAATATTCAAAGGGAAAGAGCAGGCGCCTGAGTCAGGTAGAGGGTGGCGGAGAGTTGCATCTTGGGGTCAGGAGCACAATGAAAATCACCAGTGCCTGTTGTGAGCTAAGTTGTGCTGCTTTTGCAGAACACCAAGCATCCTTTAAAATGGTAGCTCAGAGCTCTGTCCTCTGTGTCAGAGTCACTGCCCTGCACTCACACACCAATAGCAAAGCCTTACATCACACTCTTTATACCCACTTCCTTTTTTTAGCATCCATTTCTTTGCTTCTGTTTAGAGCTTTCTTTTTTCAAAAAAAGAAAGGATTTATGTTTATCCTGACAGGTAGTGATTCAAGAACATAGCCAACTTTGGAATTGGCTTCCAGAAAAATGTTTTTTTGGTTTTGTTTTTTTTCCGTCCCAGATTGCAGGTTGCTAACTGGCAGCATATGGGGTAGACGGGGCCAGCGAATTTGGTTAGTTTAGCCAAAGCGTCAGAACAAAAGTTAAATTATCATATTATAAAGAGTGCGCCTCTCGTGGCTTCCTTGTCTATACCATTGCCTATATTACTTCTCCTGCTCACTGGACTCAGTTACACTCATATCTGCCCCACCCCTCACCCCCAGGATTTGAATTTGCAACGCCTACTTTAGATTTTGGAAAGAGGCTTTTTAAGCAAAGAACTCTCTCCTTGTTAGGAGGCTCTAGTTATCTGTCATAATAGTACCTATAACTATGTGCTCCTGGCTCAGTTGTAGTGATCTTGGCCATGTGACTAAACTCTCTGGTCAACATAAAGGGAGTAAAAGGATTTTCACCACCTCTTGGCCTGGCCCTGAAATGTCTTCTCTGCCCCATCAAGAAAACAGAAAAGAAGGGCTTCCAAGATGGCGGATCATCCAATAGAAAGAGCCCAGAAATCAGTCCCAGCTTAGAAGACGAGGACTCAGGAGAGCTACCCGACAAGGAAATGCCACCTGCGTTGTGCAGATCCTGAGTCAGCAGCTCACCTGGCCCAGCTAAACCCGGAAGGGACGAGGGCAGAGGGACTTTTACATCATGGCATCACAGATACGTCCCAGAGGCCAGAGCGAGATATCAGGACTGAAGAAAAGCTTAACACAGCTGTATCTGAAGCAGCCATAAATAAAAAAAGAAAAACTTCCTGCCACAAATAATTATCTCAGCAGGCAGTGAACAATCTCAGATCTCATCCTCTCTTAAGCCAGCCCCAAAATGGTATTTTCTAAGCGAACCCACTAGTGTCTCCTGGCCCCTGGTTGTTTGCCTCACTGACTCACTGCCTTTTGCTATTAGCGTGGATGGACAGTTACTTTATCCTCGCTACAAAACACCTCTGGTTTACTCTTGTCAAAGTCGGTCTACTGGACACAGTTTGGAGGGGCTTAGGTTGGCAGGGAAGAAAGGCTACTAGCTCTGACTCGCAGGATATAAAAATGTTATAGCAATGAATTTTGATTGATTCTTTATCCTGCCAGAGTCCTCAAAGGCTTTATAAAGGCACTCTACCTACAGAGAAAGCATGGAGAAAAGAGGTACTTCAGAGACATGCACGGGCACAGCCATGTCCACACACACACGCGTGCGCACACAGATGCAAGGCACATGTTAATATCGTGACAGTGTCGGCTCCTGTCATCCACACTACCTCTGAATCTGACCTCCTTACAATCTTCCTGGTGTTTCAGGGCCCCAGAGCACAGAACACCTGCCACCTTCTTGGCCGTAATGTAACAGACTCTTAGAAATGATTCTGTGGTTCTTGGGAAGATAAAGAGACAGAATACTTAGAGTCTGGTGAGTCCTTCATGCACAGCTTGAGTTGTTGAGTGTTGTTGTCTTCATACACAATTTGAGACCAACATCTAGATTTTATTTCCGATTGAATGCTACTCAGTATCTTTTCCTCAAATTGTGAAAAGGGAAGCTACAGAATTATGGCTCCCCAAAAGATGTCCTCAGCCCAATCCAAGGAATCTGTGAATATGTTAGATTAAGTGGTAATGGGGAATTAATAAGCTTTGGGCTATTTTCAAGATTATTTGAAAGTGTTTTTGTCTTATAGTAGGATTCAGTTGACCAGGCATGTCCTCCTTTAGTCTGGGTAAAACAGAAACAAAAGGCATTCCCTCAATGAAATCATAGTTTTTGTCTAAATGGAATTAACTCTTTACTACTAAGATTCCCGGATTAATCAACTAGATCCAATTAGTAAATTTTAAAGGAAAAACTGTTTTGTACGGATTTCAGTTAATATAATTAGGAAGGCTTGGTTCGCTGGCCCTTTGCAGAAACTAGAGGCTCTACCTGCCCTAGAGTTTGTGGTATTTACATATTTTATGAAATTTTAGAAATTAAATTAGGTTTCAAATGCCAGATGAGAGCTGCTTCCCGTAAGACAGATCAAGAAGGGAGTCCCTGTATGAGATACTTGTGGGTGAGACTTCGCAGCCCCAGGAAGCTCACCTGAGCAAATATTAAGTACCAGCTGTTTGCCAGGCACCGAAAGCCTTGCCCAGTCTATAAAACCCTAAACAGGTAGGAAACTTACTAGATGGAGAGATCTGGGGGTTGAGGATTAATCCAGTTGAAGACACTGCCTGAGTCCGTCACCTCGGCCAGCCTCCTGTCTCAGCTACTGCTGCAGCGGACAGCCCCCTCCGAGCGCAGGCTTGCCCTGCAGAGTGTCCCTCAGCCTTTTCGCATTCGCTGGGGGGCCTTGCTCCTCTACCGCAGGAACCTGGTTGGCGTGAGGCCAAGCAGAGCTGAGAAATGAGGAGCTGACGCTCCAGGGACAGCCCTCAGTTTGCCCGCGACGCTGAGAAATGGCAGCTGGCTAAACGCCCTAATTGCCCTCCTCCAGACTGATGCCTCTGAGGGACATCCCACGTGCCACTCAGAGATGCTGGTGGCTTGAACCGTCGCTGCCCACAGCACTGACTTCAGTGACACCGCATTACATGGGCTCTCTTCTTCCTCTCCTGCTTTGCTCTCTTGCCCCTCGTGCCTGCTTCCTGGGTCACCTCTCAAAGAAAAAAATAAACAACTGCATCTAGTTCTTTGTCCCCAGCTCAGATTCAGGGGAACCCAAAATAAGAAATGCCCCATGTATTAGTTTTATATTGGTGCTGTATCAAATAACCTCAATCTTAGTGGCTTGTAAAATATTTTATTATCTTACAGTTCTAGGTACCAGAAGCCTAAAATGGGTCAACAGGGCTGTGTTCCTTCAATAAGCTTTAAGGGACAATCTGTTTCCTTTTGCTTTCCACCTTTCTTCAGCCAACTACATCCTTTCACTCAAGATAACCCACCTCCATCTTCACAGTCAGCAATATAGCATTCTTGTCTCTCTCTGTCTCTCTCCTTCCACCATCATATGGTCTTCTGTTTCTAACTGACTTCTCTGGCTTCCTTTTTGTAAGAACCCTTATGATTATATCAGGCCCACCTGGGATATCCAGATAATAGTCATGTGTTCTGGAAATTAGGATCTGGAAATGTTCAGGGAACCATCCCAAGCCTACTACAACCCATGATAGCTTCAATAAGGGAAGGGAAAAGTTCTAGAAATATAGCTTCAGTCCAAACTGCCCAGGATGTACAGAAACAACCTAAGTGTCTATCAGTGGAAGAATGGATAAAGAATATTTAAGATATATATTATATATATTCCATATATAAGATGTTCCGTGTATAATATACTACATGTTATGGAATATATATATATAATATACACATAGAATATTATTTAGCCATGAAAAAGAAGGAAATCCTGCCACTTATGACAACATGCACGAACCATGAGGGCATTATGTTAAGTGGAATAAGCCAGACAGAGAAAAACAAATACTATATAATATCACATATGTGGGATAAAAAAAATAACCAAATTCATAGAAACAGAGAGTCGGAAGGTAGCTTCCAGGGGCTGGGAGGTAGGGGAGACATGGATAGGTTGGTAGGAGGGTACACATTTTCAGGAGTAAGATGAATACAGTCCGAAGATGCAATGGAGACGATAAAGACCATGGCTAGGAGTGTGTTGTATGAGTGATGTTCTCTGGAGGGTGGGTATCAGATGCTCTCCTCCTCCCTCCAAAAAATAAATACCTTCATAAAAGAGGGGATAGATAGGTGAGGGAGGTGTTAATTAACTGGATAACTAGATGGGGGGAATCCTATCACAAGGGATGCTGGGTCACCAAGACGTAGACTTTAAATATATTAAAATTTGTTTGTCAATTATACCTCAATAAAGCTGAAATATAAAAACAAAAATACCCAAGAAAAGCCCCCAAAATGTCCAAGAGGGAGTCATCCCATAATCGCTCACATTCCTGACGATATTTACCTATGAAATTACGAAAATGTAAAGGGAGATCCCACTGATGGTCAACGGTCACATATCCAGGTCTGATGTTGTGTCAATTTAACAAGTAGACTATGACCTTTTCTTGCTTAGAAATAATGATCAGATCCTGCCTGGCCTCGCTGTGAAGAGGAACATTTTATTCTAACTGTGAGACTCTCAACACTTTCTTCTCTGCCAGACATTAGACAAGATGTCAGATTTGTCATCACACCGGAAGGTTTTTATTAATTATCTTTCAGAGGCAAAGTCCTTTTTGTAATTTATTTTTTTCACACCAGGAAAATTCTTCTATTGAACTAAATGTCTATCTTGTTAAATTGTTTTTTCTGCTAAAGGCTCTCGCTTTGAAAAGTTCCTGAAGAAAAGAAATAAACCCAGCAAAAGTTGGCATTGAAGTCAAGGAACTGATGTGTTAGGCAGAAAGCCGTATATGCTCTCTTCGGATACAGTGTAATATGCATCTTTACTTTAAAATTTAACTGCCTAGGGGCACCTAGGAGGCTCAGTCGGTTGAGCATCCAGCTCTTGATTTCACCTCAGGTCATGGTCTCATGGTTGGTGGGATCGAGCTCCAGGTTGGGCTCTGTGCTGACAGTGTGGACTCTGCTTGGGGTATTCTCTCTCTCTCTCTGCCCTTCCCCTACTCACACTCCCTAAATAAATAAATAAATAAATAAATAAAACTTAAAATAAAATCTAACTACATAATGTTTAGTTAAGATAAAAATTTCTCCAAATGAATCAGAAGGAATGACTCTTCTACTTGCCAATTAATCATATTCTTAAGGATTCATTCAGTGAGGTAAGTAACCTTTATGGAGTGCCTACTACCTGTTCGTGCCAAGATCACTACAAACGTTGGTAAGACAAGGCTCCTCCCCTTTAGGAGGACAAAGCACAACAGCAAAGACTGGTATGTAAATACATATTTTAAAAGCACAATTAAAAAGTATAGGAAGGGAGTAAGGAATCTAGTAGAAATAATAAAGAGGAGAACATAGTTGGCTCACTGTTAAGGGAATGGGAATAAGGACACTAGAAACCACTGTTCTAGACACACAAGTTCAGTTGATTCTGCTTGTGTGCCCTTACATCTTAAACAAAAGAAGATGGGGGTGTCCAGGTGGCTCAGTCGGTTAAGAATCTAACTTCGGCTCAGGTCATGATCTCGTGGTTGGTGAGTTTGAGCCCCATGTTGAACTCTCTGCTCTCAGTGCAGAGCCAGCTTTGGATCCTATGCTTCCCTCTCTCTCTGCCCCACCCCACATGCTCTCTCTCTCTCCCCCTCTCTCAAAAATAAACATTTGTGAACAAATGAAGATGCACAGTGGGAAGGAGCATGAATGATGGTGATGCATGAATTTCCTCTTCAGCGCTGCTGCTAGTGGTTACTCAGAAGGACTCAGGTGTCTCAAGACTGAGTTATCTTGATGATGAAAAATTTCCTAAAGCATGTGATAACAACTTTATTTGTAACTTTTTTAATTTAAAAATTAATATTTTTGAGAGAGACAGAGCATGAGTGGGGGAGGGGCAGAGAGAGAGAGAGGGAGACACAGAATCCGAAGCAGCTCCAGGCTCTGAACCGTCAGCACAGAGCCTGATGCGGGGCTCAAGCCCACAAACTGTGAGATCATGACCTGAGCCGAACTCAGATGCTTAACCGAGCCCCACAACTTTATTTTTGAAAGGCAAGAATTCTTGAGGAGACGGATACTAGAAAATAATTTAGTGTAATGCAGCTTTCTTCTGCTTTATAGTTCTCGAGTAACAAGACAGTAATACAATGTCTCAAGGAACACATGGTGGCCTCAGGTTACAAGGCTGAAATACCGGGAGGCCATCCAGCGGTGAGGAATACCCAAGGGAACCCTGGTAGGTGTTGAACAATGGGCAATCCAACAAAGAAATGCCTTGATTTGTAACATTTGCTGATTTCCATGGTGCAAACATTCCCATCACGGTCAATTCTGAGTTACGGCGTGGTCACTGCATACAGAATTGGGGATGAGATGGCACAGAAGCTCCAGCCCCCCACTGGGTGTGCCAGATCCTAATTCTGGGTTGTGTGAGCTAAGAACTTGCAGGGTCTTTACGGACATGAACCACCATGACAACAAGGAGCGCTTCCTTCTTTCCCACGGTGACACTTTGTAATCGAGGATGGGGTTATATGCTACACAGGAGTTAGAAGAGCCTGGAAAATCCTTACTAATGGAGCAAAATGGCCCACCATAATTTGGTTTTTTAGTAAGAGAAAATGCAATGAATCCTTGATTCAGGACTGTGTGTTATTTAAATATTGCTTTTGATGTTTTATCCAGAATCCTAGCTTGAATGATCAGAGATAATCCTGCCTTCTGACATAATTAGGGAGCTGCTGCTTTGCTAAGCTGGAGGATAATCAATTTGACCTTGAAAGTTTGTCTATCGTACGACTAATGTTCAGAACACAGATGTGGCAGCCAGGCGAGAGTCCCCCTGATTAGCCAAACATCAGCTGTAGACTTTGTTCCAAGGACAAACACGCTCTAACAGAGGGTGCGGACTCGGATGGCCAGCAGGTCCCATAAGGCCAATGTATCTGTGAGATGGCCTTTAGTATGTGGATTAATTGCTAACATTTAAATATCAAGGATTTTCACCAAGTACTTGGGCTTCAAACAGTGCTGGGATTGGAGTCAAACATTCTCCTGATGGGTAGAACCTTATCTCTAAAGGACCACAGTCTATGCCCCCACTTTTCTGTCCCCCAGAGGCACGTACCATTTGCCTTTTATTTAATTTTTTATGTTTTGTTTTTTTGTTGTTGTTGTTGTTGGTTTTTTTTTGGAGAGACAGAGAGAGACAGTGTGAGCAGGGGAGGGTCAGAGAGAGAGAGAGGGAGATACAGAATCAGAAGAAGGCTCCTGGCTCTGAGCTCTCAGCACAGAGCCCGATGCGGGGCTCGAACCCACGAACGTGAGATCATGACCTGAGCTGGAGTCGGACACTTAACCGACTGAGCCCCCCAGGCGCCCCCTATTTGCCTTTTATTATCTCAGTTACGCGCTTGGTTTCCTAAATTAAACTTATAAGTGATTTTTGGTTTGCACTCATGTTTTCTGTATTGATTTTTCTCATCCCAAGCCCTCTTCATTCATCTCCCATGGCCTTCCTCGCCTCCCATAGCCCTGAGCGTCCATTCCCTGCCTGCAATATTCTTAGGAAAAGAGCCTCCCTTGAATGGGTTGCAGAGAAGTCATTCAGTCCAGTGAAACCACCACCGTAAAAAAGTCTACAGTATTCTCCTCTCGAAGCTATGTCCATATTTACTGTCTTCTGGATTCTGAGGAGCTGAGTCAGCCTGCTCCGTTACAAACGGTCATAGTTTTTCAGAGCATCAGGCCCTTCCTCTTAGCTCACTTGCTCAAAGGGACAAACATTTTAGGGTGATGAAAGTGGCTTATTGCTGGTCTCCGAAGACGGAGGACCTCCCCTCTCTCGGCTTCACTGCAGTGTTGATGAACACCCTCCTCTGTAATCTCTGCGAAAGCGGGGAGCCTCTTCAACTTGCTCCTCACCAGAAACAAACAAAAGCGGTACATGTAGATACACATATATTAAGTCACACAGCCCTTCCGTTATCAGCACTGCACTAAACTGAGGCGTGGATAAGCCACTGTCTTCTCTCCACCAAGCAAACATTTGTCAGGGTTTGAGCTGAGAAGAAAGAAAGTATCTGAGCCAAAATAGTTCGAGAATAACATTATTTTTTTTTTCTCATATCTCTTTGGGTCCACAAGTTCAATTACCTGAAATTTCATGAGTCAGTCCTTCAGATATGTTCATCTCAAGTTGGATTAATGTAATAGTGAAAGTTTCTGCTAATCCTACTGCTCTTTTAAAGTAAGTTTGATTTTTCTTAGGAAAAAAAATAGTATTATTCCCCCCCCCCCTAGTAAAATGTAGAGAAGAGATCTTCTTTAGAAATTATACAGTGCAAAGTCCAGTTATATGAACGCCTCCACACGAGGCTGGGAGACTTCCAGAGTCTCTCTAAACAGACATCCACTGCAGACTTTGTCCCAAGGGCAAATGAGCCCAAGCAGAGAGGGGCACTTGGTGAGGACTGTCGGCCCAGTTGGGTCCCTGTATCAATCTGTTAGATGGCCAGCAAGGGGAGTCTCTCAGTGGGAGGTGCTGGGAGCAGGAAAAGGCAATGGATCAGAGCCTGGGGAGGAGGGAGAGCTCCGTCCCAGCTCAGGTGACAGATCATTCCAGTATTTCTGACACTATCTAGGTTTAGCACTGGAAATCCCATATCTAAGGAAACTCAGTCCCTGGTATCCTAGCCCCAGAAGGAAACTCAACCATTAGAGGAGAAAGGGATATAGGAACTAACAAAATATGGGCAGCGTTGGGGGAAAGGGCACAGGCACAGGGCAGGACCCCAGTAACAGCGGGGCACCTTTATCTCACCCAAGTCTGAAGGTCCAGAAGGACAGACGTTTTCCAGACCCAGTAGAGAGAGCTATGAGGAGGGCGTTCACTAAGAGGAGCTGTGACCCCCAGTGGAGCCCACAGGCCAAATCCAGCCCACTGACTGTTTTTATAAGTAAAGTTTTATTAGAACATAGCCATGCTCCCTGATTTACCTACTGTCTCTGTTTTCGCACTACAGTGGCAGAGTTGAATGGTTTATAACAGAAACCTTATGGCCTGCAAAGCCGAAAATATGTATGAGCTAGTCCTTTAGGAAAAGGCTTCCAGAACCCCGGGCAAAGCCCACTGAAAGCCTGAAGGCAAGGTAGAAAAGGAAGAAGGCCTGGAGGGTCCAAAGAAGACTTTCAGCTGCTCCTCGCCTTTGATGCCAGCCACAAAAATGGAGAGCAACTGGGAGAATCTAGGCCAACACGTTGAAAATAGAGGCAACCCAAGGGTGCCGTTGAGTATAAACTAAACCATGAGTTTCTTAAGCAGCCTTGCGTGACCCAGCCCTTTTTGAATTAGGCTCCTGCAGAGAGAAAATGCAATTGTGTAAAGATTGGATTTAGAAAAAAAAAACAAACAAAAAAACAGCCCAGAGGCATTTCAGCCTCTTCATGATATTTTTGGGATCCATTTTCTGTAAGTTCAATATTAAAAACAAAAATTAACCTCCTAAGAAAATGCTTTATTAAATAGAAAGGACATGGGGGTCTAGTTTGTTGGAATAAAGAACTAAATGTTTCAAAATAATTATCAATGCCCATGTGATAAATATTAAATGAGCACCTACTCTCTTCCACTTCTGTGCTAGACACAGAAGATAACATAGCAAGCAAAATATACTGTTTTCTATTCTTATGGAACTTAATTCTAGTAAAGGTGATGCCAGGGAACAAGCAAAAAAGAAGTCCAGAGGATCATGTCAGTGATACATGCTGTGGAGAAATTAGAAACAGATGGTGGGGGAGGGCATTCAATGGGGGATGGGAAAGTGGCTTTAACGGGGAGAATGATGAGGAGTTGCTCACACCAGGATCAGCGGGACAGCGCTTGGAGCAGAGGTCCCAGTTGGCCATAGAGACTGCAAGGTTATGCCCAGCGATGGGGAGAAGGCGTGGGTGGCTGGAGGGCAGCATGCTGGACGAGACCTGAGTTAGGTGAGGCCTCGTGGCCTATGATGCTGCACAGCAAAGAGTTAATCCAGCAGACGTGGTGCTGCAGCCTTGGAAGGGTCTGCTTGCAAGGTTGCCTGACATCTGGGAACTTGGGTTTGGGGGGGGCTCCCGCTACCCTAGCAGCTAAGGCTGTCTCACTGTGCCTATCTTTTTGCACAAATATTGTGGTTTATGCCGAGCACCTGCTTGCTTCTGGGAGCCTGGCTCTTTGCTATGTGCCGGGCAGAAGGTGCACGTGTGGTCAGCCCCCAGAAAACCCTGGGCACTGAGCCTCTAATGAGCCTTCCTGGTTGGCAACACTTCATCCATGTCGACACAGCTCACTCCTGGCATGAGGGTAACATCGTCTGCCAGGAGAAGAGTCCGTGCCCAGAGTACCCCCGCCCTCCCCCAGTGCGCCTTCTCCCTTTGCAGATTTTGCTCCACATCTTCTCCCTGTCACAAATCTTAGCCATGAGTGAGACTATATCCTGAGTCTTGGAGATGCTCCTGGCGAATCACTGAGCCTGAAGTGGTTTGGGGGATCCGGACACAAATAGCAGATCCGGGTTTCATTTATTTCCTCTTGTGCCAAAAGCCAAGGGGAAGCACTTTACGCGGACTTTCCCATGGAAGCCTTATCACAACGCGCTGAGTGTGGCCAGCCCCCTCCCGGTCACCATTCCTGCCATTTTACATGTGACTGATCAAGACGCAGAGAGGTTCTGCGCCTCGCTCAAGGTGACGCGGCCGAGCCTGCTGGAGCATCCAAGTGGCCTCACTCCCCACCCCCTGATTTGCCCTCTGGGCTCCCCCACAGCTCACACAGCGCCTGAAGGACACCCCGGGCTATTTCTGCATCTTCCTCTGGCTTCCACCACAACGGGGGTGCCCATTTTAAGACTTTAATCTGTTTTATCATGAGATGCTCCGGCAAAGCTCATTCAAGCTCCACCTCTTAATCTTGATAGTGAATTTGAGCCTTTGTTGTAAGAAAGACTATTAAGATTTCGCAATAAGATTTTTCAAGGGTGATAAATATCCCTTTAAAGGCACTGCATATCCACTGAGTGAATAACTCTGTCCTAAAAATGAAAGTCACACTCGGAGAATAGAAGCGAGGGTTATGAAAATGCAAATTGGAATGACTTTATTGGCTGAGGTGAGTTCAGTTCGCCTGGTCACAGAGCAGTGGTGGTGGGGAGGCGCCCTCCTAGGCCAAGGCGGAGGCTCTGTCAAGTGCGGGGACTCGGCACCAGCGCCCGGGACACCGGGCGTGATGTCTGCTGTGATGTCAGCAGCAGGACACGCCAAGATGCTATCATTCCCATTTTTCTGGAACTTATCTGTACTGTTTTGGAACAGAAATCTCTTGAGGCCTGACCTCTTTCCTTTTTAAGGTTTATTCATTTTTGAGAGATAGAGTGTAAGCAGGGGAGGGGCAGAGAGAGAGGGAGACACAGAATCCGAAGCAGGCTCCAGGCTCTGAGCTGTCAGCACAGAGCTTGAAGTGGGGCTCGAACTCATGAACCCCGAGATCATGACCTGAGCCAAAGTTGGCCACTTAATTGACTGAGCCCCCCAGGCGCCCCTCTTTTTCTCATTTAAAAAAATGCTTATTCATTTTTGGGAGACAGAGCATCAGCTGGGGAGGTCTTTAGGGCTGACCTCTGGTGTCATCAGTAGTATTCAAAGCGGGTTCCATATACCACTGTGGTATGTGACACTTTTTTATTTTCATTTTAATAATTGTGTCATTATTTTAATGCTTACCTCCTCTTTATAGTAAGTAATATTGATTTTCTACTTAGGGTAATGATACAAAATTTCTTTTCTAAATATATTTGTAGCAAATAGTAAACTGATTGAAATATAAGTTAGTAAACACTAAAGAGAATGTGGATCCATTAAAAACAAAAAAAGAATTGTATAAAAGATTTAAGTCGGAGAAAACGCTGAGCCAGGGAACTCGCCTGGGAAGGTCTGCAGACAGAAAGCATTTCACCCACAGGAAGAAGGGTGATATGGGGCGGGGGTTGGTCAGAACCAGAAGAAAACAAGGCCATGCTGTATTTGAGATGGTGGTTCTCCAAGTGTGGTCTCCGAACCAGCACCTTGTGGGTGACCTGGCAGCTTATTAGAAATGCAGATTCTCAGGCCCCACCGCAGCCCCTCGGAGTCAGAAGCTCTGGATTGGGACCCGGCCGTCGGGGTCAAGCCGATCTCCACTCAAGTTTGAGAACCTCACAGCGTGAAAAGACTTGCCATCCACTCACTCACTGATTCAACAAAAACAAATAAAGCATCTCCCCCGGCCAGACCCTGCATTTGTACCCAACGCCCCGGAAAGCCACAAAGGAGGAAAACATTCCCAACACTTTTGCTGAAGACGCTCTGGACGCTGCGGGTGAATCAGGCCACCGCTGGGAGCAGGGCCCGAGCCCCTGAGGCTCTGCCCCTCGTGGAAGCTCTAGGACTCAGGGCCAGGGGTGCCTGCAGGGGAGACGTCTGGGTGTGACCAAGACACGCATTCATTGAATTGTCACGGATGATAGAGCTGACGAACCTCGGCCCAAGAATTAACCATCCCCCATTCCCTGGGCGCAACCATGCAGATAGATGGATCATCACCGCGAGGCGGTTCCGGCCTCCTCCTGTGTGTGAGCTGAGACCTTCGGAACCAGAGGAAAGTTCTACCTGGAGAGCAGGGGTGAGGAGGCCACCGGTGGGCTCTGCCATGGCGGAGTGTTCCCTCACAATCTAGGGTCCTGGGGATAGACATGTG
Source organism: Mungos mungo (assembly GCA_004023785.1). NCBI lineage: Eukaryota > Metazoa > Chordata > Mammalia > Carnivora > Herpestidae > Mungos > Mungos mungo. Next base: position 217,547 of record PISW01001503.1, on the reverse strand, counting down.
GGCCAACTGAGCAGCGGTGGGTTTTGACAATGTAAGAGCGAGAGGAAGGGCAGAAAGAGGACCCTTTCATCTGATTGGGGATAAGGCGAGAGGGTTCACCGTCCCCCAAAAAGCTGCTGAGGCTTTGAAGGCAGCCTCTGCATCTAGAGGTGGGGCAGCTGGGGATTTTACATCCAGGCGCCATGTGACCTTGTAAAGAGGGAAGAAACTGAAATTTACACAGCACAGCACTTTCTCTAAGAATGTCTGGAGGGGCATAAATTGGTTCACACGAAACAGAGTTTGCCCGTTTCTTATACAGAAGCCGCGTGTGCCTGCAGGATGTACTGTCAGTGCAAAACGCACACTGGATCTCAAGACTTGCTATAAAAACATAATATAAAATATTTGTAACTTCTATATTGTTTACATGTTGAAATGATGCTACTATGTATATATCGGATCGAAGAAAATGTTACAATTCATGTCACCTGTTTCTTTTTACTTCTGTTAATGTGGCTTCTGGAAAAAAAATTAATGTTTATTTATTTTTGAGAGAGAAAGAGGGCAGGAGGGAGAGAGAGGGAGAGAGAGGAGGGGAGAAGGAGAGAGAGGGAGAAAGAGGGACAGAGAGGGAGAGACTATGGGAGGGAGAGAGAGAGAAGGAGACACAGAATTACAGGCAAGGCTCTACACTGTCAGGGCAGAGCCCAACCTGAGGCTCGAACTCACGAAGCATGATATCATGACCTGAGCTGAAATCAAGAGTCAAATGTTTAACTGACTGAACCACCCAGGCGCCCTACTACCAGAAAAAAATTAAAGTATGCATGTGGCTCAGATTAGATTTCTTTTTTTAAAAATTTGTTTAATGTTTATTCATTTTGAGACAGAGAAAGACAGAACATGAGCAGGGGAGAAGCAGAGAGAGGGAGACACAGAATGAGAAGCAGGCTCCAGGCTCTGAGCTGTCAGCACAGAGCCCGACTTGGGACTCGAACTCACAAACCGTGAGATCATGACCTGAGCCAAAGTTGGTCGCTTAAGTGATTGAGCCACCCAGGTGCCCCTCAGATTAGATTTCTATTGCACCAGCGCTGTTCCAAAGAAGGAGACTGTTCACGTTCTCTTTAAAGACTGGGTAATAAATGCTTTAGGCTGGGCGGACCAAGAGTCAAAATTGAGGACACTGTGTAGGTAATTATGTAAACATTAAAACGCACCCACTTAAAAACGTAAGAACTATTCTTAGCTCGCAGCTGCGTACAAACACGTGGCAGGCTGGCTTTGACCTCCAGATCACAGTTGGCAGACCACTGCTCTACACCACGTGGTGCTTCAAAACGTCTCATGTTCAGCCCCACGGACCCAGCAGTCTGTGGAGCCAACGGTGTGAGTGGTCGTATACTGGGGGAAAGACCACCATGAGCAAAGAGAGGCCCAGATCCAAGGTCGGTTCAGCGCAAAGAGAGGAGGCGGGACTCGAGCCCAGGTGACTCCAAAGTTCACATTCTTAATCACTATGCTTTTCACGGATGCAAGGTGCCTTTTTATCTTCTTTTCTCTGTTCTGTCGTGAGTCTCTCCTAGGTCTGGATAACCATGCAGATAGCCCTGCCACCATGCTCAGCCCCAGACAGGTGCCTTCGGATGGACAAACAAAAGGAAGGCATGAGTGACTGGGACTTCGTGGTGGTTCTGAAATCTCTCTCCTGCCTCTCCTTTGGCACCTTGACCAAAGATTACTATATTGCAGCCATCTAGGGCAGGCCTCTGCTTTTTCACACACCAGGTACTGCCTTTTGAATTTATTTGAGAGCTATATGCTGCCTTCCAAGGTGGAGGGGAAAAAAAGACCTCCAAGGGTCCAGTAGCAGAAATTGCATTCAGCACATCAGGGGTTAATCCTCTGCTACCAAGGGTTATTAGTACAGGAACCACAGAGCAGTCATATCCTGCCTTCTGAAAGCAGATGAGCGGGCCAGCACCGAATTGAGAAAATTATTATTTATTAAAAATGAGATAGTCACAGGCCAGTGACTAATCCTGATTGGGTTCAGAGACAATTCCCCACCCAGGAGGCCAGTAATACATTTCTGGAGGAAGGTGTTTTGCTAAGTACAAAATGCCAATAGCATTGTTATTCATCTGCCCTAGACTTCAATGCATCTTTTCACAGTATAATGGCATCAGGTGTGAAAAGTTCCTCGGGGCGTCATACCCCATTTTTATCTCCTAAGTAGCTCCTGTGTCTTCTGCTTGCTTGGAATGGAGTTTCCTTCAAGCCTTGGTTCTGGCTCAGGTGTCCCCTGAGAATCCTACGGGCCTGGGGGGGATTGAATAAAGGTTCCATCAAGTGGCCTGTGTGGTTTTAGGCTCTTTCCCAGACACAGGGAAGGACCAAATGGAACCCGTCTCCATCTCCATTGATTGCAAAAGTAGCAGAAGTCCCTTGCGTGGTTAACAGACAGCCACTATGTAACTGTTTTCTTATTGTTACTTTTCTGTGATAGTAGCAGTTTGAAAGAGTATTAGATTCATATGTTTCACTGTGAATCTTGCACATAATTTATAAATCTAATTATAACTGTGAACAGTGACAGCAAATTCACACAGCCTATAGATATATTTAGTAGACTGCATTTTGTGGATTTTCATCTGGGTTTTTGTAACGGTTTTGGGAGAGCGGTAACACCAGGAGGAGGGGGAGGGGCGAGGAGATGGAAACTTACGCCTAACTACCCATTTGCTCTAAAACACTTAAAACTCTAAGAAAGACAATGCATTAATTAGGGTTGAAAAGCAAGCCCTAGGTAATCCAAAACCTGTTTTCTAACTGGCTTCATGCTCACAATTAATGGCTAATATTCTGCCATTTATAAGGAATTAAAATAAACAGTAGTTTAATGAGATTTCACTAGACCACTTGCCACCACTCAATCAAATCTTATTTTCAATATGTGAAAAATGTCTCCTTGACTCTTCATGCATTCAGGGTCAACATTAACATCTTCATACATAAAAGATTCCATTCTGCTGTTAAAGAAGAGGTAATTATAAGACAAGGGTCACGAGAAGGTCTAGGTTTTGTATAACTTCTATTCTAATTAATTTATCATATGTGGGATTTTGCTTTGGCTTCCAAGTGTTGATCTTTTATAGCTACCACGTTCCATGTGATAATGGGTTTTATTCCCTCAAAAGGTCATCCTTGATATAATTTCACTGTTAACAGAGAACCTAGGAGCATGGGCATTCCTGTACGTCGTTGCATTGAGAAAAGTCATTCGGCAAAGTTCTGGGTCTTTTTTTGCCCTTAGATGTTATTTAAAAACCAAGGGGCCAAGGCATTTGAACAAAAGGTGAGAAATTCAATTAGTCGTTGGAAGGTCGTCCTCACACCAGCTCCATGAAAGCAGACGGACCGACAGGGATGGGATGTAGTTGAGGCTGTGTGTCCTCTTCCCCTTTTCATTTCATAAGTGAGGTGACCTGGATCTGATTGTTATTTTGTCTTGTATTTATTTTGTGCCTCCTTTTTCTTAAGGCAGCGTGATCCATAGCAGGAATCCTCAGCCCTTTCATCGACAGAAAATCTTTGTATTGTTGTTTGGGTTGTTTCCTTTTGATGCTTCTCATTCTTTGAAAACTGGTCTTCCAAGCAAACTGCAGTTACTAAGTAATAATCACCTCCTTTTCCCAGGGCCTCCCCACCCTGCCACGTTAAAAAGCAAATCAAAGACACACATAATTGTCCATTAGAAGCATCATAGATAACCAGGCTGAGCTGATAGAATTCTGACTCACAGCAGAGAAACTTGATGTGGGTCTAGCCCAGGATAAGTATGTGATTTCGGGGAGTTTCTGAGAAGCTGACAATTTCCAAATCACAACCACTGACTGCAATGATTTCCCTGGATTAGGGCTGCTCAAAGCCACTGTGCATGCAAATCACCTGGGATCCTGTCAAAATGCAGATTTGGATCCAGTGGGTCTGAGGAGGACCTGGGAGCCATAGGAGCCTGGGCTGTGAGAGCAAGAGAATATGCACTGGACAGGGGGCACAGAGGGCCAAGAGAAACAGCCTAGTCCCTGCTCCCGGGGAGTGTGGAGCTAGAAGACAGAACAGGTTATGAGCACAAAGAAATACGGAATTATTCACATGATGAGTGTTAGGGAAGAAGAGAACACTCTCGTCTTCTCAGGCTCCCCCCGCCCCTCACCCAGTCACCAGAAACTGTGCTGCTCAGCATTTGCTCCAGAACGTTCACTGTGCCGGGCACCGTGCCTGATGCAGGTCACACGGCTCGCCGCTCCTGGGGACGGCAAGGAATGTCAGCTGAGAAATGGTGCTGAGGTCCCTACTTAGTGCTCAGGATTCCACACGACCTGTGTCCTAACCGAGCCCAGCACCCAGAGCTGGCCTTCAAGTAAATACCCCTGGAGGCGTCAGTGAGCAGGAAGGCCAGTATATTCTCCGTAGTGAGAACCAGAAACGGTAGTGCAGACAGAGTGGGGGGATGGGCCCTGGCCCTGCCCCACTCCCCCTACAGAACCTTCCTTCTCTTCTTCTAGGGCAAAAAAAATGGTGATGAGAACATTTTCCTCATTGTAAGAGTCACCTTAAGGTGGCGACCAAGCGGCCATTCTGCTGTAGGTGGGGGAAGAACTCCGAGCACCGACGACCCCCACCCCCCTCACCTGCAGACCTGGAAGGTCCTGTGCCAGTTTGAAAGCAGCCAATCATGAAGCTCCAGCTTTTCATCACCCTGACAGAGGAGGCAACCTATTCCATCCCGCCACGTCCCTAAAATGCCCTTATTTGATAATCTGCCCTCCCAAGACCAAACCCAGAACCCCCTCACCCATAACCCCGCCCATGGCCTATCAGGCGTGACTTCCCGGACTCCCCACTCCCAGGGTCATGGAACTTCGCCCGGGAATCGCAGATCCCAGTAAAGGCTTTCTTGGCTCCATAACCTGGTCTCTTTCTTTCCTCTGTCTCTGCCTCCATCTATTAAATCTTACACTCATAAGACTGTTTTGGGGATTCGATGAGATCCTATCTATGAAATGTTTACCACAGGGCCTGGCGAGTGGTGACCACTCAGTCAGTGATAATGCTGGTTTCTCTTAAGATGATCTTTATTGTTATTTTTCTAACAATTCCTATGGAAGTGGCTTGCAGTCTGGCCCCCAGAGAAGGTGAAGCATTTTGACACACAAGATGATGGGAAAGGTTCTGCAGAGAAAACAAGCCTTTAAGAACCAGATTATTGCTTACACATTCAATAAACATGCCACTGGTTATTTGTGCTTGCCAGAGAATTAGGTGAAGATTAATTAATATTTATAAAGTATTTTGATATCCATGTAATATCTAGTAAGCAATTAGTTCTGTAACACAAAGCCAAATCCTTTTACATACTGAACAATGTAAAACAAACCGAATACAGCTGTGTAAGAAGAACGGAATTTCATTAACTCCTGTTGTAGGAAATATGCAGCCGGTCGGGGGTTTTTTTCCTCCTTTTAGTAATTTTCTTGCTGATTTTCTCCGGCTTCCTACTGCATTTTCCTGCCTTACCCCCTGCAGCCCCAAATCAAATTATTTCCTCTCAGGTAGCAGTGGAAACAGAAGTGGGATGCAGGCCAGCGCAGTGCCTGGCCCCTCCTGCCCGGGAGGTGTCCTGAGCCCAAGAGCGTAAATGGTTTAACAGGGGGGCAGTCAGGGCTCCCAAAGTGCTTATTTCCATATCACATCGTTCTAGTCAGGTGGTGTTAAAGGCACTTTGTTTCCTTACACCAGATCCGCACAGAGAAGAACTTTGGGGGTGGGGGGATTAAGGGGAAATCAACCACTGGTTACTCCTCGATAATTGAGGGTTCTGTCTCAGGCTCAGCCCAGAGCACAGGGGCCACCCCTCGGTGGGTTAGACTCTTCGAAGCCTTCTAACCACTTTCCATGGACCACTCCTACTTAGGGACAATGTGTTGCTGTGTATCCATAAATCTCTTGTCCCCATCTTTTCTCTAAAACTTCCAACCCTGTGCATAGTCTGTGAAACAGACACGACAGGGGTCAGCCTGGAGGAAGTGGATGCCAGAGCCCTGCTTCCTGTCTGAGTCCCGCCCCCTCTGCCTACACCAGCTCCTTTACTGGGATGCTGCCCCAAGTCTTCCCCAAATGAAGGTCCACATTCCAACCGAGTGAGCAGGCTACCGGACTAAACCCATCCAGAAAACACATCCTCTCTCGCCTCTCAAGTTAGGATGGCCCTCTGCCTCTGTTTGCCTATGACCGGGAAGTTCCAGGGACTCAGGGCTTTCAAAGCTAAAAATGGGACAGTCTTGGGCAAACGGGGATATTGTCAATCTACTCTGCTCCTACCTCCTGAGGTAAAGTATTCTATCTCCAGCTCGTGACAACTCTGATCACGAACAAACGGGAAGCTCGGGCCCCATGCCCTACCCATACCTCACCCGACCATCCCTACACCGCGAGTTCCCACTGCTCGTCTCCTCTCACCCATTATTGGGCCGTTCAGATCACCCACCCAAACGCTGGCCTGCTCTCTTGAAGTGATAAGGGCACCAGAGCTGAGGATGTTTGTAAAGGAGATTTTAGACTCAGTCTTCTCCAGAAGTTCCAGTCCTCCCTCAGTTTCCCTGTAATGGGGGCTGATTTGGGAAGTCAAAGACAAAAAGAATTCAGACACTGCCTGGAAGGAAGCGTGCCTAGCTCTGTCTACTGATGACCTTGATCCTTTAGTGCACTTTTAAAAATTTTTTCAAGTGTTTGTTGATTTATTTTGAGAGAGAGCAAGCCTGGGTGCTCTCGCGCATGCGAGTGAGGAGGACGGGGGCAGAGAGAGAGGGAGAGAGAGAATCCCAGGCAGGCTCCAGGCTGTCAGCGCAGAGCCCAGCGCAGGGCTTGATCCCATGAACCGGTGAGATCACGATTTGCACCGAAGTCAAGTGTCAGACCCTTAACTGACTGAGCCACCCAGCTGCCCCTTCTATAGTGCATTTCTGAGTGGGGCCTACTTCTCTCTCCTCCCTCGCCACCATGCCAGGAAAATCATCATGTGACCCCTCCCAACCATCTGCTCAGGCTCAGTACTCAGAACCCTGGCTCCCGCTCCCTCACGCTGGGCTGCAGACCCTGATGACCCTTCCGTGTCCTCCAAGACTCCAGCTGTCTCTGGAGTCTGCAACCACAGCCCTCTTGTGGCTAAACAGAAAATTCTGATCCAAAACAGTAAAGGTGAAGATCTCGTATCAGAAAGGAGTCACTAGATGATCTAAGGCACTGTCTGCTTGGAAAACTACAAACTTTCTCTGTCCCTTTCTAGAAGCCCCCCAAAAAGCATATCTTACTAAATTAACATTATTATTTTCTTAAGAAATTATCACCGACAGAACAAGGCTGAGGCTGTGTTGCCTGGATGAGATATGAGCCAAACGGGTCCACGGACAGAAATAACCCCGACTTTATCATCAGCAGAGGGCAGGCATGAATGCCAGGGGCTCCATGAGTCGTTCCAAAAACAGCCATGTGGCATTTTTCTGTAATTAGCTCTATTTCACATTCTTAGTACCTTTCCCGAGTCCCTTGAGAGTCAACTATTGTCGCTCTTAGCATCTCCAGCTGGTGAAACTGAAACCCACCTCACTTTCCTGGGGTCAGAATTTGCTAATGCCACATTTTAATCCCATTTAGACGCAGATGCTTAATCTGAAGTGATCTAAGGTACCGGCCAAAGAGTTTCATCAGCAAACCCACTAAGTTACTTAAAAATCAAAAAAGCTTATGGAACAAATTGCCACATTCAGTAATTTACAGGCACTTTTCATTGTACGAAGCAATTTAAAATTACTGGAGCACTTCGCCTTTTTTTCCCATAAATACTTCAATCTGGAAGTTATTGGGATTCTATTCCTGAGATGAGAGAGGTAATTTAACTTTTCTGGAGGACTTTTTATACATATACATATAATAGAAGCAGCTATTTTAAAAATGGTTGGGGTTCTGATCACGTGCCGCATCGAACAATTTAAAATTACTAAAATGTTTAAAATTTTATCAATGCTTTAAGTTTGGGATTGAATCTGAGATTGTGTGTAGAAAATAAAAACCACACGACCATTTTATGTCTTCGTCCCCGTTCATTATTAAAATCAGAATTTCAACTTGAATGGTTTAAGCCTCCTGCCACGTAGAAGACTTTGCAGTCTTAAAATAAGTCTGAATTCATGCAGAAGCAACCCTCTGATTTCAGGTTTTCATTTGGCTCTCGTGTGCCTATTTATAGCAAAGTAATTCAGAATCAGAATCACCTCTCCCTGAGCAGACAATGCATCTTGAAAATATTTGCTAAAATTGTTTAGATCTAAGAGAAATAGGCCAAAGAGATTTTCGTTCTCACTATTCACTAAATTCAAAATTGGATCAAAAACACTTCTCAGTTAATGACAACTTTTTCTATCATTTTGTTTTTTGAAGCATCAAGGAAAAAAATGAGTGGCTTTGTTCCTGGAAAGTGAGACATTATTTCAAGATGACAACACGAAGTGAACTCCCAGGGTTTTCCTGCCGAATTCTGCCTCTGAACACAAGGTCACAGAGGGTGGCTGAAGAGCTGGGTGCCCCTTCACTGCTCTGGGCACCCAAGGTGAGACATCTGTGCTGTCTGACCATTTCCTGATAGTTGCTGGCTAAAATTACAGATGAAAAGCCCTTTGGAAAGAAGAAAGTCCTTTATCCCTGTCGATTTTCTTCTTGCTATATTTTTACATTAAGAATTTCAAAGAAACACCAAAGTGGAGATCATCACGTGATGAACCCCTCCATATCCATCACTCGATCTCAGCATTACACTCATGGTTACCTTTGGTTCAACTCACTCATCCATTTCCCCAGACTGTCTTAAAGAAAATTCCAGATAGCATACCATTTGTCTGTAAATATTTGCAACGTGGGTGTAAAATATTGAACTTTTCCCCCTAACACAAGCACGATACATTACTGCACTTGCACAAGAGTCACAAGCATCTCTATAAAGGTCACCAACTACCCAGACTGTGTTCATACCTTCCTAACTGCCTTACAATTTTCACAGCTCATTTTTTAATCAGGATCCTATTAGAACCAAGCATTATGATTAATTGCGATTTCTCTGACTTGTTTTTTAAATCACAGAGCTTTCTTTTATTTAGATTTGTATGTATATGTATGTATATATATTTAGCTGTGTATACATACATATACATTTATGCATATAAATATACATATATGCATTTGTCATTGCAGCTTTTTTATTCAGTCATCTGAGTTGTTTCCACAGTATCAGTTTGGCTGATTGCAACGCAGTGGTGCCACTGAACATGTTCACCTGTCCACTGTGTTTCCTACAAGTAGGTAGTTATATCCTAGAGGTACGATCAGATGCAGGTTTCATTTTCTTGGCTCAAAATGACTTGATAGGCGGTCATGTGGATTTCCTTCAGGAAATACTAATGTCTGTTGGTCTCTCTTTTCATGATGTTAGCAATCACTGATGGCCATTGCCTAGATCCACTCATTAAGGATTGCAAATCCATGGTATTCTAATTCTATCCTTTCTTTATCATTTATTAGCTGTAAAGAGAAACTCCTTTCATCAACTATGGAAGTATTTTGACCTGGAATTCTAAAGGGAAGAAAAGATGTGATTGGTTCTCTCCCTTCATCTACCAGTTTCTAAAATAATGAGTTGGTTTCTATCATCTTTGAAAGGCCAGTAAGTAATTTTGTTTTCCCTGTCACTATGAATTTGTGGATTTAAACATAATGGATGTGTTTCAATCCACTAAAATTATTAATCTGGTTTTGACGCTCATATTGTCTCATCTTTGGCCTGTTGGTGTTGGTGTCCCCAAATGAGAAGACCCAAATAGCACTGAGTAACTTCCTTGTGTTTTGATACAACAAAATTTTACAGATTTATCTGGTACCATTCCTGCCACAGACATCCTGCTCCAGACATGAAGTCAACCATCTTCCCAAGGAGGCTTGGTTGCAATTGCAGGGAAATGGTAAAGACCATAATCCATTTGCTAAGAAAGCTCAGTATTATTGGGTGAGTCACTGTTTCTAGGCCTTCTTCTTTTTTAAAACAAACTTTTTTAAAGTTAAATTTTTTTTTTTAATTTTGAGAGCACGCAAGGAGGGGAGGGGCAGAGAGAGAGAGGGGAACAGAGGATCTGAAGCAGGCTCTGCGCTGACAGCAGTGAGACCAACGTGGGGCTTGAACTCAGTGAACTGGGAGATCATGACCAGAGCTGAACTCAGACGCTCAATGACTGAGCCACCCAGGTGCCCCTAGACCTTCTTAATAGAGACAGAATATATGAATTTTTAAGATAAAGTACACCATAAATTCATATTGATAATGCTACTTCCAATTCTGGGCTATAGTATTTTTCATTAACCTCATTGATCTTACATCTGTATCTTCTTTTTCCTGCATCTTAAAATTCTACTTTGCTCAAAACTAATGTAATTCCTCCTTTGCTTTATCCGTCAGTGCACACAATGCTACTTCCAACAACAGTCTTACCAAAAACAGTTAAATTTTCCCTTTTATTAAAAAAAAACTACCATTAAAGTGCGTCTCACTAATGAACACAGTCAAATTACTGTTTTAAATTCATGGGGGATAGTTGCTCTCGGGGGGTTATGCCATTACCTGAGTACACATTTAGGTTCAATTATTTCTCTGACTTTTGAATTTCATAATTGCCTTTTTATTTAGTTTCATTTTCTAATTTGTGAAATAAGGTTTATTCAAAAAAAAGTCTATTTTTCCCTTGTATTCTTTGTTCCCTTGTACTTTTTCCCTAACTGTGTCAGATTATTTTTTCAAGAAATGGCCATAGGAATATTTTTAGTTGCACATGCTTTTCCAGGCCTTACCATGTCCTCATTAGGACGTGAAGTCTGTTCCTCCCTCCCCTCATGTGAACCTGGATGGGCCTTCTGTCTCCAAAAGTGGAATGTGAAACGGAAAAGTGACACCGTGTGACTTCCGAGACAAATCACAAAAGGGAATAGGGTTTGACTGCCCTCACTCTTAGGAGAGGCACCTTTAAGGCCCTGAGTGACCACGGAAAAAGACCGGCTACTGGAAGCCTACAGAGAGAGACCACAGAGAGAACAAGAGAGGCCCAGGGAGCACTGGCTATTCCATGTTTGAATCGTCCCATTCCAGACCAGGACACGAGTGAGCGAGCTTTGGGAAGATCCAGATGATTCCAGCCTCAGCTCTTCCCCGCAAACATGAGCAACACCCACCAGGCCGAGCCTAGTCAACCCCAGATTGTGAGAGATAATAATAAAACAGGGTTGATCCTTAAAGCCACGAATTTTGTTAAATAGAAATTGATAACTAGAACATAGCTTTTTTTTTAGCATTATGGTTTAACCTACCTTAAGCAAATAAGAGTAAATTTGTAGATAAATATATCCCCACCTTCCTCTGTAGATAGGCAGTCGCACACTGCACACTTTTCTCCCCCTTACTTTTGTCCCCTGAGTGGTGTGTCTGGAGGTTATTCCAAAACAGCCCATGGCCATACTCCTCATGCAGAGCTCCGTAACTCTCACTGGGGCAGGCACCCCACTGCTTATTCAACTGGTGCCCTTTTGATAGACATTGGGGGTGCCTCAAGTTTTATTTGTTTGCTTGTTTGCAAATATTGCTGCAATGAATAACCGGGTTCTCTTTTGATCATTGGCAACGTCACTATTTCTGATCGGATGAGGCTAATGTGTCCAGAAGGTCTAATGAGTTCATTCACGTAAAGCCCTTGGACCAGTGCCTGCTGCATCCAGGCACTCAGTACCTGTTAGCTAGAGATACGACCAAGGAACCCCTTTGGTTCTGCAGGTGGGGGCCCAGTCAGGGGGCAGCATGGCTCCCACCTCCGTGGGGCCGGGAACGCCAGGACTGTGAAGCACAGATGGTCTGAATGGAACACAGACTCACCGGAATCCTTGCTCTTCCCTGTTCCTGAAATGACTTCCTCCTACCCGGCTCCTTGCCTCTCTAGACCCTACTCTCCATTCAGGATATGGAACAAGCATTTCTTCCTTAGGGAAGCCCTCCCCGACCACCCCTACGCCCCCAGCAGAGTCAGAGCCCTCTGTCGGTCACGGTTCCAGGATACTGTTCTCCCTCGTTCGAGGCGCTTATTTAAGTTTGTCATTCAGCTATGTAGGACGGCATTACTTGGTGAGGGGCTCCCTTCCCTCCTCGACAGGAAGCACCAGGACTGGCTGTGCTCATGGCGTGAAGGCCGGCGTCCGACCTCGTGCCTGGGGTGTCAGGTCTCTTGACAACAGTCACGGAAAAAAGAGATGCAGAGAGGACAGGCCTTCCCCTCTACCCAGAAGCAGCTCTGCCTTCAAGGCCACATGAACTTACCCCGGGCCAAGTTCACAGAGGCTGCAAAGGCCAACCCCCAGCCAGGGAAATGCAGTCATCTACCTTGTGTTGCCGCCTCATTATATAAATTTTTAAAATAGCCTAATGCCAACACCATCAATGTAATTTCCTCTTGGAAAGGACACTTACTCATTTGCTTTAAACAGTCATTAATGTTCCAAATTTCCCTTCAGAATTTCATGTCAATGATCCTATGGGGAATTCGACAGTAAAACTAGATAAATAATGATGTGGGGAAAATGTCAGATGAGAATGTGAATGCCTTACAGACTTTCAACTAATATTGTTGCTGTCAAAGTTCAAGGATTAAATAGTCATCAGTCTGCAACCTTCCACAGGAGCCCATTCCTCCCCGACAGCGGCCGGGCCCCGGCTTGCCAATAATGATGGTTTCTGCTAGAACTGGCGGCTTTATCTAACGAGGAGACTGTAGGTTTAGAAGTCACAAGGCTGGCCTCACTCAGCAGAGGCAGGTCCCACTGACCCACCGGGGAGGACTCTGCAAGAGAAGGGACAGGCTTCTTTGAATGAACACAATCTCCCACAGGCTTGGGGCCAAACATTAATGCTCACGGTCTGATAAAGCGGTAGAATATTTATATTCGGAGTCATGCCCAGAAAATCTGGGACAGAACTGTATAGTCCTTACTAAAGACTGTCTTTTCAGACAAGTCTCCCAGGTAGATAAAGGACGAGTCTCACATTTACTCACACATTTTCTGAAAGGGACCTTTTCTGTCTTGTTTACCTCTATATTCCCAGTGCCCAGGACAGACCTGTCACATAGCAGATGATCAATAAGCATTTGTTAGATGAATGAATGGACGGTTCATTTCCGTATTGTGGGGCCCTGGGGATAATTGCAGTGCAGTGCCAGACAGAACACCTCGGTTCACAACCTGCTTCCACCATTAACTAGTCGTCAGATCTTGGAGAAATTATTTAACTTCTCTGTGCCTCAGTTTTGTTATCTATGAATTGGGTATAAAATAGCTCCTACCTCACAGGGTTCTAAGGATTAAATGTACTAATATTCACGAAACATTTAGAATAGTGCCTCATGCATTATGAGAGCATGCAACACTCGAGTTCTAGTCATTTTTTTAAATGGTTACAGACGCGCACGTGTACTGAACACCCAGCGTGGGCCAGGTCCTGGGCTTGGGGCTTGACACACACTGTTGACTGTTTTGAACCTGCTGTGTTATGCTGTTATCATTTTAATGAGGAGCGGTGTAAAGGAACCAATGGTATTTCCAACAGTATCTCACTTAATCCTCCTCCTGTTCCTACATGGCAGATGCAATTATCACTGTTTTAAAAACTCAAGGAACAGAAGGAAGTTGATGCTGTATTCATGTAAATGACACATAAGGCAGAGCGAGGAGGGGTCGGTGGCCGTCCAGCTGCCGTGGGCCCTCCTGTAATTCCCACCACTGCGTCACTCGGACCTCCCGTGGACCATTTTCAAGGCTAGCAAGCGTCTCTGCCTGTTGGTCCTGCGTTCAGGGCCCTCACTGTGTCCGACTACCGCTATTGCCATGGCACCATCGCCTTCTCAAATACCACGTGACTCGCTTCTCATTCCTACTATTTGTCTCTCCTGCGAGAATGTCAGCTACAAGCATGGGGATCTTGGCTTTTTTCGTTCAATGATGTGTTCCAAGTGCCTAAAATGTGCTTAGCACGTCAAGGGCACTCAAATAACTACTGGGGAGAAAAGAAGAAGAAAATAAGGGAAGAGAGAAGGAAGAAGAAGACCAAACTCCACCCCTGGCCCGTCAGTGCCATCTGGTCCCTGCTCAGTGGGAGCTCCTCCCAGATAACTCTGCCACCCTTAGTGCCTCTTGCCCCTGTCTCCCAGGGCCACCACCCTCCAGCACAGTGTGGCTCGAGACAGGGAAAGGGAAAAGGCAGTGGGGGACTTAGGGCAGTCTCATCCCCAGAGAGGAACAACTCCGACACAGAGGAAGGAAGAGCAGTGGGAAGGAGGCGGTTTGAAGCGTTTTCCAGAATGAAAAAGAGGAGACTTCATGAGACCTTAGCACGTTGCTCCTCATGAACTAAGTCCAAAATATGCTGACTTGGGAACCAGCATCCGAGACTTGAATGTGTATCATGATCCCTGGCCAGGGGCTAGAAAGGTTTAATGCCTCTTCTCTGAAAAACTACCTAACGTCTACTTTCATGCTTCCTTGCAGGATAAAATATGTTATCCGATTAATTTAGATCAATTGATTGATTGTTTTTGTCATTACGGGATTACCCATCTAGCAATCAGATTCCTCTGAGGCAATAAAACACCCTGAACAACGAAACCTACCCAGCTGGGTATAGAACGGACTCGTATTCCCTCTCTCTCTCACATAAAACTCCATCTTGTATTTCTTAGTATTGAATACATAGAAGCAGTCACACACGGCAATGGTTTTGCCGACAGAAAGTCCACAGGATCCTCAGTAGCACCTCCTGCAAAGCAGCTGCTGTGATTATCCCTTCTCCAAAGGGGCTCCGAGGGGAGTGGCTTCTGCAAATGCCTTAGCAAGGCGTTACTCATGTTACCCGTCCCCACGTTCTCCTCTTTACTCCAAGCCATGACACCACTCACAGCAGACTGGGTGCTCGCGTGCAGGCACATGAACATGCCAATGCCATGGCAGAGGGGGAGCCCTCCCTGGAGCCACCTGCGCTCGCATACAGCGGCAGGACGGCTGAGGCCAGATCTGAGGGGCCACCTCTGCCTTTACTTTTGAAATGCCCCAATTTCTGTGGCTGTTAAACCAAAGGACTTTAAAGCCTTGTAAGCACATCTAAACGGCCAACACCGGCTATCTTGTGAGGTGCCTGTAACTTTAAATGACATGCAAAGTCTTCAGCTCCTCCACCCCTTTCTGGCAAATGCCTTTGCATCCTTCAAGAGCTAATTCAAATACCATCCTCTCTTCTCTGCTCCCGTGTAGATATCCCCCCCCCCATGGAAATTATCACATTACGTACTAGTCATTTCCCTATAAGTATTTCCTATGAGCGGCTCAAGGACTAGACTTACAATTTATTCAAAATCTTCTGTTTGTTTTTGCTCATCTGTTGGCGCCATGCAAGCACTGGAAGAGACGGCTTCCTCGTCTCATAGCCCTCAGGTTCAACGTCAGCTTCCTAACTTACCAGCTGCGTCAACCTGGGCAAGAACCTTAAACTCCGAGAGCCTCAGAGTCCTCCTCCACATCACAGGCATAGTGGTATCACGGGCACAGCAAGGGTGAGGTGCACATGGAGAAGGAGACCAGGGGGGTCTGGGAGGCTCAGTCAGTTAAGCAGACAACTCTTGGTTTTGGCTCAGGTCATGATCTCACAGTTTGCGGGTTCCAGCCCTGCGTCAAGCTCCATCTGACAGTGCAGAGCCTGCGTGGGATTCTGTTGCCCTCTCTTTCTGCCCCTCCCCTGCTTGCTCTCTACCTCTCTCTCTCAAAATAAATAAACTTTAAAAAAGGAGACCAGGGGCAAAGATCCCGGGGCAGTTAGGCATTCTAAAATATATACCTACAAAATGCCTACACCCACAGCATCTATATATGTGCACATACATACATTCATATATAAACGTGTGTTCATCTGTATCGTCATCTGTATGAATATACATACATTTAGATATGTGTGTGTGTGTGTGCATTTGTACATAAGCATAAGCATGTTCATGTATGGATGTGTGTACATTTATAAATAACTCTGCGTATTCAAGTATATATGCATTCGTGCATTTAAGCGTGTGTGTGTGTGTGTGTGTGTGTGTGTGTGTGAATATTTTGCCACTGTTACAGTCATCATCCCTTCTCCTTGGCGGTGGCTGGAGCTCGGAGTACAGGTTTCCGTGGGCACGCACGGTCATGGGTGAAGCAGAAACACCTTCCTAAATACAGTGAGTGGGCCCGGCCGAGCTGGAAGGAGCTGCTCTGCTCGTCACTACGCTGAACCAGGAGGGGCGGACCCGCGCGCCACGCAAAGCAGGGCGGGATCGTAACTCCTACGAGGGAGCCTCCGCCAGGTCTGGAGGGCACCCACAGCAGAGTGGGCGGAGGGTGGGTAGGGAGAGCCGACGAAGAGGTAGGGCAGGCCGCCCAGGGGGATTTCAGGGCTCTCTGAGCAGCAGAACGTCGGCTCGCTCTGACCCCCTCACTTGGCCAATGTCTACCGGCCTGGCAAGCGCGAAGAGATCTCGCCCTCCACGAAGTCCCCCTGGTCCTCTCTCACTTAGGCTGTGTTTTCTGCCCGCCTCTGCGCTCCCTTCAAATCTGGGCTCACTCCACTGGCAGCAAAAGTCACATTGTCCCTTAACTGTCTCCTCGGCAGAGTCTGGGTTTCAGGAGTGCAGGGGTTATGGCCTGCTCTCTGCTGGGTCCAGCTGGGGTTCAGCAGGGGTGGTGACCGTGGAGACAGTGAGATGGTGTGGATGATGATACATCTGAACATGATGTTTCCCTCCTATGGTCTCTGGACCTCATCATCTGCTGTGCGCCCCTCATTCCGCTGTGGCCTCCTCGTGCCTCCTCAGACAGCCAGGTGCCCTCCCACCTCAGGACTTTAGGGACGGGTTCCTGTGCCTGCAAGACCCCCGTTCCCCAGCTCCTTCACGGCTTAGCTCACATACCGCCTCCTCAGTGAGGCCCTCCCTGAGCATCTTACATACAACCGTCCCCCCTCCTCCCCCGGCGCTGTCTCACCTTCACTTTTCTCCAGAGGCTGCACTAACCTTCTGCACTAACACAAGCCCTCTTCCTTCTCCTCTGGAACATAAGCTGCCTGAAAACAGAGACGTCTGTGTATTGTGCCCACACCTCTATCGCCAGGGCTCAGAAAGGTTGGGCACATAATAGGTACTCAGTAAATATTCACTGAGTGAAGTCGGATGACAATGAATAATAATCACTATAAATAGCAATAGCAACAGCAGAAAGAATGGGGACGTGCCTGTTTAGAAGGTCAATGTGAGTCTCTGCAGAAGAGAGGCGAGCTCTCCCACCCTGTGGGATCTGGGCTCTGGACCCTAACTTGCATGCAAGACTGATCCCACACATGCCCTTCCCTTAACCAGAATCAAGCCTATTTCTGGCAGCAGGGCCCCAGACCAAGCACCCCAACACCAACTTACTGCCATACTTACTTTGTAATACATTTCTTTTTATTCTGGAACAAAACACAATAGTGTGTTTTATCAGTCCTAAACACGTGTTTTGCATTCAGAAAGAATAGCATTTTCCTTTTTCCCAACAGTCATCTGTGGTGTTAAACTGCATATAATTAAATTAAAAACATCCTTGAACTCTCTGGAATATAACGCTTTGAACAAACCTCAAATTATTGTAATTAAAGCTGTTGAGACCCCACAGCATAATGGCTGGTCAACAAATAGAACCATAAAGTGATATTCTACTATTAGGGACGAGGCTCTTCACAGGCGGAGATCTGCATATGAGACGCAGGAGCAGGAAAGGGAGAGAGAGGGCTCATGGAAGCACATTTGAAAAGGCTGCGGTTTGGTGCAGGATTTCAGTGAGTCACCGTCCCCACCTGATTTCCATTTGGCGTTGGTGGGCTGCAATGAAAACAGCTAGCTTGGAAATAATGCCTAACGTTTATCCAGTGCTCTCTGAGTTCCAGGCATGGTTCGGACCACTTGGCACGTCCTTGCTTGTTTAATCCTTACAAAACCCCTCAGATATGTGTACAATGATTGTCTTCCTTGTGTAAGCGAGGAAACTGAGGCACAAAGAAAGAGGCCCGTGAATTGTATGTCTGGCCCTGTGTCTAGTCACGGGTGGAGGTGTGGTGTGGACACCCACGTTCCACCCTCAGGAGGGGTGTGACTCTCCCACTGCGCCCCGCTTACTCCCTACAAAGCTGTCTGCCAACCACGAGGTGCCTCCCAGCACCTCGCTGTGCATCACACGGGGCAGCAAATGATACTTCCATTGGAACATGGTGCATGAAGGGTGAAATAAAGAAATGGATGAGACATTTCTTAAATGCGCTCCCTGGACCTGACACTTTGGTACATTTCCCTGTTGCACTGAAAGCTTCCCAAAGGAGGGGATGATGACTGTCTTGTTCAGTTAGACCCCAGTGCCCAACACAGTGGCCAATACTTAAATAGGCACTCAAGTCTGTGTTGAATAGATGGGTATTCAACAAGGGGCAAGAGTAGCCCGGTTGCATAGATGGATACACTGACCCTAAGGGAGGGCAGGAGGCTCGTTGAGGATCCCACAGCCAATTAGGAAAGAGCTGACATTTAATCCAAGTCTGATGGAACTCGAAGGTCTGTGTCTTCCAGAAACGGCATATGTGCTAGAGGTCATAGGCGGCAGCAGCAGCAGGCAGTGTGAAAAGTTTTGTTTCAGTTCGTTCCCGCGGTGAACGCTTAGCATTCTGGGGCTCACAGGACCCAAGGTGAAAGAGACAGACGGGCGCAGGCCAGCCCTGGCTCTCTGGGGTCAGCACGGCCAAAGCAGCAACACGAGTGGCCATCAGCAGCCTCGAGGAAGCTGCTGGCTTTTTGAAGCCTTTGCTCTTACCCCAGGTAGTCCGGCGCGCGATCTACAGAGAAGCGCTCTCCGCACTTACAAAGAGCCTGCCGGCTAATGCCATTACCGGGTTTTTTGATGCACAGAAGAGTCCACATCAGTCAATAAGGTTTTAGTAGCAGTGTCTTGAGAGGCTTGCAGCCCTCTGCTGAATTCGGGTGTCAAAAGCGGGACTTGGAAGCCTCAGAGACTGCAGCTCTAACACACGAAGAGACAGCACAGCTCTGAAGCCCTAAGTCCATCCGCTTCACAGATCCCTTTCCCCAGGATGGCGCCCTCATTTCAAGTACTCAGATCCCTTAAATCCAATCTTTCCTGCCCTGATAACGCCTCTTTCAACCCCAAGTTCAAAACCTACACAGGAAACACCAACAAGCAGCTCAATTTCCAATACACCTCAGTACACACTTGCCTACGTGTCCCACAGGTGTGTGAAGCCTGCAGAACCAGATGTCCCCTAACTACCAACATGTGCTTCGGACACAAAGGGACCGCCATCTCTCCGGAGACCTGCTGGGGTCTGCATTCCACCACCGCAAGACCTAAAGCTGACCTGTGCCTTTCGGAGCCACCGAAGGACTCTCCAGTAGACAAGGGACAAGACACACCTACTGTGAAAGATGGCTGCACCATTCATTCATTCCTTCAGTCATTCATAGGAAAAGTGAACACATCCTCCAGGTTCTGTAGTCTGTCTCCTACGGCCTTCCCAGGAGCTGTACGCCTTTATTGATCGCTTCTCTCTCATGTATTTTCACCTGGCCTCAGATAAATTCTTCCTACTGGCAAGTCTTTCCTAATGCAGGGTAGGGGAGGAAGGAGGGAAGCAAGGAAGGAAGGAAAGAAGGGATGGAGGGAGGAAGGAAGGGAGAAAGGGAGGAGGGAAGACCTTACTGGCTCTCTATCTACCCCCAACTACTTCGCTATCTATCTCCTTCTTAGCCAAACTTCTTAAAGGAGGTGCTATAACTTCTATCCCCATTTCCTCTCCTTCCAAATGGCCTCCACCACCATCTCTCCACCAACACAGTCCCATGAAATGAACGCCCTGTTATCATCAGATCCGTTAAACAACGTTAGGCTGCCTCAACCTCCAGTTTACTTGTCTCCTCTCTTCTTCCCCCGCCACCTCCCCTAGCTTTCCCCAGTCTCTGTAGCTGCTCCTGCTTAGTCTCACTTTTAGGCTTGTCTGCTTCTGCTAGCCATGGAATCTGGAAACCCTCCCGGTTACTGCTTGCTGCTCCTCACGCTCGGTCTTTTTCTGCAGGGCAGTTTCTTATATGATAGACTTCCCAGTTATTGTGAATATCCTGACGACTTCCTAGTATGTGTCTACTCCCCGGGCCTCCCCTCTGAGCTTCCAGATCCAGCATGGAGCTGTGTGGGAACTGGGAAAGTAGTTACTCTTTGTGGGCAGGATTCCCCCCCGAATGGGGCCATCTCGGCAGTTTCTAAGGGTGATGAGTTGACGCAATGATTATTAAGAGGTGAAGAAGGTAGGGGACACAGTGTGAAAAGTCGTTGAGAGGGTGGCACACTTCTCTGTAGCTGGTTTCTCCCCCAAGGCCTAGCCACCTCCCCTCAGCCTGGTCTCCCCCACCAAGACTGACGGAAGAACCTACCTCGGCCTCCAATCCAGATTCATATGCTCACTGTCTATTCAGAATTTCCATGGGGTACCTGAGAGGCACCTCGAACCCAACAGATCCCAAACCAAGTCAGGGCCACCTTGTGAAAGCCGGCCGCCTAACACTGCCTTCCTACGGACGGGAGCGCTGCCTGGAGTCAGGAGCAGAAGCCCAAACCCGAGGAGTCACTCCTGACACCTCCTTCACTCCTTTATCAGCGCACTCCTGGTTTTGTAGGCTCTTCCTCTTAACTATCTCAAATTCCATACATACACCTTTCCGTCTCCTCAGCTGAGTACAGGATGCCAGGACTGTTCACGAGGATTATCACCACTGCCTACTAACTGGTCTCCTTGCTCCTCTCCTTTCCAGCTTCCTAGACACGGTTCTTTAGGGGTTCTTGAGATGGGGGAAAATGCATCTATATGTGCGTTAACGTCTAACTGAAATTTAGCATTTCCCTTAACTATGGATCTAAGCAACAAATCACAGTAGTATTAGCAGTGACTATGACTTTGCCGTCAATTATAGAGAGAAATACTACGGCACGCTGCAATTGTTGCTGATCTCCTGAAATACAATTTATACTCATAAGTACTTCAAAATTATGATAGTTCTTTAACCTGTGATCAGATCCTGTTATTTAAGGAATAAACGTATTTGTTTAAACACTTACTTATTAAAATACAGTGAATATATTTACACATATGTATTACGTAACACATATAGGCATGTAGGAAACCTTTGCTCAAATGCTGTTATGTTAGGCATTAATACATTTATTTATAATACATTTATGAATAAAATTTATAAATAAAAGTGTAAATGCATACACTATGTTTTTTATAAACACACACAGATATATACACCCAGTACAGCGTGGTGGTAAATATCCTCACAAGTGGCTCTTAGAGAGGGTCATGATTTCTAATGTTTGCCAGTTTCCATGATATAAATGCTGCCAATCACGGTCACATTCAAGCAACCAACACATCATCACTGAACACAGAGTGGAGAGAGCCGCACACAATCAGCTCTTACTTTATTGTAAACAGGCTTATTTCATATTTTGAAAAAATGTATAAAACTATTATATGTATATGTGTGTGTGTGTGTGTGTGTGTGTGTGTACACATACACACACTCTATTACCATCCTAAACATTTTAACCTAAATACAATATTCTGAGATGGGGTCTATAGGCTTCACTAGACTGACAAAAGGGCCTTAGCACAAAAATAGGGTAAGAACACTTGTAATTCTCAGAATTACAGCTGCAAAGGAAAATCTAATTAAGGCTGTCACCCCCACGTCCTGATGCCTACACACTGTGGGAGCTGGGAATCAGAGCTCAGGGCCTTAGAGCTGTGGGCCGATGCCACTGCATGGATGGCCATGCCATTTACACAGCCTAGAAAGGCACCCTTGTCACCTTGGACATCTCTCTCACCAGGCCACTCCGGAACTTTTTAATGGGCTCCCCAAACACTTTGGGATCTTCTGGATATGAGTATTATCAAGGACATAACTGAAGTTCCCATGGATTAGGGGAACGTTCCAGTGCTTTCCCTATAGCTGTGTATCTTCCTCACTGACAGCCTCCTCTCATTAGTCCTTCCATTTGGCAGACATTTGTTTCTTGCCGGACTCGAGCAAAGCAAAAGGACAGGCTTTGCCCTAACGAGCTGCTGTCCTCGGCTCTCATTCTATGTCTCTGCCTATTGCAGGTCACTCTTTTGTTGAACAATGTGTGTTGTGTGTACACATGGAAAGGGTTGTCTCTGGATAACATTTCATTTAAAAGGGAAACAACGAGGCACCATATTCTCAGTTTGAAGGGAAAACGTTTCCCCTTTCCATCAGTGAAGAAGGGCTGTCAGCAACTAAGTAATTCCTGATCACTGTTGGCAAACACAAGACGCTGCCGAGACACAGGGCCATGGCCGGCTTCCTCTCGGAGGGACGTTGTCCTTAATAGATGGGCTTACGGAGAATGAACTGGGGTGTCTTAAAAGCAAGTCTATGTATCAGTTAATCAAAAGCCCGTCCCTTTTTTTTTCCTTAACAGGCACCTTATATGTATCTTGAGAAAGCTGTAAATTGTGCTAATCCACTCCTTTTACTGCTGTCCAGAAAGAATTATTTTTGTTAATGGTGTGGTAAATCAGGAGACTTGTTAGTGAAACTGCTCAGAAAATGGGTCTTGAAAATGAAAGCTATAATATTTGTCAGATTTCCAAATTCCCTCTTGGGAACAAAGATGGTAACCGTAACATATTTGCTAAATTCCATTACTTTAATACATTTATGTTGCTTGAGATATGGGATGCTACGGAAGGCATGCACATAAATCAAGGGCAAAAACATAAAACCAAACCCAAAGATAGATATTACGGCTGTAAATTCAACCTGATTTCAGGGTTAGTATTCTGATGGATTTGAGTGTCATCATTTACACGCTTAAAGGACCTGTTCAGCCTCCTTTATGACCCCCAGGTGAATTCCTAATGAGAGTGTAATCTTACCACACCCTCCTCTCCAGGATTTCCAAGTCAAATGACCCGGCATCATGTTCTTCACAAAGAAACATGGGGCTCTCTGTACAGCACACGGCAGTGTTCAGACATTCTCCCTTCGTTCACGGGGAGCCTTTCTGGAGGGAAATAACCTGAGAGGTGCTCGAACCCACTCATGATCAGAGAAATGCACTTGAAAGAATTAATGTAATATAGATGGGCGAATGTTTCAAGTCTGATGCCATCAAGTATTGGTTTTAGTCTGAGAAAACAGATACTGCCATACAATGCAGTGGGGGAGTGGATGGGTGACTTGGCACAAACACTTTGGAAGGGAAATTCGGCGGAATCTTTAAAAAATACGTGTATGGAGGTGCTTGGGTGGCTCACTTGGTTAAGCGTCTGATTCTAGATATAGACTCAGGTCATGATCCATAGTCATGCGATGAGCCCCATATCAGGCATCAGGCTCTGTGCTGAGCAAAGGAGCCTGCTTGGGATTCTCTCTCTCTCTCTCTCTCTCTCTCTCTCTCCCTCTCCTCCCTCTCTCTGCCCCTCCTCTGACTGTGCATTCTGTCTTTCACACACACACACACACACACACAATAAGTAAACTTAAAAATACATACATGTGTGCATATATATACAGATATAAAACATATCACATACACGCATACATATATGTACACATGTGTATGTGCGCACACACACATATAGATGTATATATTTACTTTTTCTCATCTACCCAGAAAAATAATTTTATATGTGTGCATGGAAAGAGGTACAAGGATGCTCACTATAGGATCATTGTTAATAGTGAAAACCAATAGGGAAAAGGTTAAATAATTTATGGTAGACCCACACCCTGAATAAGATACAGCATTTAAAATGAGTAAGGTGTTTCCACATGGATGAGTGTGGGAAGAGGTCTGAAGTACATTGCCTAAGTGACATGGTGATGCTGTTGACATCCAAGAATGAGGGGAAGAGACAGAGTCGGGGGAAGTGGAAGCCTTTCCTGTGACTATTTAAGTTTTTTTATTTGTCCTCCGAGGTAAATTCCTGGCTTAAAATCTCAGTTGGACCACTTACGTACTGCATGAGTTCTGTGCCTAAATATTCTCATCTACGAAGCAGAAAACCAAGGTCTGTGCCCAATGTATGCCTGGTATTCAGGAGGTGCTCACGAAGTGCTAGAAACATTTCCTTTGTCACCTTTTCAATATCATCTTACCAATATATAGATCTAATATCAAGAATGAAGAAAGAAACTTCGTCCTGATGGCTTTTCTCCTGTTCTTATTTACTGCATTTTCAGCTGGTGAGCACAAGCCCGCCCTCCCTCCCTCGTCAATCCCTCTTATTTTAACTCTGGCTTGTCTGCTGTGAGGACTCAGCTCTGACAGCACTGTGGCAAAGCATAAGGCATTCAGGGACGATTTTTGACTAAGTGTCTCCACAAAATCAAATGATATTATGCCTTTAATTCCCTAGAAAGGAGACACAGTGAAATCAAAGGGTTAGATCCTGCTTAGCAGAAATACAGGGAGATGGAGATCCTTGAAAATGAACCCATTGTTTCAAAGAAAGAGAAAGCAAGTCATTTAATGTATGCAATAGTCTGGCAGTTCGAAACAATTAGGAAAAACAAAAAGAAAGAAAGAAAGAGTTTTGGGAATTACTCCATTTCACTTCATTTTGCAAATGATGAAACATATGCTTGCTAAAAGGTCACAGAGTCGCCCAAGGTTACTGAGCTAGTCAGCCAGGGAATAGAGGAAGATCCTGCGATTTTTTACTACACTCTCCCCTCTCCTCCCCAGTTTGCCCCTGGCCTAGAGCTCAGTAAGATGTGCATTCAAGAGATTCTGTAATTGGGGAATATTCTGTCTCCAGTTAATAAGTTGACCCTGGATAATAAGCAATTCTCTTTGATCATTTTAAGGGAAAGAGAGTACACATTTTGAAAAATGACCTGAGATGTAGCTGAGAACAGGGTCTTAAGTTTAGAAGAGCCTAAATGAGTTTATTAAAATCCCCAAGAATCATGGCCATGAATCTAGTTGCATATATTTACCCTTTCACAGTTTTTCTCCACATATAAAGTACTTCATTATGGTTTCGGGGAGTAAAAATCTTAACATGAATTGCTCTTTTCACCCTTTATAAAAAAATCAAGAGTGTCGTTCCTCTTCTTGCAAACCATAAAGTCTTTGGCTGGAGGCTTATCCTTGAACCCACAGGCAGGAGCCTCCAAGATAAGACGTCAGTGGCTCCATCTTCTAGTTCCTTAGCACCGAAAGCAAGATGTGATGCCATTTTTACCTAGATGGTTTTGCTCCTCTGTTTCCTACTTGCAGTCAGGTGTTAATTCCCAATCATCCACTCCACTGGGAATCCTGACTTCTGATCCTACCCTTGACCTCAGCAGCCTCCACTTTACTTACTCTGTCCTTCCCCGCTACCAGACCTCTCCCTACCAGGCAAGCTGCCCAAACTGCTGAAGAGACTGATCTTCCAAACTCAACCAGCAAATGCTCAGTTTTCTTTTCCCTGAAAAACAACCATAAAATTTTAACTCTTCTTCGTGTTTTAGGCAAAAAAAATGAAAAAGGCTGTTTGTTCAAAGGATTAAACAAATAAAAGTAATTATAGCAGGTTACTTAACAATCTGGCCAATTGCTACATTTTTACATAGCATTTGGAACACTGGTGGTGTGGATAAATCTGGCAATGTCTGTTGTCAGTAAAAGAAACTTAAGTCTTTGTTGTTGTTGTTGTTTTAAAAGGCATAGTCTCAAATGCAAAGACATATACTTAGAAACTAGAAGTTTCTTGTCATTTGGATTGAAAACGTTATCGGCTTTCCTCTAAGACGGCTACTTCCTCTCCTGCCTCTGGTTATCCTGGATTTCACCCTCGTGATGATTGCTACACCCACATCTCGTCAGTCCTCAGTGGCACAAGCTAGAGCGCATTGTTCTTTGCAAACTTCACACTATTACCTGTATGCGGTGTTCCCCAGTTATGCTCTGTCCTTTCCTGTGTCGGAATGAAAGCCTTTGTCTCTGTGGACCTAAAATTTTCTTGCTAGAGAGACATAGCCGTATTTCACTCAACACTCTTCTATGTGAGTTCCAAGACAAATAGGAAGCTCTCTGGCATTCTCTGCCTGAGAGTACTTGGGACTCATCTCTGCTCAAGAAACAAAACAAAACAAAAAAGCAAAAAACAAAAACATTGTCTTTCAGCTGTGGCTCCAGTCAAGCAGGCTGAAAGTTTGGGCAGGAATTAAATGAGCTCTTTCCCCAAATCTCTCTCACTCACTACCCCGCTGTCCACCATTAATTGCCTCAGGAAAGAGATACCGTTGCTAAAAAGCAAAGAGATATCTTAAAAAAAAAAAGTTTTAAACAAGTTTTTTGTTATGGTTTTAAAAGCCCATTTTGTATTTCAAACCCTAAATCTAAATGGAATCCAGATATACATTTGGGCTTTAAATAATAGGTAGGGGAGAATGGATTATGATCCAGGGCACTGCCCCCTTTTTTCCAGACAAAAATTCCCTGAGTTGGAAAGAGAAGGAGAAATGCATAGATGTGATAAAAGGGACAAATGCCATGTCTTCTCTCTGAGTGCAATTCCAAACCCAGTTCAGCAAGGGAGCAACAGAAAGGTCTCTGCGTGCTTTAGAAATGGGCTGAAACAGTGGAGAGAAAGCTAGAAGACTTGTATCATCTGTAAGCTTGGAAGGAGAAGACCAAAGGCCAGATGGATGTAACAACATCTCAGTGGATGCCAGAGTCCCTCCCACCCATCACGTTCCATGGCAGCGTGGAAACCTAGGGAATTGTGGTGGCAATGAATAGACTTAGCTTAAGCTTCTCCCAACTGGTAGAAAGTAGAAGTGTATGTACCGTTTTAGACGACAAGGAAGGTTGTCTAATTGGCACCCCAGGGTTTGTGAACAGATTAGTACCTTCTACACAAATCCTCATATCTATCTTATAAAGTATAGACTACCCACGTTACGCAGGCAAAGCAATGCCTTTAAGATAGAGCTCAGACCCTCCCAGGAATTCCTCCAACAAAAGCACCATTAGAAATCACCAGGCTATGAGAAAAGTTCCAAATCAGATTCCCACAGTCAGTCCCCAAATTGTGTTTTCATGAAGTCGTTTTGACTTTGATCCACAGAATGACGATTCCACTTGTCACACTCATATTTGGGCATCTCTCATTGCCATGTCCAACTACCCACGACTGGCCCTGGTCCCAGCTTCCAGGCAGGTTCCCTGAACTACATCTTGGTACGTTGCCCAAATACACTCTTCTGGCATTTTGCTAGATTTGGGCCTTATATATCTGTTTCTCCACGGACAGTTTGAACCAGCCCTGCCACTCTGCATAGCTGAGATAAGCCAAGGACAGGATTTGGACAGCTGTAGGATTTAATCGTCAAATGAGTAGAAGGGCCAGAAAACACACAAATTCACAGTTACTTTGGTCTTGAGGGTCACCGAGCAACTGTATAATCTAATCACTTCTTTTACCCATAGTCCCCTTACTCCTGGGTTAGACAACCTGCCTCTCCATCAGGGGCTATCACACTGCAGTCCTCTTAGAGGAAAGAATACATGGAAATAGTGGCTGAGAGTGAAGATAGAGGCTCCCCAAAAAGATAAACTCAGTGAAAGTGAAAAAAATAAGGCCACATTCTTATGTGATAAAAAAAACAACTCTTGGGAATCTTAATAATGTTTTGTGCTTTAGGTAGATGATTTTCCTTTAAGCCTCTGGATAAGGAAAGATAGATAAGGTGAAAGAACCAACTTTACATGACTTCTAAGTAAATAGCCATGAATAATTCTGTTTAAAATATAAATGAAAATTTGAATTTAGTTAAGTGGAAAAAACCAAATTTGAGGAACTAATGTACATTCTGTGATAAATTTAGATTAATTTTTTTCCAAATTTTTAATATTTTCCAATTTAGATACTGTTTCTTTTAACCCTAAACTGTGCTGGTGGGTCATCAGTTCATGACCTTTCCGCTGCGTACCTAACCTGGGGATCTGCGTTCAGTTAGAAAGCTTTAGCACTTGCTTTGTGTCCTGGAGAGTAGAGCTTAGAGCGTATGACCAAATACTGGGTGTCTACCATGAGCTATGTCCTGGTGTTTCAAAGATATGGAGTCCCCAGTCCACACAGTGAGTATGTTAGTTATATATTAAATTCACCATTTTTCATGTGGAGAAACTGAGGAAGAGGTACACATAGTAGACCCAGGATCTAGACCCATGATGATCTTGTTAAGATGAATCACAAGAGTTTTTCTTTCCTTTCTATTAATTATATATAATACTTAAAAGACTTAAATTGACTTCTGAAGCATTTGCGTTATTCTCTAAACATTCATTTAAGGAAAAGAGAGGATCAATTCGCATTTAAGTTGGCATTAAATATTTATTTTTCTTTTTGAGCTGGAGCTGCTTGGAGATCCCACATGAACATGCGGTTTGGGTCTTGGATGCTGCAGAAGTCAGTGACTTGGGAAACGAATGCCCGGCCTGAACTCTGAGATGATAAGACTCAATAAACAAGGGTGGGCGGATGTGCATTTTCAAGAAAAATAAGAGTGACTCCTCAAGGATAAAAGAAGAAGAATTCAAAAGTGAGGTCAGTTTAAATCTTTTAACTCGAAGTCTTAATGATGCTTTTCTGGCACCGGCCCCACATTTCTGACAAGGAGAGAGAGAGAGTAGCCACGCTGAGGGTGTCTAGACCTGCCCAAGCTCACTGGGAGGAACTGGCCAACAAACAGAAAAGGAAACACTTCCGGACGATCTCTGCCTGTTTTTGGAAAGCTGTGTGCATTTGTGCCATGTGACTTCCATGGCTCGCAGTAATTCTGCCTTAGAGCAGCACAGGGGAGGCAGAGATAAACGGGGATTGATGACTCCATCCTGGGATCCTAGTGGATGCCTGAGAGTCCCTGAGACCGCACAGGACCCGCAGTGGAGTTCGTTTCAGAGTGAGGAGACGGCAGAGGTGACGTGCCGTCTGACATGTGAGAAAGATGGCGGCACGGCCATCTGCGATTGTGGAAACACGGAAGTTTGACCTGTGGCGACTTCCAGTACACATTCTGGGCGGCCAAAGGAGGGGGGTGGGAGGTTGCCTGAACATGTTGGTCAAGGTCACTGCTCACTGCCCCCAGTACATCCACTTTTCAAATGGTTTCCATTCAGTCATAGCCCCTCTGTCCTTACTCTTTTTTTTCTCCAGCTTTATTGAGGTATAACTGGTAAATTAAAAATGGTATATTTTTAGAATGTACAGTATGATGATTTAATATATGTATACATGTGAAATGATTACCAAAATTCAGTTAGTACATCCATCAAAAAATGTTACCTTTTTAAAAAAAAAAAATGTGTGGTGAAAACACTTGAGATCTATTCTCTTAGCCACCTTCAAGTGTATAATATGGTATTGTTAAGTACACACATCCTACAATACGTCCCCAGAACTTACTCATCTTAGAACAGTTTGTATTTTTTGATCAACATCTCCCCATTTCCCCCACCTCCACCTCCTTCTAGTCTGTTTCTGTGATTTCCTTTTTTTGTTTTTTTAGATTCCACATAGAAGTAGAATCATACCATAATACCATATTTTTATTTCTGGGTCTGGCTTATTTCACTTAGCATAATGTCTTCCAGGTTCATCCATATTGTCACAATGAAGGGATTACATTATTTTTTATAGCTGAATTATGCTTCGTTATGTATCTGTGTGTGTGTGTGTGTGTGTGTGTGTGTGTGTGTGTGTACATATGCAGACACACATTTACAGGGTATGTGACAGGGAGAAGAAAGGTACAGTCAGAGAAGAGAATGGGAAAAGGAGATGAAGCCACAGAGCAAAAACCCCAGAATGACCCACCCCAGGTGGGCACACCTGCCCTGTGGACATACTGTCATTATGTGTGGGTGTTTCCATTCTGATGTTATGCTTAAGGAGCTAACGCTCCCTGATACATATCAGTCCATTGAATCTCTCAATGGACCCCTGTGTACCCTTTCTTAGAAAATTTATGATCGATACCCTCCCCCAGTTTTGCCTCTGCCACCAGGGACAGGGAGGAGCAATCTGAAAAGCTGCATAGTCAACTACCTTCATCCTGGTCAACTCTCAGTTATCAGCAATGCTGTACCACTCCACCTATATTCTCTGGGTGTCCACTGTCCTCACATCTTCTACATCTTCTTTCTATGATCACTGACTGTGCTTGACCTGTTCCCTTGGTGGGTTGGAAGCACCAGGAGGTAACGCCCCTGGGAGGAGCCTTCAAACAATGAGAGAGAGTTGGTAGATAGATTCCTCAGCTTCCTTGCTCTGGGGTGGCACAGTTCTGACGTGTCTCAAACAGACCCCAGAGGTCACACATGCAACTTACTGCCTTCCATTTATTCCCTGTATCACTCCCTACTCTCTTACCGGCGTTGCCTGTCACTTCACAAATAAATGACTTACACTAAATCCTGCTGCCAGGGTCTGCTTTGGAGGACAGAACTGAAGACATCGGAAGTTGGCATGAATGTAGACAGCAGACTTTAAAAGCTATCCTCTGCCTTGCCCCAATCTACACTTCTGTAGAGTCAAAGGTTTAAGAGCTATTAAAAGAATTTGAGTAATAATAATAAAATTACCTGGAATCACTTCATATGCTCTGTATAGGATAGATGAAGAGACTGAACCAGCAATTCCAAGTTCCTATCCAATTTCCTCCAGTTAACTTTGACACTTTCCTTGATTACTGATTCCAGAACATCATACTGCTCTTCTTCTTGCCTTGAGTGAACACCCTTGACTCAACAGTCAAGTATTGTTGACTCAAAATTCAATGCTTGTAACCCTGCTATTCTCAACACTAGAACACTAGCTGCCCATCATGATTTCACATCTCTAACCAAGGGCTGACTTTGATAGTTGCCGGCTTGATAGGAACTCAGGGAACAGAGAGGTTCCTGAGTGACTGCACTGAGCTATAAGGTCCTGGAGATAGAGTGGATTAGACAAAGTTTTTCCTCAAAGCATCGGAATCCATAGGAGCTAGAATTCTCTTGAGGAGCATCAAGCCAGGAGGTTAGATGGACTCACAAAAGGGACAATCAATCATGAATTTGGCAGTCAGGTTAATTGAAAATAGGCTACAAGTATGTAAAGATTCAGAAATAAACTTGTGTATAAATCTTGGGAGATGGTGGCAATTTTTACATTCTCTGTAGGGTGAGAGTATGTCTGATCTTGGAAGCCAAGCATGACCGAACATTTGCTGTTTCTTACAAAAAGGCCAAACATACTATATTTTCTAAGCATCGAGAACTCCTGAGCAATCAAATGTAAAAATTTTAAACATTGATCTTTTTAAAAAATATTTTTAACGTTTGTTTATTTTTGAGAGAAAGAGACATAGCACAAGTGGGGGAGGGGCAGAGAGAGACAGAGACACAGAATCCGAAGCAGGCTCCAGGCTTCACAGAGCCAGATGTGGGACTCAAACTCACAAACCGTGAGATGATCATGACCTGAGCTGAAGCCAGACGTTCAACAGACTGAGCCACCCACGCACCCCTAAACACTGCAATCTTTGCTCAGTAAGGGTCAGCAATATGTTACTTTAGGCTGCTTTTGAATTTCAATATTGAGTATTCCATTTTCCCTCTTCTTTAGTGGTACAAAATGTACTCAATGGAGTCAAAAGATGGAGAAAGACAATAAAACCTTGGAAAATTCACACGCTCAATTTAAATAATTGAAAACTGACTTCAAATGAATAAAATAACCAAACTCAACATGACTCTGGGTTTCTCATCTGAGACTCCAAAATCCCAGAACAAACTTTAATTAGCACAGGATCAGTATTCCTTTGGGCTTTAGGTAAATCCTATTATTTTTCTTTTATATAATGAAGCATGCAGTAGTCGAATGATACGAATGAGGATAAGCAGTAAGCAAATATATTATAAATATGCCCCCAAATCATGTATCATTGGCCAGACCCTGTTATTTAGAAGAATTACATAAGGTCAATGGTTCTTATGAACCCTTTTGTTAATGTTAAGACATTTTGTGAAACATGCCCACGCCCACAGTGTTTTGCATACAATAGAAGGTTTATGGGTCTCCTAAATTCCATCCTGTGTTGTCCTGTGGATCTCAAGTTCAGACCTCTGATCCCTTGGGGATCTTTTCACTGGAGGGAAACACTTTTGGAAGTGAATAGCCCCCATTTTTTCCCCTCAATTTGACTTGGAAATACATCGAATTACGTCTTAATGTAAGCGTATCACAGAGTTTTAAAGGGAGGCTGGGCCCACTGATAAGACCTAACTCCATCATTCAAAAGTGAAAAACTTTTGGCATAATCTCAAATTTAATTAACCCCAAGTAAATAAATAAATAAAAAACAAGATCTAGACAAACTATGTAATTGACAATACAGACCGATAGGCAATAGTTAATGGTCAGCCAAAGAGTTAGCTCATCTTTAAATCACAATGGCACCAACTAAATCCAGTAAAACAAAGTGCAATTTGGGTACAGTAGGCAGGTCCTTGGTAAACATCTGCTTAGAAAATAAATGCTCTTTGCTTGCAGTAGCATATCATGATAATGCAGCAGTTTCACTGTTCCTATTTAGGAGACAATAAATTGGCCAATTCTGACAACTAGAAGCTTGGTACTAGGTTGCCCTAAAGCCCAAATCCATAAGATCAGGAGAAAGAGATGTATGTTGAAAATGAAAAATCTACACTCCGTTTGGAAAATCGTACTCAGTAGCCACTGTTCTTTTTTCCAAAAAGCACAAAAATAATATCTTTCTATTTGAAAAATGTCCCTGTTAATTACGAAAACATAAAATCCTACACTGAGCCTGAATATGGGAAAAGGAACTGAACCAACTTTCTCTCAGAAGCTACTGTTGGAAAAAGAGAGAGAGAGAGAGAGAGAGAGAGAGAGAGAGAGAGAGAGAGAGAGAGAGAGATGCTACTGATGGAAATAAATGGGCCCAAATGAATTAATACTGAACAAGAGTTTTCCATTTATTTTTCCTTTATTACAAGGTGGAATTAATAACATTGGGGAAAAGACTAAAGTGATATGTTTGCCCTGATTGCATTCCCTTAACAAGAGCTGCTTCTAGAAGCCAATGAGCTTTCATAGCAAACTCTTGATGTGTCTCTATATTAGGATTAAAAACCCATCTTATGGTAAATTACTCTAGACTCTAATTTGGCAAGAGTAAATAATTTGTGGGCCAAGTGGGGATTTGGTGCCAACTCCTGATTTGGGTTGTATACAATATTTCAAGACCAACTTTCATTAGTATCAATTTACAAATGAATTATGTGTAAGCAACTGAATCATACAACAAAAAAGAACATGCATCAGACTTTTCTTTGATCACTGTCTAGCTTTATTCACCCAGGGCTTTTTAAGACGTTGAAAGGAAGCAGGATGGAGGGAGAAACCACTGGCATGCCTTTCATCTCCACGTTCTCTATTGTTCTCTGAGTACACTTGCTGGGTTTGAACAGTCCTAAGAAGTGTGAAATTTAGTGTTAAGTGAGGACCCTGGTGGCGGACTGCCTGGTTTGGAACCTCATCTCTGCCAAGTTCTTAACAACCCCTTCCTTGGGCAAATCACTCCACCTCTCTGAGCCTCAGTTTCTTCATCTGCAAAATGAAAATCCAAACTGTGCCCACATCCTAGGGTTATTGTCGATATAAATAGGATTATCCATTTAAGCACTTAGCCCAGTTCCTGGCATGAGAAAAACATTCAGTAAGTGTTAGCCATGTGCTGCTGCTACTTCTAATAATGAAAAGGAAGAGAAAGAAAAAGAGGGAGAAAAGGATAAATGAGGAAGAGAAAATGAAATTTCCTGAGCATGTCTCTGTTGGAAACTATATCGATGCTTTCAAATATTCAGACACGCAGAAGGGAAAGACTTGTCTTTATAAGTGACCAGAGTAACTAGGGCTGTTTTAGGCACTCTGCCAACCAGTGACCCTGTTCATTTGTTTTCATCACCTTTACAAACAGGAGACTGAAAGCTATCCACCGGGAACTCTGATAACCAACCACCCAAGAGAAGGAAGGAGGGTCCAGTCAGCCTGGTTCCTTCCCTCATGGCCAACTTTTCTCCTCCACAGGTAAAATGAAAAGAAGACCAAACACAGCCACATCTTTAAATACTGAGCAATGTGTATATAAATGGAGCTCTTAGACTCTGGTCAATCTGAGAATCTTTTCTCATTTCCCCAGGCTGCACCTTCTACCATTTTCCCCAGGTCTCAAATGGGGACACAAGCAATGAACTGAACAGAGAAGGGCAGTGACTTCGGAGGATGCACTTCTCTGCTTGCACCTTGTACAACAGCCCCTCCATTGAGTTCCCTTCCAAAGAGCCAGTTGGAGCTGGCTGTGGTCTCCCTGCTGGGACCTAGCATTCATCCCAATGGAGTAAAGACCCCCATTGTAGCACATGTGTTTTATATATTTTTAAGTTTATTTATTTTGAGAGAGAGAGAGAGAGTGCATGAATGCACACAAGCATGAGAGGGGCAGAGAGAAAGGGAGTGAGAGGGTCCTAAGCAGGCCCCGGGCCGTCCGTGTGGGGCCTACACAGGGCTCAGTACCATGAACCGTGAGATCATGAGCTGAGCCAAGATCGAGAGTTGGACATTAACCAACTGAGCCATTCCAGGGATCCTCGCTCATGTGTTTTCTAGTGCAGCCCAGCACAACCCCCACCCCCCATGCCCACCACTAACTTCTCCCCACAGACCAGCCTGTGGCACTTATTTACAACAACTACCGGGTCCCTGTGGACATTTGTGCCTATAACCTCTGTCCTGGAGGGGGAGGCAACTTCTAAAAACAGTGCTGGGTAACTCAGACATTGGGCAGCCTACATTAGAAAGGTTGACCTGCATTTATGGCTCATCCCGCCATTATCCGTTCAGCTGCATGCCAATTCCCTTTGAAATGATGGTTGGGGAGTAAAAACTAGAAGTATAATCACATCATCCATTTCAAGAAACCCTGTATTGAAAGCAGAGCTACAAATCTGAGAAAAAGTCCAGGGGAAAATAAGAAAAGCTTTCATCTGGGGCATGAATATTTTAGGTAGTGTGGAAGGAGCTTTGAAATCAGACAGACCTGAGTTCTAATATTAGCCTTCTGGTTGTGCAACTCCTACCCAAATGCTTAATCACTTTGATGCTCCTGTTGTCCGGATTTGTAAAATGGGAATCATAATATCCACCCCACAGGGTTATCATTCGCATTAAACGAAGCGCTGTGACAAAAGTAACCTGGCGCCCATGGACAGCCAATACGCCCGCCTCTTTGCTTCCATGGTTCCAGTTCAAGACAGTGAGACTGCATTTGATTTTACTGCTACTTTACTCGTCAAAGTTTTCTCAACTCAGAGCTACCTGGGGGAGAAAGTTTCTCATTACTTTGCAAAGCCTCAAGTATATCTTAAATCTGGACCCATGGTGGTGACAGAAATGACCACTGTGTGAACATGAGCTTTGCTCCTGATAAAGCAAGAACAAACTCGTGATAAAGACAGCACAATGTCTTCTGAAAAGACCACAGTTTCTTTCTGTTTTGTTAGGCATCAAATCTAATGCAATCTTACTGCAGGGTAGAGCGCGTGCGTGCGCACGCACACACACACACACACACACACACACACACACACACAAGTACACATACACACAGCCCTAAAGGAGCCCTTGTAAATCTTACCATTAGTCACCGGATTCTCACTCAAATGACAGATCTCATCTTGAGCACTAAGTTAAATTAGTATATGAACCCGAATCTAAATAATGTTTTCTTTTTCCTAAACAGGTAAATAATTATCAGCATCTTTTTGGCTGGGCGAGATAAGATCTTTATATTTTTTTTCCTAGTTTAAGAGTAGCCTGGATATGGGATGGCAATAGGTTTAATTTCTTGAACTAATTCAGATCTACTGAGAGTTGCTCCATGAAGTGACATGGTGAGCAGTTTTGTGAGATCTTGAGGACTGTAGTCGTGAATTTATAAGGTACACTTTTGAAAGCGGTAGGGGGCCTGGGACAGAAGGAGTGTCATCTATTTGCTACCTGTGGTCCAGGTCTCTGGGCTGACAGAGCATGGTGGTAATGCTCTTTCTGTGGGCACTGCTGGCCTTGCTCTAAACTTATTCTTGAACTACCCTTTGAGTGTTCAAATGAACACAGTGGAGTTGTGGACCGCATAATGCTCCAAACGCCGGGTTCTATCAAACGCTGGTAACACACAGAATATGGCAGACCTTGCTTAACAGCAACAAAAATGTAACTATTCCTTCCAACGGTGAAAGTGAAATTTACAGGAAAAACTATTAAGAGATATTACAGTATAAAAACTAGAGCTTCATCTCATCTGTACTGCTCAGCTTTGAGAAGTAACTTACATCAAGGATACAGTCATGGATGAATCAGATAGAATGCGTGCTATGCCAGGCTTGTGTGGAGGAACGAGGAGCTGATGGGGTCCCTGCCCCCGGTGAGCATCCCATCTGGTCAGAAAGGGCCAACGTCCACGTGTGATGTGAGAAGGGCTGACACGTTGCCAGCACACACATGTACAGCCTTTGTAGACACACTGGAAGGCTTCCGTGCCCCGGTAAAAACCAGTCCCTCCAAGACCCGAGTTCCCCAGTCCCAATGCCCCAGCCTTCCTCTGGGATCCCCCAGAGCCTTATTATATATAATTCAGCAACTAAAGGGTTAATACTTGTCACCTCAGAGAAGCTCCAGGAACTCTCTGTAGCCACTAGGGTTGGTGGCCTTCTGATTGAACCAGGTGTTACGTACTTTGAATATCATCCCTGGACTCAATGCCTAGAGGCCAAAATATCAGGAATAGCAAGTCCAAAGTAGGAACTGAAATGATAGTTCCTGAGAAGAATCAACAAGGGAAAAGGCACCCTTAGGACATGAATATGGAAATTTCATGAGTGTAGGACCAGGTGTGTTCTTTCCTGCTGACATCACAGCTCCTAGAGCAGTGGTTGGTCCCGAACAGGGACCCAGTACCTGCTTGTTCAATAAAATCATGAATGACTGGGCGGGGGAGTATTTAGGGAATTGCTCTGGGCAGGTGTTAAAAGTGGTTCTAAACTGAAGAGATGAGCAGGAACTGGAGGATTCTAGGTAAGACAGTGCCTCCAGGTACCCATGAACTCCCTCTGTGAATCCATAGGGGGCAGCAGAGACTAGTGGCAGAAAAAGAACCCAGGTTCTAGCTAGAGTCAGAGAATTGAATTCACCTGATTTTTTTCCCCCCTACTTATTCTCTGTAGTACATTGGGCCAGCCACTTCACCTTCCAAATTTTTTGTTTCCTGTTTGTAAAACGCCTCTCAGAAAAGCTGTGAGGTTTAATCAGACAACGTATGTAAGGGACCTGATGCAGAGGAAGCAGATGGGAAGCTTTAAGATCTAAGGGTGCAATGGGTTTATCCATTTTGTTCACTGAGTTGTATCCCAGGGGCCAGGAGCATTCTAAAACCAAAACAAAGCAAAACAAACAAACAAAAACAATAGACACAATAAACATTTGTTCAATGAAAACAATAAGTAAATGGTGGCAAATTGTTTTCATTGTGTTAAGTGAATAGGGACGTAAACTGGATGCCTCCGAAGTCCATATGAGATAGAGAGTCAGGAATTAGGATGCTTTTCCAGAATGGGCGAAGGAACTCCTCAGGCTCCAAGATAGAACCTGACAAACAGGAGCCAGTTCATGAGCACAGCTATTGTTTTCCCCCCGGCAGGTGTCTGAATCAGCGCCCCAGAGGTGGACTGTGGTGTGAAACGGGTCGGTAGGGGGGTGGTTGAGGGTAAAAGGTCTACAGCTAACTTGCTTGGTTCCATGCTCTACTCACTGCACGAACTTGGATGAGGTGTTCAATCTGCCTAAACCTCCAGTTCCTCAAGTGTACAATGGATACGGTAGGACATGGCTCATAGGGTGGGCTCAAGCATTTGACATGGCAATGTGGGGCATGTGGCTGGGGCACAGTTACAAGTCTTCAGAATCGTAGTTGTCATTATTAGATAGAGATGTCACTCTGAGGTTCTCAGTCCCTTCAGGCCCAGGCTGATTCTGGCTTGTCACTTGGCTGGCCTTTTCAGTCTCCTTCCCCACCATCCCTCCCCTTAGTTTAGGTTGCTAGGGTGGCAAAGGTAGCCTTCCAGTGGACCACCGGAGGGCACCCACAGAGGCTCAGTTTGGCACGGACTCTGGACTTTCAAAGCACTAAGACAACCATCTATGAATTGGGGCACTCAGATCAGAAGCTCAAACTGCCAAGCAGAGACGTGCCTTAGCTAACCGTGGACAAAGGGACTCCCCCACCCAAGTGGCTGTGCCTTGTAATGGAGGGATGTGTGAGCCTGTTGGACAGAGGCATGCAAATCAACACCAGGAGGGGGCTGCAAAGGAAAGGCCCCCAGGGAGGGTGCTGTCCCCAAGGAGCCTACTGTTTGTGTACCTTTAGAGCAGAGCAGAGGACTGAGCACTGGAAAGAACCGGCCTATCAGTGTCTCTAGAGGATCCCACAGCCATACATATTTTAGTCCTGAATCTTGGAAACAAATTGCTCTTCCACTGGTGCAGGAGGTTGGAGGGAGTTTACATGTTCTGTGAAGGAGGGATTCAGGCAGAAGACTCAACCTCGAACTAACTGAAGTA
This sequence comes from Mungos mungo, assembly GCA_004023785.1. Lineage (NCBI taxonomy): Eukaryota > Metazoa > Chordata > Mammalia > Carnivora > Herpestidae > Mungos > Mungos mungo. The sequence continues at coordinate 178,549 of PISW01001503.1, read as the reverse complement.
GGAAAAATTGGTTTAAATTATTCTACAACTTCGGAGATAAAATAGCATAACGGCTTGAAATGAAAACTACAGTTTTTGAAATATCGAGGCTGAAAGGGGTATTATATTTATAGGGTGTTTGGCTAAGGTATGACAACATAACTATTCATTTCAGTCAAAGAGAAATTAAGCCTTTATTTGAGAAAGTGGGATTGGATTCAGAGTCATCAAATATTTTCTAAATTAACAAAATGCGCCAGATGCTAAGTGGGTCAGATGTGAAACTTTTAGACAATTATTTTACCTTGTTTACCAGCCAACCCCAGTAGCTTGTCTCCTTCAGGGGAGAGATTTAAAATGATTCGCCTCCCAACCCCCAGATTTCCCTCTCAAGGGAGGGGGGAAAGGACAAAAAAACACAAAAACCAAAACTTCCTACAGGTTCAAATGATTTGGACCTGATTTACAATGTTCTCAAGAATAACAAAGAGGATTATTTCACAGAACTAAGTTTGCTGGGAGGGTCTATACCCCAGCTCCCTTCAGGGACTCTCCAGTAAAGACCCCTTCATGGAAAAAGCTCCTACAAGCAACTCCGTGTGGGCCATTTCAGCCCAGAGAAAGCCTGGTGTCTCCTGATAGACTTAACTTCCTTAAAGCCAGCCACCACTGCCCCTGGGCTGTCCCTGGTTTTCCTAACTTCAAGAGGAGCGCTCTGAGAGGTCCGTCCTTTGCTTCCATGGCTGCTCCGTGATGCATCCTCTCTCAGCCTGCTAATCTCTTTTCCTCTGAGGCCTTTCACAAAAAAAAAGAAAGGGTTTGGGGACCAGCCGGCTGATTCTAAGCACCCTCAGTAGCACAGAAATCTGCATAACAGACAGGGGGAAGGAGGCTGTGGAGAATAAGATGAGTGATACCAGAGTTTGCTCTGTTACTATATTGGGCATAAAAATACTCTCAGGGTTTTGACTTTTAAATGATGCGGCCCAGTAGGGGTTCAGCAAGCACAGGGCAGACTGACACCGTGAGAAGAACAATCATTCAGGAGAATGGTCTTTGAAACTTGAGGTACCGAACTCAATTGGATAATGAAACACTGGGAACTCCGCAGGGTATTTTTTTCACCTCTATAAAGAACATTCAATTAAATGCCTTTTCATTTGGACAGGAGGGGTGGAGCTATTTTTTCCCCTCTCTTTTCCACAGAAAGTATCTTCTTGGATCCTGGCCTCATTTTATTTTTCTGCTTTTTATTGCCTGTTTTTGCTCCCTCTTGTGCCTGCCTGCATACCCTGCCTTCTCACGTGTTGATGGAAATCCCCCCACGCTGCCCTTGGAGATGCTCATTACCAAGGAGAGAGACACAATGGCTTCGCTGGGTGATGCATTGGTGATGCTTCCAGAGGTTTTTGGTGCCTCCATTTCATGGGCCACTTGCTTAGCTGCTGCTGAAATGCCTTAGTGCTATGAAGGCTGCATTTAACTTAGCCATCTGTGAATAACTCCATCAGGGGCAGATTCAAATCCAAAGTCAAGACTGCTTCCTGGCCAGAATGTCATCCAGTCCCACAAGGGCCAGCAAGAGTGATTTCCTGACATGAGTCCAAAGCTGCTGTCCCTCCCTCGGGAGCCCTTGGGAGCCCTTGGGAGCGTGCCATGCATTACATGTGGACTTTCTTACAAATCAATTAGCACTTGGCACTTTACAGTCTGAAATGATGTCACACAGCCTGTGTGTAGTCAGGCGTTGGGCCATGATGTCAAAATTAATGGTCATTGGACTACAGAGGCATACATTTCTTTCCTGGTGTGTGAGAAGAGAGGAGGACTATGAGACATGGGTAAGGGATCCTGAGGATGGGGCCATGCAGCCACTTCACCTTGACCCTCCCAGACTGAGGGTGTGTGGGTTCCAGGCTTTGTGCTTCGTGCTCGGTGCAGTGACCTAGAAGACACAGCTTCTGTCTCGTGGGTCTTATCGTCTAATAGAGGGCGCAGGGGATCGTAACCCGGAGTCAAGGATTTAGAGGGACCTTATGAATGATCCTTAGGGCATGCTGAAACTTCTAGACGTGTACATAAACTGAACTTGTACAAATGAGGGTGTGTATACATGTGTGCACACTTTTCTGGGTAATAGGTCCATGGCTTTGATCAGATTCTAAGAGGTATGTGTCTGTCTGTCTGTCTGTCTCTCTCTCTCTCTCTCTCTCTCACACACACACACACACACACACACACACACACACACACAACTACCAACGACTAGTCTAGTATCTTTTTACTTTGTATTCCCTAAGCATGTGACGTTGGGTACTGAGTGAACGGATGATGACTGAATGAGTAAGTTGTGATTTCCATGCTGCGAAGGGCACCCAGGCCAGTCCGGCCATCGGGGCATCATCCTGTGATTCCAGGACAGAGAGGTGGTAGAAACATCTCTTATCTGACATTGTGAGGATAAGACGTCAAAGAGCTTGGGAAAGTTCAGAGTTGATGGTACATGTAAAGAAAAGAGAAACAGAGAAGGAAGAAAAACGAGTCCTCCAAGTAAGGAGAGGATACAGACGTTCTTCAAGCCAGAGCAGTTACCAAGGGGTCAAAGAACACAGAGATAAAAGATCAGGAGCAATAGGTCAAACCATGCAGGTAGGAGGGCAGGATGGGAGGATGCTGGGTAAGAGAGACTCGGGGAGGGGCCTGAGGAGAGTTTAAGAACTTGGAATGAGGCAGACTTGAGTTCGAATCCTACCTCTACTCCTAGTTAGCTGCTCTTTGCTTTGTTTCTCCAGCTGCAAAGTGCAGATACTATTTGAATGTCTCAAAGGGTTAATGAGAGGATTAAAAGAGAAAACCTATTACTGCTCAGAACAGGGCTTTGATTGAATTCTGGGGATGCCCTTAAAGGGCTACAATTAGACTAGCCACTTGCTACCATGGTTTGATGCCACTTTGGTGTCCTAAAATCTGTTCCCATTCATCCCTCTTACCGTGCTCACTTCCCCCATGTGGCTCTCGCAGGGTACTGCCTACTATCAAAGGAAATTGACTCTCTTCTTGCATTAATCAAAACCTCCACATATGAAATTTCCCCATTTCCCCTTGAGAAGATGATTACTTTCTTGATAGAGGATTACTGGGAAGTCTGAAGAGGCAGAGGAATGCTCTTCACCGCTACCAAGTCCCGTTTACTCAGCCTCTGCCATGTGGGCTCTTGCACCCTGGCGATTCCATCCATATGCAGCTGTCTTCACCAGCTGTCACTGGGTGGCCACAGTTGTTATACGAAAGGGACATTCGGGAAGGGGCCACATGTTCGCACAGTCCGAGCCTGGAACACCCTCTCACCATTGGCCATCTTCACAAATAAATCATCCAGTCTGTCTGTCTGTCTCTCTCCCTCCCTTCCTGCTCTCTCCCTTACCTAGTTATCATGCACTTGCTGCGTTTTTATTAACATATGGTTGTTTGCTTATTTTTCTCTTCTTCCACTAGATGTATGTCACTGAGGCAGGCACCGTAGATTATTTATTTCCATTCCCTCCCAGTACCTGCTTCAGTGTCTTATATGCAAGGTAATCACTACATAATTGACACATTGGTTACGATGAGTCTAAGTCCCATAATTGATTCATGGAGTATTTCCTAAGCCAGTGGCTGTCACAGTGTGGTCTGAGAACCCCCATGGGGTCCCTGAAACACTTTAAGCAGGTCTATAAAGCCAAAACTATTCTCATAATCATTCTAAGATATTATATTTGCCTTTTTCACCTTATTCCCTCACAAACTTTATTAGAAGTTCATTGATGGAGTTTCAGATTCCGCACTACAACTAGCCTTCAAGAAACAAATAATTCTTACCTATCAAAAAAGAATATCCACAGTTCCCCAGAAAGACTATTAAAATGCTCATCTCTTTTTCAACTACCTGTCTGTGCGAGGCAGGATTCCCTTCAGTATCTTGAGCCAAAGCAATATCACAACAATCTGAATGCTGAGGCAGAAAGAAGGACCCGTGGGGCCCCCGTTAAGTCACTCAGTAAGGAGGTCTGAAGAGATTAAACCAGTGTCACTCCCCTCCCTATGGCTTTTTGGTTTGGGAATATATAGTCACCTGTCACAAAGCCATGGTGTTTGTGCTCACACTCAATGGGCTTGTCATTATTTTAAAATAAATGAATTGGTACATATGTATAATTTTTCAGTTTTAATTTCAAATACGGTCAATAGCAATAAAATCCACCTAAATAAAAGCTTTGAGTCCTCAATTATTTTCAAGAGTGTAAAAGTGTCTTGAGACCCAAAAATTTAAGAATCACTTTCCTAATTTCTTCCCATAAAATAGCACATCAGTGTAAGATGTTCTTAGGTGTTTTGTTTTAAAAGGAGGGGTGGTGGGGGGCATGTTCTTATTGGTATGGGAAATACCAGGTTAAATAAAGTTAAATAGGTAAGTAGTTTTCTTTCATGCTCTCTCAAAGCTTTTATTTGCTAACGTTCTTGGTCAGTACCCAAGGGCAGGGTGTCAGACTTCTCTGCCCTGTAACAGATGACAAACCTAGCTGCTTAAAACACTAACACACGTCTCATCTTGCCATTTCCGCGGCTCGGGGGTGTCTCGGGGTCCAGGTGGGTGCTGGGGCTGCGGTCTTTTCTGACGCTCACCTAGGGAAAGACCCTCTTTCATGCTCTCTCTGGTGGCAGATGCCATCTCCTCAGGGTGGTAGACCGAGGTCTCCCTTTTCTCACTGGAGGTTGGTCAGAAACTGGGCTGTGTGCCGAGAGCTGCCCATGGGTCCCGTCTCTCTTCACACAGTCTTACAACCCAGCACCTAACTTCTTTAAAGCCAACGACGGACAGACTCCCCAGTGCCATCTGCTAAGACTACATCTTATGGAGCAAAACAGTATTTTGCAGAAGGGACAGCCCATCTCCCTGTCCACATGCTATTGGCTAGAAGCCAATCACAGATCCTTTCCACACTCAGAAGGAGAGGTATGGACGTGGGGGACAGAAGTCATGGGTGCCACCCTGTCTACACAGGGTACAGTCCATGCTTTATTCTGACTTACTGGACCAGAGGATTGTTTCTTGTGCCTATTAATATGTAAGAAATGTAGATCTAAAGTATTCAGTATAATTAGACATACTACATTCTCCCTACATATTTTGTAAGGTGTGTGTGTATGAGAAACATAATTTTAAATTCCATTCATCCGGAAGTCAGCACCCCCGAGAGCCTCATGAGTGCCTGGCTGAGGAAGCTGTCCTTCCTGTCCCGGTAAGCAGGAGCTAAAGAAGAACCCTCCTTAAGTGGAGGAGGGGACCGTTCTGGGACAGAGCATGTCACCTATCTCCTGCTTCTTTACCCCGATTCTCCCTGGGAGCACGCCCACAACGCCCTTCCACAGAAAGGAGACAGCTCTCTGTGCAGACTGGTCAGACATGGATCCTGAGATTGGGACCTGATAAGTAACGGCTCTCAGAATATGAAGACTGGCCTGGAAATGGCCTACGACTCTCAGACCAGAAATTGTTTAGATCTATAGGGCTTGCACAGAACTCTATTTTTCAAATAAAATACCATGTGACGCTCTCTTGAATAAAACAAACAGAGGGGACCGCTCTGTTAGAAACAGGGTGCCCTGCCCACTGGAATTTCCAGTTGTTCCCCAACTCTATGAAACCCAGAATGCCCTCTGAAGGCATTTCTCCTGCTTAGCTCTCTCATTATAAATTGGAAACACTGGGGCACCTAGGTAGCTCAGCAGTTCAAAGTCTGACTTCAGCTCAAGTCATAACTTGGGGTTCATGAGTTTGCGCCCTACATTAGACTGCTGTCAGCAGCCCACTTCAGATCCTCTGTCCCCCTCTCTCTGCCTCTCCCCCACTTGTGCACACTCGCTCATGCTCTCTCTCTCTCAAAAATAAACAAACATTAAAAAAATAAATTGAAAAAACTGAACACCTTGTAAGTGAAGTATCCTATCAAAACCACAGCCCCAAGTCTGAACTATCCGTCGTCAGGAAACGTTCAGAGCAATCCTCAGAGGTGACCCTGTGTCTCCTCACAGGGGACTCTCCACACACTGTGTGTCCTCCAGCCTCACCTGAGAGCACCCTTCCTCATGAGATCACACTCCCCGACAGGAAGTCCCAGCTTAGGGACTCAGACCCTAAAGTCTTTGTGTAAGTAACCAGATAAGCCTTGAGATTTTGTGACAGCTCTAATTTCCGTGAGCAGCCCGCCCACCCAGGAACGGAACCGTCAGTGATGGGCTCCCTACCCCAAGAGACCCGGTGAGGGTGGGCTGGGATGGGAAATTCCCAAGACAAATGGGAGAAGGTGACAATAGGGCTCCTCAGGCTACCCAAACCTTCTCGACTTGACTCTAACCTGCGTTCCTCAGCTCTGTGGCTGTAACAAAGAACAGTCAAAGCAGCAAAAGAAACCTCCCTTGGCAAGTCCAAAAAGAAACATACTTGCCAGCCTCATAGGGGACTCAACCTGGAAGCTCACCTCTACCTGTGCCCAAACCTTTCCTGTGTTCTCGCCAACATCCTCTTATAAAAGTTGATCCAAAGGCTTAATGAGCCAAAAGGCATTAAGAGCCGTGTGTGAATAATGCCACCAAGTCTTGCTTCTTTAATTGGATGCAGATAGCATCACCTAAGCTCCACACCCCAGGATATGCCCTGCTCTTTGTCCCGCAGCACGCCAGTGCGCCTCGCTCTGAAGAGCCTGGCAGGAGAGAAAGATATTCACTGTGAGATCTGCTGGCTTCTGCCAAATTCACAAACGCTGGCAGCTCAGCCTATAGATAGAATGAGGGGTAATTTCATGCAAATGCTCTGTGCTATTCCCTAAGCTCCAAGATTAGAGATGTCAGAAAATGTAAGTGCTCCTCTAGTTAATAACACAAAGAACTAATTCAGTCTGATTCCCTAAGCTACAAGTTAAAGAACAGCAACCGTGAACTTAGGGAGGTATGGTCTTCTGGGGGTGAGGCTGGAGAGGATCAGGCCATGGTTCCTAACGGGGGAAACAGAGCCACCTTATGAGGGCTGCTCTGAACCACACTGAGGTGGTGTCCAGAGGCTCTTGGGGCTTGACCATCTTCTCGGTACCTACCGGAAATGTGGGCAGACGTACTGGGTCGTAATGAGCTTGGAGAAGCCAAGGTTTCAGGCTTAGGGAACAAAACCAGGAAGACATGTGCAAAGGGCCTGCTTCACTTTAGTTCTTCCCTTTCTGAAAGAGACACCTGGTTCCTGGACACACCCCTCTTAGTTTCTTGGGTCCACATGTCTCCATTTTTATATGCCAAATGACATTTGGTTATAGTCTCCAGAGGACATTGGCTTATTATTTAAACAGTGTATTTTTTGGAGATGATCTTACATCTTACAAATGGTATATAGCGATGGAATGTTTCAGGGGAAAACAGATAACATGATGCTCCTATTTATTGTGTCCTAGGTATAGCACGAGAATTACATGCCAGGGTTTGGACTTTCAGCTTTTAATTTTCAAATTAACCTGAAGTATCTATGATGTTGTTTGAAATAAAAAAAACACATGCTTCCTTCCACTACCTCCCTCCACATGGTCACTGGACTACATCTGATTCCCAACTTTTCTAAAAGAAAGGAAAGAAGTTATTGTCAATCGGGAATCGCTAGATGGCTTTCTTGGTTATCTAGAATAGGATGTAAGACTGTAGACAAGCAAATCTCGAGCCAGATGGTGTATGTTATTATAAACAAGAGCCTGATTAATAAGTCATTTTCTTGGAGGTGGACTCAGGATTAGGGCCTGCCTACCCTCTACTGGCTGGGAGACCCCATGGAAGCCCCCTAACTACTCTGGGCTACATCTTCTTCTAATCAATTTAGAATAAGAATATTTCTTACTTCTTAGGCTAATGTTAATGAGACTCAAATAAGGTGATGGAACCTCATAATAAATGGAGCCTATAATAAGTGATCGATAAGAAGCACCTAAGCTATCATTCATTGATTTATATAATTAAAGCCCACAATTTTTTGCACATAGTAAGTACTCAGAATTTCTCTATCCTCATCAGGTATCTGCCCACACACAACACCCCTCGGAAATGGCAATTTCTTCCAAATAATATACGAGTCAAATGGAACATGTTTTCTGTTTAACCCCCAGGACATATGTTCTGCTTTTTATTTTTTATTTTTGTTTCTGACACTGTTCTACACACCAGTAGATTGGCCATTCCCAGCTATACAAGTGGGTATGGTGAAGAAGTCAAATCAATTATTTAAAAAGTTTAGAAACTCTGTTTCCCAGAAGAATTCCACCTATAGGTGTTTACCTTGCGCAATTTGCGACCAGCCTCAGTGGAGAACGGTCCACAGTAATAAGACCATGGGTTTGCTTTGTCATTTGAGATAAAGGAGCTCTTTACAAGGGAACTGTATTTTATTTTATGGAGCTATCTACTCCAAATAAGTAGAGCCATGACTCACTGGAAATTATGAATCCTCACATGTTCATACCCCCGTGGATTTACAAGTCTCCGAGGCCACGCACAGGGAGGAATGTTTTCCTGCTAAGTATTCATGACTCTTGTCCAACTACCCTTGAAAATAACAGTTTTCTGATTTGGAGGAGCAGGGACACATTGCAGGCAAACCCTCTGGTATAGATGTTTCCAGAAATAAGTTTACACATCTTCAATGAGATAGTGTCAGTTTTGTCCCGCAGATTATGCTGAAATACTGATGATGGTTTTTAAAATAGATTTAAAAAACCCACACACACCCCCCTCTATCCCCTTTCATACAGTCCCGAGAATATGATATGATTCCTAACTTCCCTAAAAAAATGGAAAGAAATCATCATAAATTAGGAGTCCCTGGGTGGCTTTACTGATTATGAAATTTCTAGACTAGAATGCAAGATTATAGACAGATGAATCTTGAGCCAGACGGTATATGTTATTAAAATCAAGAGCATGATTAATTAGTCATTTACTTGGAGTGATTTATCTTGCACCTCTCTCCACTGGTGTTGGAACTGCCTGCTGTGGACGTCAGGTGTACCACTCTATTATGAATACTAATCAAAGTCCACAGAAGTGCAAATCGAGGGTGAATTTGAGCTCTACCAAACATCCATTTTAAAGAGCTTTTATTGAATAGGCCTAAAGTCAAGAAGCCCATAAGACTACAGAGGAAGAAGATAAGCCAGGAATGGCACTCCACCTTACTCACACAGGAGCTGAGTGCCACCCTGAGCCTGCCCACCTGGGACCTCACGGCTGCTTCCTGATGCATCGCTCCTCAGTCCCACAGATTTCTCCAGCCCACACCACTTGTCTCTGGTTCAACTGCCAGCCCCACAAGCAGAGTGCCATCCTCCCTCTCCTAGGAGATTACAACAGTTTCCTTACTCTGGTGCCACTAAGTGAAAACTGTAGCTGACCATACAACACTCCTCCTTAAACCCTTCAGTGGTTCCCACTGCTGTTTAGAAAGAAGCCCCAGGGCACCCGGGTGGCTCAGTCAGCTAAATGTCCCATTCTTGATTTTGGCTCGAGTCATGACCTCACAGTTCAGGAGTTCAGAGTACCGCTTTGGGCTCTTTGCTGACAGTGTGGAGACTGCTTGGGACTCTTTGTCTCCCTCTTTCTCTGCCCCTCTTGGTTGATGCGCTCTCTCGCACGCGCTCTCTCTCTCTCTCTCTCTCTTTCTCTCTCTCTCTCTCTCAAAAATAAACAAACACTTAAAAAAAAAGAAAAGAAGCCCTTACTCCTTGGATCAGCCCATGAAGACTGTTCGATCACATCTCCACCCACCTCTTTTTTTTTCATTTCAAATTTCTCTCGGACTTATTCAATGTGTATCAGCCCCACTACCCTTTCGTAGGGGTCTATAGTGTTCAAACTTCTTTTCGGCCTCAAAACGTTTCACCTATTGGTCCCTCTTTTGAAAATGCCCTTTGTGCAGCGTTTCTGCCTGGCTAATCTGTTTTCCTGTCTGTAGCTTCAATGTCCCTTCTTCCCAGAATCCTCCCTTGCTTCCCCTTCGCCTCCCTCTGGAGACGGTTACCAGCCCTGTAGTTTTCCCTTACAGTCCAAGTGACAATGAAAATTATTATTTCATTAATTATTATTATAATTAGCAATTAGCACTTTATTTTTTCCTTCCCTAGACTCTAATCATGTTTGGGCACAACGCAGGGTGTGTAGAAGGCTCTCGGTAAACGAGGAGTCGAAGAACAATGATGAAAGCTGTCAGGGGGACCACTAGTTGCCCATGCAAACTGGTGCCTTGGTCCCTCTGGGCTCACAGCTGGACTACATTTCCCAATCTTCCTTGCAAGTAGGTGGTCACATGACCGAGTGGGTACACTACATGTGCCTTCTGAGACAGACCATAAAACCCTCTCAGAGCAGCTTCTGATATTTCTGTGTTCTGGCTGACTGGGGTGAGAATGCCTAGGGTCACTTTGAGGGCCATGTGTTGAAAATGGCAGAGCTACCCATTGGCCTGGGTTTCTAAATAACTCCAAGGAAGGAAGTCTCCGACCGGAACTGCTGGTCCACAATTGTGACATGAGGAGGAAGCAGACGTTTTTGCTATTAAACCACTAGCATTTCAAGTTCAATTTGTTACTGCAACTTAGTCCACCCACAGTAATACATTAAGATGCTAGGAGTCCAGGCATTGGAAATGAGTGAAAAAAAGGGTGCCCCCAACACACACTTCTACAAATACCTCCACAATCATGTGAATAGATTTTTGGAGGTAGGTTTTTGTCCTTTGGAGGACAAAGTAGCATACTGTGAAAAAAAAAATAGTATTTAATTTTTTTTCAGGGTGCCTGGGTGGCTCAGTCAGTTAAGCACCCTACTCTTGATTTCGGCTCATGTCATGATCATAGGGTCATGGGATTGAACCCTGCGTCAGGCTCTGTTTGGGGCACGGAGCCTGCATGGGACTGACTCTCTCTCTCTCTCTCTCTCTCTCTCTTGCTCACATGCTCTCTCTTTCTATCAAAAAATAAAAATAAAATTTTTCTATTTATTTCCATTCATTTCTCTCCCTCCACTGACTCAATCTCCAACAGCTATGCGAACACTCTACTAGTGTTTCTCTGTAAGAGAACCGCCACTGCCTCTCACATCTCTCCCTATTCTTACTCGCTGCCCCAGTAATTCCAATTAAAGCTCTGAGCGCAGATGAGCCCCCACAGTTATGAGGGGAGGACTTCCCAAAGCAAGAGAAAGTCAGCAAGTCTTCTCACTGAAATTAGAATCTCATCTAGCAAGCAATCCCATTTAGTTCAACACAGAACTTACTTTTGCCCTAAGACGGTTCAGGGAGGGAAAAAAATCACTGGACAGATTTTTCAAATGCATAAGAAGTTCTTCTCTATGTCCTTGGGGTTCTGTCAAGTCATCTGAGGGCTGAGGCCCCACCTCCTGGAGGTCGCCTCTCTCTGCCCTCACGGCCCGATGGCTAACTCAAGCTGGGTGGAAGACAGGCTCACGCAGCTCTGCAAGCCTCTGCTGAGCAAGTTAATCTGGCTGAGTTAATGGCGATGCAGTCACTAACCACCATCACAGAGAGCCTAATCAGTCAGCTGGCTGGAACTCTGGGGCCGGGGAGCCCGCCCCTCCTTCCCCAGCCTGCCCCTGGCTGTGGAGAACTCTATACTTATTAGGAGCACCTGCCTGCAGACTTGTGGAGCCTTTGGCCCTAAAAGGGAGGCACTGAGCACTTTCTGGCTCTGGGCACGCATCTCCCATGCTCTTGGAAGCCTGTTTCTTCCACAGGAAGTGTCCCTGGGTGCCAGCCCTGCAATAACGGAAAGGAACATTTGCTCACATCGAGCCACACCTGTTGTCAACAAGCATTTGCTTCCAATCTATTTAAGCTCCACGGGGGAAGGAGACTGTGTGGGTCTCGGGCATTTTTTTGGCAGCTCTGGGCCCACAGCACCTGGGAAAGCTTCACAAAGTCTATGCTATTGTTTAGGAAGCGGGGTTGCTCCTAGTAACAGCTGCTGTGTTTCAATAGAGACCTGCGGCCTCTGGGAAAGTCATGAAGGCCTCGCCCAAGGCCCTGTGCAGAGCTGAGTGCCAGCCCCTTGGACTTGAAAAGCAGCCCATGCCTGTTAGGATTCCTGCAGACTCACCAACAGTAGGAGCAAAGCAGAGAGAAGGCCAGTTTCCAGCATGTGATCGGTGCTGGAGCTATTTTTGTTGTTGCTGGTTTGGTTTGGGTTAAAGGTGTCACTAAGAAAGGTTATGTTAGGTGTCTGTGTTGAGTGACTAAAATGCCCGACGATGTACTTATCCACCTGTAGTTCTTTTGTTCATTTGTTCTGCTTTGTTTTTATTTATAAATTCACTTATTTAGCCCCTTCCTCTTTCCTTCATGAAGGACCAGAAACAAATCCTGAAGCCCCGTTCTTTAAACTTGCTCGCTGAGACCCAACTTCAGTTCCTTTCACCTGCCCAATGCCTTACTTAATACTCCCATAACCTCTGCCTCTGGAAAAGGAGCCTCCAGAATACAGATGTTTCTTCTAAACAGCAAAATAACACTCTTGGAGAGAACTTAAGGGCTAGGCATTCATCCACTGCTCAGTTCCCTGCTGTCATGTTGCCCACCCCTGGGCATGATGCCCATCTTTACCATGTGCAGCACCAGGGTCCACGTGTGTACAGTCTTCTTTGAATCATTCAGTCACGGTAAACCAGCCCTTCCTGAGAATTCCCACAGCAACAGGGCATCTTTTTCTACAATGGCACCCAGAATTCTGCTGTGTGATTTTTGGCTTGTTTATGATTCCTATACAGGACTGTAAGTTCCGTAAGGGTAGAACTGGGACTTATGTGCTTCTTTATTACCAAGCCCAGAGATCTGTTAAATGTTTACTAAAGGAATTTTTTAAAGGATGGCCAGTTGTACGGATGATAAGAGTATATTGATGGATGAGAGGGTAGATGAGTGGGCCGTGCATGAAAGAATGAATGTGTAAATGGATTTATAGGTAAATAAAGAGGAGAACAGATGGGTGGCTGGATGGATAGGGACAGATAGATGAACAGAAGTGGAGATGGGTTGGTGAGTGCATGGATGGATGGTTGGGTGAGTCCATGCTTGAGTGGATGGATGGATGGATGGATGGATGGATAGATGATAGACTAATTGGGGTGGATGCATGGATATAGATTAATTGGTGAGTGGGTGGATGGATGGATGATAGATTAATCGGTGGGTTGAAGAATGAATGAACAGAGGCTGATTGAATGGATACAGAATGACCTCAAACATCAAGTGGTCAATGTCCACATCAACAGTATAGCTTCCTTCCAGTAAGATAATCTCCAACTATTAATGCCTTGAAGAAAATCACAAAACCTGACCTGCCAGCAAGTGAAAGAGTAGGCAGGCCCCTCTCCTGGAGCTGAAAGAATATGAAGAATGCTGGAATTTCAGGATACTGGCCAGCAGGTGAAATGGTTCCCCGTGGCAAACAACAGCGTTGCTGTGGCAAGAGTCAAATCTACTTCATTACCTTTTAAGAATCAATTGCCCCTTTTATTCTTCAGAAATGGTACCTAAAATGAACCTTGAGGCAAGCTGTAGAAGATGCACTTAAAACAAAAATGGACACCGAGGGAAATAAGAGAGTGGGGCCCGGAACTGCCCGCTTCCCGGGCAATCCTTGAGAAACAGTCCCTTCAGATAAGCAAGGTAAGAGAGCTACTCCCCCAAACGTGACCTTGCTTCAAAGCCACACTGCCTCCGTCACTCCAGTCCATGGTTAGTCAGAAAACAGGAGAAGGTGTAGTGTTCAGCTACTGACATATGTAGAATGAAACAGAACCCCTGTTCCTGTGTGTTATGTTATTGTGTTTTTTATTATTGCTACTGTGCTGTAGACGTCTTTCCTTCCTCCAAGATAACAATAGAACAATGAACCAGTTTGAAAGAGAAAAGCTGTCAGTTGATAAAATTAGTCTGTTTTATTTTTTTATTAAAAAAAAAAAGGGAGACTAATCATGCCAATTGTAATTTTACTAAGTTATTTCTAATGTGAGTTTATTAAACCATGAATTTTCCCTTGGGCTAAACTAATGACCACTATTAGGTATGCTACTCTATTTTAAATGATCAAAATATGCAATGGAATAAGATGAAGATTATAGATAGTGATAATTACAAAATGTCAGCGTCACCTGGAATCAATTTACTAATATGTCAGCTTGGGTACGGAGGAGCAGAGTCATTTTTAAATGTGCAGAAGGCACGTTACATGGGCTGCTGTCATTTAGCCTGTGGGAACTGTCACGACTGAATATTTATATCCGTTGCTCCCCTGCAGTTGTGTCTAGCCTGCCGGCTACACCCTGTATCAGAGAGCAAGGGGAGGACGGGCAAGGAGAGAGAGACAACTCTCCCGCCTCCTTGAATCCTCAAGTCCTCTCCTGAATTTTTTGCAGGAAAGTGAAGACAGAGCTTTCAAATCAACCAATTCTGCTGTAACCACTTGGGGTTTTCCTCTTCAATATAGTGTTGACCATCCCCCAGTTCCTGGGAGGGAACGGGAGCAGGGCTCTACGCAATCAGATCTACACTGTTGCTTGGTTTGAAGTCAGAGTTTCAGCTGTGCTTGTTTTGCTTAGGTAAGTCACCTGTGTACCTGAAAGCATGAGCAAGATAAATGTGCTCTGGGCACGAAGGGGCAGAGACGCGTCCCTGGACCCGCCAGGGAAAGGTGCCGGTAACGTGATGCACACGCACGGATGTGTCTGGCCCCCTTGCGGGACCGATCCAATCACGGAGGCTGTCAGAGGTGCCAGTGCGACAAGAGGGGGTGAAAACTGCGACCTTCGGGCTCTCCCTTCCCCACGGTTGCCCACCCCCTCGAATCCTGCCACCGTCTTCCAGACAAAAGATTTTCGAGGGTAAACTTGTGCCCACAGCAGACACACTCACAAGTGCTGCATTCCTCGGTGTAAACCACCACCAACGACTTGGCTCTTGCGGGAGGGGCGCCTGGAGAAACTCCTAAAGATGAGGCGGCGGGTTACAGGTCAGGTCTGAGATTGGCTTAACTCCTTATTTCCAGTTCTTTTCTGCTTTGTCTTCTCTCACCTCCTGCCCTGCCCTTTGGAGCCAGTAATCACTCAGGTCCACTCCTAAACTCTCTGTCCTGCACAGTTTATTTCAGATTCCTTTGTCCCTAAGGAGCTAGAATCCTTCCTTCTGACCACCAGGGAACAACCTTGCCGTGCCAGCAGCCTGATTTGACAGGGACCATTAGACTCTGCACAGGAATTCCTGGAGCAAGCTTGGCTCTGTTCTGGGTGAAAAGCTCTGGGAAGCAGCACATGCAGTGGTAGAGACCATAGCTTCTAAAGCCAAATTGCTTCCGGCCAGCTGTGTGACCTTGGGCAAGTCCCCAACTTCTCTGTGCCTCCGTGTCCTCATTTTGTAAAATGAGGACAATTATGCCTACCTTCTAGAGATTACATTGGTCAAGTGCTTAGAATGGGACCTAGCACACAGGAAGTGCTTTTTACATATTTATTACATTAAAAAATAATCCCTAATAAGCTAATTATTCAAGCCTCAGTCTTCGATTTTCAGCCTCCTGTCTTTTACACTTCGAAGTTCCTTTTCATCTCTGCTACAAAGTTCTGCACCTTTCTTTGTGCACTGGGATCTCAATCTTTCTATCTGAGATCTATTTAATGTACCCAGCAGTCATCAGAGGTGATTCCCGATTTTTCTCTTTTCTCAGACCTGTGCTTGTATTTAAAACTATTATAGAATTGAAGACCAAGGATACTTCAGTTCCTGAGACTCAGACAATCAAAGCATTTTAAACCCACTACTGAAATAAGGAATGGAGGTGGTAGTCTTTGCCATGTCCCATGCTTGGAAATGATGGTATATAGGTGCCTACTAACTTGTGTGCATAAAGCATAAAGCTGCTGTAAATAATGAGGGCTCTGGATAGGCCTGAGTTAAAATCTACTAGTTCTCTAAAGGAAATGCATGAAATAATAAATACGGGAGGGGATGTTTCCCTGCCAACCATATGTAATAAGTATGTCCTGGGGATCACATCTTAAAGAAAAGGCAGACTGTGTATGTGTGTGTGTGTGTGTGTGTGTGTGTGTGTGTGAGAGAGAGAGAGAGAGAGAGAGAGAGAGACAGAGAGAGAGAGAGAGAGAGAGAGAGAGAGAGAGAGAGAGTGAGTGTGAGAGAGATTTTGATTGATTCATTCCAAAGGCCATTCCCAAAGAGGAGTTGCAACAAGGTCTTAGGCAAAGTTTGCATCATAAATGAGCATAAAACACCTTCGATTCCAGAGAGACTATGTCAAAGATCAATACTTACTTGTATAGAAAAGAAAGGGCAGCAACATGGGAATACAATCCCCACCCAAAACTTGGCAGTAAGGCTGGATTTAGCATCAGGGATAAAGCAGGTGGATGGATATAAAGTTATTGAAAGAGTCTTAATATTTGTAGATCAGCAAAACCTGATTGCTATCCTGGGTGCTCCAGATTGAGGTGGCCCTAGTCTATCAAGGGTATGCAGACAGATACAAGAGGACGCATCACTCCTCAAGACAAGCAAGACAGTTCTGTCCAGTGTTGGTAATCTGAAGCATTACTTTGGATCAAAGTAATCATGGATATTGTGGTGGGTGGTGTCTGGCTCTCCCTTGTCCCCGCCTCCCTGCCTGCATGCCCTTGCGTAATTTCCCCTCTCGAGTGTGGGGAGAACCCACTAACTTGTTTCTACTGAGTAACACGGCAAACATGGCAGGCTATCCCCTCCCTGACGAAGTTACCGAAGACTGTGACTTCTGTTTTTTGGCATTTTGGCTCTCTAATTCTTCTCACTTGTTTGCCGGGAGAAACTGCTGCCAGGTTGTGAGCCGCCCTATGGAGAAGTCCATGTGGCAAGGCACTGGGTTTTCTCTGGCCAACGGCCAGCATGGACGAAGGCCCTCAGTCCAATGACTGCAAGGATGGAATCCTGCCAGTAACCCCTGGGTGAGCTTGGAAGTGAACCCACCCCCAGTCCAGGCTTGAGAGGACTTCAGCCCCAGCCCGCGCCTTCACGGAAGCCTTGACTGGAGCCAGGGGACCTGCGGAGCAACACCCACATTCCTGACCTGCAGAAACTGCACCAATAACCGTGACTTTGTTATGCAGCAGGAGATAACTATACGGGTTTATTATGGACTAGGGTTTCAGCTCATGTCCACATACAACCCCTCACCCCTGAATTATACACTCTAGAAGGCGCCATTCACAAAGAACAATGTGAAGATAAATAATATTGAAGCCCTGGAGCCATCTTTCCATTTTCACTTTGCATCCTTTTGATCAACCTATCTGACCTGACATCCTTGATCCTCAGTTTCCTCATCTGTAAAGTGGGTATAAGAACCTTGGTATCAAAAAAAAAAAAAAAAAAAGAATCGGCCTCATTTCCTGGGAAAGGTAAACCAGCTGTCTCTGAAAGCACAGTATCCAGCACACGACAACTTTGGTTCTGTGCACAGTGCCGGGACACTTAGGTCTCTGTCTTTACTGCAGCTAGAAGTGGAACTTGCCACCTCTTCTTTGTCAGAGGAGGGGAGGAGCAAGGTCACCTCAAACCAGCTCTGCTTTCCCAAGGCAGCTCCCCTCTGGTGTTTGACTATATCATTAAGTACCAGGTGTTTGGTTTGGAAAGAAAACCAACTCCATAGTCAACCCCCCTAAGTACAATGAAAACAGAACCCAGATAGAACATGGATTTAACCTTCTCATTCAGTTAAAGCCCATGTTCTCCAAATCAAATAGATTCTTATTTGAAAAGGAGCTTCGTATTTGCAGGTTGTTTGCGGATTATTAAAATTGCCACTATGTCCAGCTGGTCCCTTTGTGTGTCCCCATTTACAAGTAATGTCTACAGATTCAGAGACTCCAACTAAGCATGGCTGCTTGTTAAAAATAATAAAGGGCTCTGGCCAATTGAGCACCAACTCTGTGCTGGGCATTTCTGCATATGCCGATTTTGGTATTTTTGCAAACACACATGGCATCAATAGTGCCTTTTGCTATTGTTCCCTTCACACCTCCATCCATTCATGAGGAAAACCCATCAATATGTGTCCCAAACAGGCTCTCATCTGGGAACAGACTCAAGGGTTATTTGTCCCAACATGCACCTGAGCAAAGAAGAAAGGTACTAACATCACAAGGATCAACTATGTCTGGCTCTGTGCTGGGGTCTCTCTGCAGGGGGTCTGCAGGGAGGCTGTGAAGCAGAGGACTTAAGGTCATTGGCTGAGGGGCGAAACTGCCCGGGTTTTCATCCTTGCTCCACTATTTACTTACCAGAGAACCTCAAACATCTTACTTAACCTTTCTGTGGCTCAGTTTCTCCAGTGTAAGATGGGGGTTAATAGAGTACTATCTCATAACATTGCCAGAAAGATTACATAAGTCAACAGATTTTAAATATTTATCTTAGCATGGAATCAACAAATGTTATCATTCTAACCTTCGATACAGCCTATGGGTATATCTGGTTCTGCTCCCATTTTATAGATGAGAAAGTGAAGTTCAGAGAGAGCAAAACTCCTTCCCCGGGCTTGTAGAACTGGTCGACGACAGAACTGGAAAGCCAGGGCCACATGGCGGAGTCCAAAGCCGTGGCTGCCACAGTTGCTGAACAATGAGACTTTGCTGGTTCTCCTGTAGATGTGGGTAAGGCCGATGGTGAGCATGAAGTGGCCATTTCCTGTGTGCCAGGTACCATCCTAAGAGCTGCACATGAATTTGGCTCATTCACTTTTTATCACATCTTTTTGCAGTCGGTGTCACCATTTTACAAATAAGGAAATTGAGGTTTAGGAGGGTTAAGCAACATACTCAGTGTCACGAGTGAGTGGTGGAGACTCCTACTGCTCCCCACGCCCTGTCCTGCTCTCCTTCCAGGCACACGGGAGGATTATGATTCCTGGGACCATTAGGCGGGGCCCCTGACTGCTCTTGCTCAAGGTCTACAGGCAGAAGGGACCTGGTTCGTTTCTAAGTCGAAGCATTTCTTTGCTGAGTCTCTCCAGTGCCCTTTCCCCAGCCGCAACCACAGAAGCACAGTTGGTAAGGGAGGGGCCCTGAGACCAGGGGGCCTCACTTCCACCTCACGGAGGAGTGTTGCCTGACCTGGTTTTCACGAGGGACAACTAACCCCGTGTCGTGTATGGCACCCGGGATACGTGCTCGTCTGGGATTTGGTGAGCTCTGTCTATCCTGGCTGACATGGCTGGTACAAGGCATTTCCAGGGCTCAAACCCTAGAAAGTAAGAACGGTGATAACTTTAACACCAGGTAGTGATGAGAATTATGTTGTATCAAACAAAATCCACATGGAAAAGTATAGCACAGAGCGGAGCACATGCTAAATGCTCAATGAATGTTTGGCAAATGAAAGAAGAGAATCCTTTTTCTGAAGATCAAGATTAAACCTCTTCAAGACAACATGGTGAGAACAGATAGCACATGGTGCTTACACTGTGCCAAGGGCTCTGTGCACAGAGACCTGCTTACTCCCCACAATAAACTATGAGAAAAGGACTCTCAGTGTCCTCAGTTTACGGATGGGCAAACCAACGCATCTCACAATGCAGGAACAGAACTCAAGTCATCCAGCTGTAAATGGAGAATCTGGATCTCAAACCCAAGCAGCATGGCTCCAGAACCTATATTCTTGATCTAGAGGAAGGACAGTGGATTTGTCTTTTAAAAGGAAACTCCATCAAGTGACTAGTTTGGTGTAAAGAAAAATAATAATATATAAAGTTTGAAAAAGAAAAAAAGGTCATATTGGCAACATAAGAAATATCTTACTTTCAATTACCTTCAGTGCATTACTTCATAATGGTAAATGAACAGGTGTAATACACACCCATAGAAGAAAACACAAAATGCAGCGGAGATTGGTGAAGGCAGCTCTAGACTTTTAGGGGATAAAACACAAAATAAAAGTACCCCTGAACACAAAGTTGTAATGTGCTAATGTCAAAGGAAATTTACAGATAGAGCTCCACTATGTCCATCTATTACCTCCCCCTGCAGGACTATTTCTGTCAAGGGATCCCAGGGGCCCGAGCAAGGCAGAGCATGGCAAGAATAAAGCCAGAGTGGCAGCCTTCCAGGCCCTTCCACACATCCTCCCTGTTAACCGCTACATCAATCCAGGGATGGGCAAATCAGAGAAAGGAAAGAACAACTCTCACAAAGTAGCAGCTCTAAAGGCCAAGGAAACCACAGAGAGTCAGAGGGACATTCTCTCTGCTGCCACAGGAGAATTCAGCCTGACCGTAAATGTTTCTGTTTGGCTCAGCCGACCTCCAGGCTTTCTCTGCCTGTCCAGCCTCCACATCCTCCGTCTCAGGCCCCAGCACTGAGCTGAGTCTGTGAGAATAAGGGAGTATATTCAGAGTCCACCACTTGATGGGACTTCAATATCATCCTTTCCACACTGAGAGACCCAACCACTAATTCTGGGCTTCTGTGCACCCTCCACATTTCCTTTTCTGACAATCAGACCATGTAAGATTAGGGCATTCCTGGGCATCCTGATGACTGCTTTACCATTTTAACCCCCATTATGTTGGCTTAGCCCATAGGAAGAAAATCAGGGAAGTATTCTGGCTTCATTAGTTAGAGCTCTGCCTGTGGAATCTGTCTCTGTGTACTCAGTGCCCAGCTTTTCCCCTACAGTGTGGGGCAAGCTACGGCTCTGAACTTCTATTTCATCATCTGTTTTTTTTTTTTAATTTTTTATGTTTAATTATTATTATTAACTTTTTTTTTTACAGAGAGTGAACAAACTGGGGAGAGCAGAGAGAAAGAGAGAGAGAATCCCAAGCACTAACAGTGCAGACCCTGACACAGGGCTCGATCTCCCGAACTGTGAGATCGTGACCTAAGCGGAAATCAGGATTCAGACGTTTAACCAACTGAGCCACCCACGCACCCTTGTTTTATCATCTGTAACCAAAAAAAAGGTTGACAAATGTGATGATGGTGATTACAGAGATGACAATGATGATGTCGTCACCTACTTCCTTGGGCTGGGAGGGAGAGTAGCCAAAATAAAGTATCCGGCTCAGTGCCTGGCACTGTAAGTTCTCAGTAGTTTAGTTAGGTGTTACCTCAATTCTTCCTGGGCATTATCTGTGTGGCACTTCATCTGCCCAGGCTACCTCCAGCTTCAGAGACTCTGCCCTGGGACCCAGCTGGCTTCCCTCCTCCTCATCAGTTTCCCTTCCCTTAGGAACCACCCCTACCCTCCCATTCTCCCCAACACACCCCCCACGCCCCAGCCTGCAGGCAGGTGAGCTGGAGCCAGCATCTGTAGTTGGTCTAGGTGAGCGCTACAGCAGACACGTCACTGCTCCCTCTGCATCCGCAGATCCCTTTGCCATTTTACTGCACACCCGCTCCCAGTGAGCTTCCAACCCTGATGGCCAACGCTGGCAGTGGTATGCTAGTAAATGTTTAGCATCCACTATGGAGATGAGAGAGCCCTGCTTTATAATGTTAGCCAATTTCCAGAGTGTAACCACTCCCACCATGGCTGATTGCAGTCTATCAATGTGAGGTTAACTAGCTAGCACAATTGCTAGAAACTTAACACCCAAACCCCATGAGCCATCACAAGCAATGCCTATATACTAGAGGCATCTTTGTCCGTCTCTTAGAAAGCTGCAGCCTGGCTGCCAGGATCTGCTTTGCCTGGACCCAAGGATGACGGGAAGTATCTGTGCCTTTATGCCCCTGCTCACCCACCATCCCAGTAGCCCTTAGCCAAGGACTGATGGGTTCAGAGATAGAAATCCTCGAGATCTCTCACCAACACTGAAGTGTGACCCATGCTATCTCCAGTTTCCCTGGGAATGAGGCCACCAATGATCTCCATGGCATTTTGCTCGACACCACGTCTTTGATCACCTTCCTGCCTCTCCAGTCTTGTTTCCCCACTGCCCTACAGTGTTAGCCGAAAACCGTTCTAATATGTCACTCACACAACTCCTCATCTCGGAGTCTGCTTCTAGGGAACCAAACTGCAAGCAGTGCCTAAGAACTTGCATTCTAAAACTCTGAGTTCAGATTCTGACTCTGATACAAGCTATATGTGACTTGAGACAGTTACCTAAACAATCTGAGCCTACATTTCTTCATCTATCAAATGGGCCCAAGAAGTCCCTCCCAGTAGTGCTGTTTGTTGGGAGAATGAAAAGATAAATCATCTAAGGGGCTCAACAGAGTCCAGCTCATGATGTATCTTCCATGAATGCTGCCACCATTGTTATTGTTGACCTTAGGGAGCACATCTGACCTGGCCTCCAGGACAGAGCTTCACTTGCAATTGTTGACGACTGAGCCCTCCCATCGAGTAGGGCTGTGCGGTTGTCCTGAGCCATCCGTAGGCTTGCACAGACCTTTGGAATCAGAGTTTAGGCTTCTTGGCTGTCCTTTCCTGGAACAGGACCCCCTCCATCTTTCTCTACTGCACAGAGAATGGGCCTGTGGAGGACCTCTTGACCAGCTCTGGGATCTAGAAACCCAGTATGCCCCTCTTCGAACTCCCCCCAAACCTAGACAGCCAGTCAGGGCTCAATGGCAGACAACAAGTAACTAGGATCCCCAGAAGGGACACAGCCCCTTTGTTTCTGATCCAGTCAAGGTCCTTGTCCCATTGTCTCCACCTTCTTATGCAGGAAAATAGCAGTTGACTGCCCAAGAGAGGTGAAATGAGCACTCATAAAATGCTAGTGGTGGAGTAGATTAGTAATAGCCCTTTGAAGAAGCCATCAGAAAACCTCTACCCAGACAGTAAAGGGACACACTCATCCCATTGGGTTCAATGGCACCAATTTTAGACATCTTTTCTAAGTAAAGAATCCTAAACTTGGAAAAGCTTTATGTGCAAGGATAGCCAATTTAGCTTACTGCTTTGTATATAATTGACACATAATTTTAATTAATGAGTTAGGTAGTATTTATCATGGTAAAAAACTGGAACGTGCCTTGATTCCAATAAACACAAAATAATAAATATTGTGAGACTGAATTTTGATTAAAAAGTTGTTATGAAAAATTATGTTTGTAAAAACCTATAATGTAAAAAGGCTTACGAAGCCAAAGAAATTTTCATTTAAAATCACAACTTAATTATTTTTAATATGCAAAGAAAAAACAGTGACAGTGCCTGAGGGTTCCTTTTTTGCCACACCCTTGCCAACCCTGTTGTTTCTTGTGTTTTTGATTTTAGCCATTCTGACACGAGTGAGGTGATACGTAGAGACTTGTCAATCACTATACTGTATGTCTAAAGCTAATAGAACACTGTATGTTAATTATACTGGAATTAAATGTTTTTTAAGTTTTTTAAAAAAGAAAACACTGGAAATGTTGGAAACAAACGTGCCACAATAAGGAAATGCTTAACTAAAATACAGTCCATCTAAGAGGAATATTATGCATCCATTGATAATTGTGTAGAAATCGTGAAGTGGTACCCGTCTATAGAATGGTGCAGAGCTCAAAACTTAATTATTACTAATATACGTAAACTAAAGTCTTTTTTCCCCTCTTTTTTTAAATTTTATTTTTAAATGCTTTTATTTCTTTTTGAGAGAGAGAGACAGAGAGTATGAGCGGGGGAGGGGAGGAGGGAGAGGGAGACACAGGATCTGAAGCAGCCTCCCGGCCTTAAGCTGTCAGCACAGAGCCCTACATGGGACTCCAACTCACTAACAGTGAGATGATCTGAGCCAAAGTTGGACACTCCACCGACCGAACCACCCAGGCGCTTTTAAACGTACATCATCTTAGCAGAATACTGAGTATATGATTTGTAAGGAGTCCAACTATATAAAATGAAACCAACTTAAAAATGTTATGTATAAAAGAAAAAAACTCTAAATAACTATAGTAAACCATTAGAAATGATCATATTTAGGCTGCAATCCTTGAGTGACTTATGTTCCCTCCCTTTTTTATGTTTTAAACTCTCTCTCATTAAGGCGAATTACTTTTATAATAAACAGTGTTTTCTATTGATTGGCTGAATACCAACAGCAAAATGCGCACACAACACACACACACGCAGATGAAACAAGGAGTGGAAAGCAAGGGAGAACATTACTATTCAAACACCCTTCTCTTTTAATGGCTTCCAGATTTATTTTCTAATAAGGCTAAATCACAGCCATGATCCATGCCAGGTAGCAGCCCGACCTAACCAGAGAACTGACTCAGATGATAACTTCCCAAGCCCTGGTTACACTCTGGCTCTCATTCCAGCTCTGGAAGCACTGGTGGGGGTCAGCAGCTGGGGAATAAGGTATGCAGACTAAGAGCAAGAGAGTTCGGAACCCTGTGCTCACTGAAAATCTGGCCAGTCTTCCTCACCAGGCATTTGTGGGCTTGCCAGGCCCACCTGGAAATCAGACTTCCTCTCTGCTCTGTGCTGTTGTGCTCTGTAGGCTTACGCCCATTGCTTCCAATTGAATTTTGCTTTTTAACTGCAGTGTGCTCAGGTAAGTATGTTCTTGCTGAAGCATTAGGGGAAAAAACAGCTCAATGGAGGCCCATTGATTCACCATCTGGTGGGTACCTGTCTTTCCATGAACATTTCACCATTTGAGTGCTTGAAGGAAAAGGTGGGGAGGGCATCAAGGAACAAGTCAGTACCCCACCCCCAGCAACTACTATCACAAAGAAAAAAAAGGCAGCATTCATTCTGAGTGATATCCATTCATTTATACCCTGCGTGGCATTATAAGACATAAATGTCAATAGCCACTAGTGTCCTTTTGAATGTTACCACTCTGCAGTCAGCTTCCTCAGTTGGAGGGTTCAGGCCAGCATCCATAAACACACAGGTATCTTCCTCTATTCTTCCTTCCTCCCCGATGCAGAGGGCACGATGTCTTTTTAATACCCCACTTCCTAACACATGAGGATACGGTATATAAAACCTGCCATCTGGCTCTTTCTTTTTTTGATGAAGCCATTTACATTTTCTTAGTATAATTAGTATTGCACAGCAACTTGTCAATATTCTTCTGCCATGGCACCAAATAACAGTTTAAGCATACCTGCAACTTTGATGATTTATTTGTTGCAGCATGCTTTCAAGCACTGGTGAGGGATAATTACCAGGGAGATTATTACATGGTGTTGGGTTAATTAAATATGATAAAGCCATTTGCCTGTGACATGATGGGTCTGTTGCAATCCAAATGATATAAAATGGTCAGACTCGTCAAAGGCAACATGGTGACCCCACAGAAGATTAGACCTAACCAAAATAGAATCCTGCTAATGATGTTTCTGAATTTGATGTTCCATCTCGATTTCACTAGCTGTCTTTTTAATCAGAGAGATGTCATTACAATGATCGCTCTTGAACATTCGTGCCCAGCCCTCATGAGAAAGCAGAGACCTTCAAACTACCTTGAAATGTTGGTGAAATACAAAACAGTTAAGGTGTAGAAGGGAGTCTGCTGGCACTGAATTGCTTCTGTTCTTTGTTAGACTGAATCAGTCAGTCTTAATTGAGCACAGCCTGGTGGGTTAAGGGGTAAGAAACAAGAAGAGGTAAGAGACCGATGTCCAATGGCTGCGGGACCATTTCCCTCCTCTAGTGGAGAGATCACTGGCTGTAAACAGACCCAAGCACCAGGTGGGAAGTGTAATGGACACATGTCTGGGGACAATGTTTTCTATTTTAATTTTAGAGCAACAAGAACAGAGATTGGTACACTACCATATTTTTGATGACAAAAAAGTACTATATATGATGAACATTAATGGCTGGATGCTACCACGTTATGATAACAAAATGGCAATAAAATGGAAATAGTCTCCATTGCTCAACTCCCAGTTCCTTCCCATAGATGACAGACACAACTGCTGCAAGCCTACAGTGGCTGAGACGATCAATTCAATCAAATACACACTAAGTAGAGCCCCCCAAATATCAATAAAACTAATTGCAAGAATGACCAGGTAGGGGCATGCTTTGCAATCAGTAGGTATCTATTGTAGGTGACCCATGTCCAGGTCACTGTAGGAAACAAAATAAACAAACAACTTATGAAACTGTCTCAGTCAATAATAAGAGACTACCTTGAAGTTTAATTGAGATAATAAGACCAATGTAGCATGATTGGGTAGCAAAGAGAAGCATTCCCACCAGTCACAAGGAAAATCAGTCTAGTTCCTCAGTATTTAGGCAGCTTCCACGAGAAGGCAATAACTCCTGAGAGCTTCCCTCATCTCCTTCCTGAACCATCAGCCTCAGCCCATCTCATGCTCACTGCTCTGATACAGCTGATCTTCTTGACTTCTTCACCCTCACCCTTCACTCTTTTTTTCTTTAAAATTTTCCAATCATTGCTCTTGTTTCACTTCTTTTGGCTCTTAGAAGTGAAGAGTGCCCTA
Organism: Mungos mungo; assembly: GCA_004023785.1. Lineage (NCBI taxonomy): Eukaryota > Metazoa > Chordata > Mammalia > Carnivora > Herpestidae > Mungos > Mungos mungo. The sequence goes on along the minus strand of PISW01001503.1, from coordinate 152,041 downwards.
CCCGGGAACCCATGCTAGACCGTGAACCCCTGTGTGCCAGCCTCCCCATCCCTTATTCTCCCCCAGGCCACGATTACCAACAGCAACAGCAGCAATTAATGTGCCAGAAATTCAATGACCAAAGGAGAAAGAATTCAGGCAGAAACTCACCAGGGCTTCAAGGAAGTGCTGGATTGGAGGAGCCTTGAAGGAAAAGCAGTGAATAAACAGGTAGAACCCAGGGCCTGGTGGGCAGGAAGAGTGTGCGCAAAGGCACGGAGCTGGGAAAGCCGAGGGCCAGGCATGAGGGGACGTACTTGTGCTTGGCACAAGGAATTTTAGTTTGATATCAAGGCAAGGTGAGAGTAGAAAGACTTTGGCTTTCAGGAATTCAAATATTTTTGTTTGTACTTATTCTATGGATATACTGGTGTGACAACATGTGTGAATCCTAAAAACATGTTGGGTGAAGAAAGCTTATAGCAGGTCCATGCTTCATGATTCCACTCCTACTGAGTTCTAGAATAGACCAAACTACTTCATGGTAGAAAACAGAGTAGTGTTTGCTTTTGGGGTGGTAGGGAGTCAGATTTGGCCGGGAGAGACTTCATAGGGTAATAGGAATTTTCTATATCTTGACAAGGTTTGGATTACATACAGGTGTGCATTCATTAAAACTTGGAGAACATCCATTTCAGTTTATGCATCTCACTGTGTGTAAATCAAAAGAGAAAAAAATATACACAAATGTTGAACTGTAGTTAATAATATGCATAATGGAGTGGTTAGGGAGAAATTATACCAGTATCTGCACTTTACTTTGAAATGCATCAAATAGATAATATAGAGTGGATTAATGGGTGGATAGAGAAATGGATAGAGGGAGTGACAGGTAGGAAAGCAAGTGGTAAAATGTCAATGGTAGATTCTAGGTGATGAGTGCATGTGTGCCTACTGCAAAATTCAACTACCTGCAGGTTTGAAGATTTTGATGATAAAATGTTGCTTTTGTAAAAAAAAAAAAATTGTGTGTTGGGCACAGATGAGCCTTCAAGTTAAGGTAAATACCACATTTTACTGTCAAAAAAAATACCTTGCATTTTGCATTGAGGAATGCTGAGAAGAAAGCAGGTTTTCGGAGATTTAGTCAGGTGTTTTAGAATGTGCTGATGACGCTGTGCAGTAGAGACAGTGACAATGATGGCTACTGCTATTGTTGGCACATACCAGCTCCTCTCTTTGTGTCCAGCACCGGGCTAACCATCCCATTTCATCCTACAACCTGAAAAGAGAGGTAGTAATATCCCCACTTTTTTGATGAAGCCTCGGTAGATTGAATGGCTTGGCCAAAGCTAATCAAGCAGAAGGTTGTAGGGGGGACGTTTAAGGCTAGGCTTATGCAGGCATATACTGGGGACAGAGATGGCAACTTAAGGCCCAGGATTTGGACCCCAGACTATATGATCCAGAATCCATGGAGCACCTTTGATCTTTGTTGTAACAGTCTAGTTATCCGGGGGCAGAGCAGTATATGCTTAATCTCAGATGGGATCCCAATTCCCTCCGGAGTTGAGAAGAGAGTTTCACTCCTTCCAAAATGTACGGAACTTGGTGTTATACATATCAGCTTTGGATTTATGGTTTTGCAAATTATTCTTAGTGGATCTTGACCTAATTTCTACAAATTTTCCTTGACTTAAAAAGAAGTTTACATTAGGGGCACCTGGGTGGCTCAGGCAGTTAAGGGACCAACTCTTGATCTTGGCTCAGGTCATGATCTCACAGTTCGTGGGTTTGAGCCCCACGTCAGGCCCTGCACTAATAGCGCAGAGCCTACTTGGGATTCTCTCTCTCTGCCCCTCCCTGCCTGCTCTCAAAATAAATAAACATTAAAAAAAAGAGCTTATACTAGACATCCCACATAGCATAAGACATTTTAGAAAAAGTCAAAGGAAGCCTTCTGCCAAGAATGATTTTAGGGGTGCCTGGGTGACCTGGTTGTTTAGACATCTAATTCTTGATTTTGGCCTAGGTTATGATCTCATTGTTCATGAGTTCAAGCCCCGCATTGGGCTCCACACGGACAGTGCAGAGACCACTTGGGATTCTCTTTGTCCCTCTCTCTCTGCCCCTCCCATGAGCATTCACGCTCTCTCTCAAAATAACTAAAAAAAAAAAAAAAAAAAAAAAAAAAAAAAAAAAAAAAAAAAAAAAAAAAAAAAAAAAAAAAGACCAATTTTAATGGTAGTCTTTCAGACGATGAAGTGTGGTGGTGAGGAAAATATTTGGGGGCAGGCAGCTCTTGGAGATACCTCATTTCTTAAATTTGGTAAAAATAAAACACACACACACACACACACACACACACACACACACAAACCAACAAACAAGAAAACTCCGTATCTTATAGGATACAGAGATACCGTGTATTCCCTAGGAAGTGTGGTCTTGTTTCCTGATTTTCCATAACTGTAAGGAGGTGATTTTATTACACGTTATTTAATCCCTGTGAGAATCTGTCCTCTTTTATAATGAGGATAATTCCATGTAATTCTCAAGTCATTATAAGGAGAAACCCATGCCTGGGAAGTCACAGGCCTGGGCCTGAGTAGACGCTCAGTGGAAGTCTATTTCCTTTCCATGCTCTCCTCTGGTCCACAGGAAGAAATGACACAGAGTGTCAGACTGTGAAATACTCCTCAGAGGTATGTTTAACACCAGAATTAGCAATTATGCCTCCCTTAGAATGCCTTTCCAATGAGAATCTCATAGTATAAAAAATTACATGCTTATGAAGGTAATTATTCTTTTTATGCCACATGATTTTCTCGTAACAACTACCACTCACAATATAGATCCCCCATCGATGCTGGTATCAGGCACCACCAGAACTGGGTAGGAGCAATGGGGAATCTGCAGAGCGATGTGGTGGGCTTTCAGTCAGAAACAATACAGTCTATGATTTTGATAGTTAAAATTGAAGGAGTAGAGAACCAATTTCCATTTAATACTTTCGGAGCAGGGCACTCAATGGAAACTTGCTGAATTGAGGTAAAGGCGAGGGGAGTTTTCACAAGATGCAAAATGGCAGTATCTTTACAGAGAAACCCTTATGGTTCTGGAGGGGTGTAGAGTGTCAGTAATTGGGACCTCAACTCGAGGCATTTAGCTGACAGATTCTGAAGAAATTCACTGCAGATCAAAGGACTCAAATACAAGTCTCTTGAAAAAAATGAAAGAAAAAATGGCAATTTGACCAGATACATCCACAAATTATGTGGAGGTGAGGTGAATCCACAAAGAAATGAATTAAGGATTAATGAAGTGATTATGAATTTAGTTCAACGTCACAGGATAAAGGGACACAAATCTGTAACCAAAATTAACTCCAAAATGATACATGGCTTTCATTCGTTATCCAACACACATTTATTGAGCACCTGCTATCTTCCTGAGCCCCATGCTATGACCTCAAGTGCATCCATGAAATAAACGGATACAAATCATACCTTATAGTTTTTAACCCTGTAGAGGCGGCAAAGTGGATCTCAAAACGCCCTCTCTGCTCTCACATCTGCTTCCCCCGGGCCCCCAGATTTGTAGTCCCATTTCCAGATTCGATTTGAGCCTTCCCCTCCCACTTTTCCTTCCAGTCTTATCTCTGGAGGGTGGGAAGGGAAAGAACCCATGCAGACAGAATCAGAACCTTATCTAACAGGTCAGAGCGAGGGGAGGCCCTCATTCCAAACACGTGTTTGTTTTAAAATATGCATCATACACAGAAATTTTACTCGTACCCAGACTCCGGCTGGCATGCCTCTTACTGCCTATCAGGCAGGATCTTACCTAATCCTCAACAGAGACTGCCAAAGAGGTGCTATTTGTATTGTTATTATTATTACTGTTAGGATAGTTATCCCTCATTTACAGTTGAGGACACAGGCAGCACATGACTGCAGCTTTTCCATTGTCATGGGCCTCAGAGTCAGCGCATCTAGAAATTGAAATTGGCTGTCAACTATTTGGTTTTCAATACCATAGTCTTACCCCTCTACCTCTTTCATTTTAAAACTTAGGGGCTCATTTATATATCAAATGGATGGCCATGCACTGAAATACTTACTTTTTCAATAAGTATTTATTACATGCCAAACGTGCAGACACTGTGCATTTTTTTAATGTTTACTTTTGTTTTTGAGAGAAGAGAGAGCATGCAAGCCGGGGAGGGGCAGAAGGAGAGGGAGACAGAGGATCTGAGGCAGCCTCTGCACTGTCAGCACGGAGCCCACTGCGGGGTGTAAACACATGAACCATGAGATCATGACCTGAGCCGAAGTCAGACACTCAACCAACTAAGCCACCCAGGCTCCCCAACACCGTGCATTTTTCAGACAGAAGTTGTCTTTTGACTTAAATTGTTGGTGCAGTAGCTTGGATAGCTGTATGTACCTTCCAATCTTTTATTCACTCAGCAAATAGTTACTGGACGCTCACTATGTCCTCCTAGGGCTGGGGATAAAATAAGGACCAAAATGGGTAAAGAGCCAGCACTCACGGGAAATAAACAACTTTTACATATTTACCGTGTCAGAATGGGCTAGGCACCGGGAAGAAGTAGAGCATGGGAAGGGTCTGAGAATGACAGGAGACAGAAGGGATACGCCTGCTTATCCGAGATGACCTCTGTACAAAGGGGCCATTTCAGCAAACACTAATTAAAAGGAGGAACAAGCCAGGGGGATGTGAAGGGGGTACCTTCAAAGCCGTGAGAACAGCGTGTGGAAAGGCCCTGTGGTGGACTGGAGCCTTGCGTGCTCTAGGACTAGCAAGAGTCTGGGGAAGCTGGAATCCCATCTTCATGTGTTTAAATAAAATCTACAAAGTGAAGGTGCTGGCTGTTTTTCACACAGTAGCGCCAGGGAGGTCCTGCTTTGTACTTTCTGTCTCAGAGCAGTTTGTGTAGCACCGGAGAGCACGGGAGACAATTATTTTTCCTCAAATAGTCATTCAGCGCTTTCATCACTCCACAACAACGGCTGGATAAGGAAGAGCGTGCCCCCCTAAACCACCCAGGGCATCCCCAAGAGTGAGAGCCTGCTGGCTAGAAAGACATTTATAAACAGATACAGAGAGCATGGAGCCCCCTCCTCTTCTTCCAACAGAGCAGGTCTTCGCTTTAAGCCCCCAAGGCTTTCCAGAGAATCCCTCCCCCAAGTCCAGCCTGCCCACCATTTGGCCCGAGGACTTTAATCAGCCGACCTGGAAACAGTGCCCCGACCAGGAGCACGGCCATCACGGAGAGCCCAGGACAGAGGGAGCCGCGGATAGAAGCAGCGAAGCTCCGAGTGTGGCTTCTAATTAGTGGGAAGTTAAAGCTGGTTTGAATCATTAGAATTATTGACTTAGGGGTTTATTAAATAACATCCTCTCACATATATATTCTATTAATACTCTGTGGTAGTTCCAGCTAGCTTCCGTGCCTGAGAACTGTGTGCATTAAGAGATAATATTTTAGAAAAGTCGTGGGTAAATTTTGTGCCAAAAAGTACAAGCCTGAATAATTTCCTTTTTATGAAATGTAGATAACAATTTAGAGGTAATCAATTCTAATGGTACAGAACTCAGAAATCCCGAGGATGTGAGTATCTTTGGAGCAGAAAGAGCAGCTTAGTAATCACTGCATCCAATCCCCAAAGTGTATCCTGGGAGAAAGCAGAGCGATGTGGGTGAAGGACAAGGTGAAGGTCACCGGGGGAAGGCGGGGGACACACAGGTTTCCCCATGGGATGTTGCTTCCCTTCCTGATGCTGACTTGAGATTTCACTTCGCAAGTTCCCCTAACGTGCTCCGTAAAAAAGTCAGAGATCCCGTCAAGTGGTGCCATTTCTCTTGGTCTTTTAGCTTTTGTGTCCTTAATCCACGATGGCTCCCCTCACCTGTGAGGAGGACTCAGTGTCAACAGATGGCACTTTTTTGTAATCTACAATTATTGTGTGTGTGTGTATATGTATATTGTGTATATGCGTTTTATGTATATTGTGTGTATACATGTGTGTATGTGTATATTGTGTATGTATGTGTGTATATATGTATGTATATGTGTATGTGTATATGTATATTGTATGTATACGTGTGTGTATATATATGTATATTGTGTATATGTGTGTATATGTATATTGTGTGTATACATGTGTGTATATGTATATTGTGTATATGTATATTGTGTATGCATGTGTGTATATATATGTATAATGTGTATATATGTGTATATGTGTGTGTATATGTATATCGTGTATATGTGTGTGTGTGTAAATATATATATGTATATTGTGTAGATATGTGTGTGTGTGTGTGTGTGTGTGAGTATATATATATTCAGATAAACCGGGGGGGAGACCTGAGGCAGCACTCCAAATTTCACAGCTTCGAACCGTTCTCATTTCCCCCCTTGAAAATATGCCACATTCTGCTCCTGACAATGCAGCATGGAGAAATGCTAACTTGAACAATTGGAAGTTGTTGGGATAGGAAACGAGTGAAGAATAAAATATTTTTTGGAAGTCTGTGTGGCTTTCATCAGGTCTAAACCACAATCGCCAACTCCAAGTTTGCTGTTACCTTCTCATGAGCTTATCCGGCATGTTCATAGTGGGGAGCCGTGTGCGGAAAGCAGATGACCCCAGGTAATTTATCAGGAAGGGGTCCCCGGGGTGGATGGAATATGGAAGCTGAGTTCAGACGGTGCTGATTCTGAACACCAGACATTGGCTAGCCTCCCAAAACACTGTCCCTCAGTATTCTCATCTGAGAAATGAAAATATGAGTGTTTATCCTATAGGTTACAATGTATGTTCCCTGCTAGGATGGATCCATCCAGTAGAGATACTTAATAAATACTGTAAAACCTGACACATTTCTATAAATAGAATCCCAAATATGAATCGTTTAAAATAAGAGGTTATGGCACCATGATAAAAATACATTTTTTCCACCTCAGTCTATGTTGTATAATATCATTAAACAATAGTGAATCTTTTTTTTAAATTTTTTGAATGTTTATCTTGAGAGCGTGTGTGTGCGCGTGCGCGCGCGAGCACACACACACACACACACACAGAGTGGGGGAGGGGCAGAGAGACACACACACACACACACAGAGTCCAAGCAGGCTCCAGGCTCTGAGCTGTCAGCACACAGCCCAATGTGAGGCTTGAACCAACGAACTGCAAGATCATGACCTGGGTAAAAGTCAGTTAACTGACTGAGCCCCCCAGGTGCCCAACAACAGTGAATCCTGCACTGGATTAATTGACAGTATACCCAATGATCATGATAAGACCACTTTTTTTTTAATGTTTATTTTTGAGGGGGGAGGGGCAAAGGGGAGGGGGGACGAGAATCCAAAGCAGGCTCTGCACTGACAGCAGTGAGCCCCGCTCACATAATCTCAGTCCCTATGAGATTATGACCTGAGCCACCCAGGCACCTCATAATGTGACCACTTTCTAAACCCAATGTCCCTTCCCACCTCCCAGTAAAGATAAGAATTCAACGCTCCCCCTTCTGAGAACTGGCTGGCAGAGGACAGCACTAACTGCCCGTTGCCAATCCGCTATCTCCAAATCTGGGTCACGGCTTGGGTTTTGCAGCCCCGCCTCCCCTTCACCTGCTTAGTAAGCAGCTATGATGGGCTGTGCACCTGGATCTATCACAGATGCTCCTGCGCTTGGAACAGCTCTGAAAAAGGCACCCCGGGCAAGATTTTTGTTCCAGAAAAATCCCAAGCCTGGGAAAATTGTGCAGTAAAAGGTTTTTTCAAAGGCAGGGTTAGAGCAGACCACTCTTTGCAAATTCGTAACTGCATAATCAATGCAAATGATAATCACTGTGATTTTTTTAACTGGCATGTTTGAAAAGACATGATAGATCTTATGATAAATTCTTAATTAAAAGAAAAGTATAATAAATACAGGACTTCACCTTTGAAAAAGTGAGTACAGCTTGATGGAAGTGTTGTAAAAAAGGCTGAGCCCGCTGAATTACGGACACAGAGGGACAATGCAGCAAGATGAAGGAAATCACCCCAAAAATACTTCTAAGGGGGAGTAGTATTTGGCACAAAAATCAAAAGGAGAAACTTGTGCGGACTGCACATAAACCATTCTGGGTTCGTCCGAGGCTCGGTGCCCTCAGCTTGTTAGTATCCTTTCATTTAGCTGCAGCTCCTTGCTCATGCAAGCAATCAGCGCTCTGGGGAATACTGCATAAGACCAAAATAATTTTTATGCTGATATTTCCATAATCAATTGCCTAAGAGCTCATTTGCATTATAAAAACATTCAGTGTAGTAGATCAGATTTTATTCAGATGAAGACTTTAATATATAGTCCCTACATAGGTAGCTCATGATCTTCCTTGAAATGGGTAGATTTCATTGTCATAGTTTGGCTTCCTGAAAAGCAGACCCGGAGACAAGGACTTTGGCGCAGGTAATATATTGGGAAATTATCCCAAGAAGCACAAGTGAGGAGGTAGAAAAATGAGGCAGACAAAGGAGACACAAATAAAGCTCCTACAATGATCAGGTTCATGCTTTGGACGACAAGGGCCCAAACCCAAAGGGAACCCTTTGCAAAACTACGTAGCACATGAGTCAGACTTGTCTCCTAGGAGGCTGGGGAAGCTGGGACATTTATCGTGGTCCTCCAGCTGTTGAGAGTGACCTCAGAGTTAACCTGTCATTTCTAGGACTCACCTGCTTGCTGCTTAGCAGGCTCCCAGTGCTGAGAAAGCCCTTAGAGAAGAGAGACAGAGACATCTTAGGGCTGCAAGCTGTCTACCTCATGTGGGTGAACCTCGGTGGGCCAGTGGGTTAGCTTGAATAGAAACACAGGGTTGTTGCACACATTTAAGGGAACACTGGCAAGAATTCCACAGATTCCCTCATAAGTAATTAGAACCGAGAAGAAGTGAAGTGTGCCAGTTCAGGCTATTATCACATCCCAGGTTACTCTGCCTACATTTCAATGATCAATTAATGCTTACTGAATTGATCGTGACTCTATATTCTGATGAACAGAACTATCCCAATGCCTGCCATGCTCACAGGCCATTTATAAGGAAGTGCACGAGTCTACACCCCTACTTGCTGAAGGAGCCCTATGTGGTTCCTTAAGCAGAGATGGCTACTTCTGTACCGCATGATCCCTCCTCTGGACACCGCTGATTGGCTCACAGTGGCCATGTTCTGTACCACATGACACCCGTCTGGACACCGCTGATTGGCTCACAGTGGCCATGTAACCTAAGAACAGCCCTTCTATAGGCTGTCCAATGCTGTAAAATCTCTGCCAATCAGACTCTCCCCAGAAACTTCAGGCAAAGGTGAAAAGGTTTCTCAGCTGAAAGGAGGCACATAGGAGACTCAGAAGCAAAACAAGTACAATGTTATCAACTGTCCTCTGAGCCAAGGTACAGCTCTAGCTAGGAAATAACTCTCCCTCCATTTCCTCAACCAGCTTCCCATCTCTGGGAGGTCTGGATGTCCAGCTCTTCCCAAGTTCCCTGAGATTCTCATGGCCCCTATTTCTTGAATTCCTGTCACGTCAGTATAATCAGAGGATGTCCCTTTTGTCTAGTTCAAAGAGCCAGGTTAACGTGCCAGGCGAGTATTTACCAACTCCCTGGTTTCATCCAGTTCTTTTCTCATTTGGTACATTTGGTCCCTTGGGGTCTGAGCATACAGTGCTGGGGTCTCCGCACCCACCAAACCATTACTTTATTATGAGTCCAGTCTTTCTTGCCTTTGCCAGGCTGGAGGGTTGTCAACAAAGAAGTGTATCATTTCCAAACAGCCCAAAAGGCAAAGCCATTACCTAGGCATTCACGTCCCTGCCAGAAAGATTCCCGGTCCCAAGATGGTTTGACAGTAACATTTAAAGATGCTACGGCATTACCAAAGCTTGCATTTCCAAGCTACAATAGTCAGATTGCTTCCATCTGATCAATTACCTAGAAATTGAGCTTTAAACCAAAAGCTAAGTTATTCTGGAAGCCCTCCGGGCAATGCAACTATCTCTTGCAATTAGATGTTGACATAATTCTTTCAGAGCTACAGCCTTGCTTTTGCTCCAAGGCTTCCTTCCAGGCATGTGAAATCTGCCCTATCCTCAGGTAAACATTCTTTGAAAACCTCTGAGCAAATGGCAAGGGTCTTTGGGTTTAGGGGTTTGGGTGAGTACTTCAAATATCGAAAAAACTGTTCAGATACAAATGAAGGTGGTTGTGGTTATTTATTCAAGGGTCTGTAAAGCGCCTGCTACAGGCCAACCTTGAGCAAAACCTGAGCAAGGTAAAAAGTGGTCCCTGTCTTAGAGGAGGCTGGTAGGTAGATGAGAGACAGGAAAGTAGAAACACCACAGTAGAACACGAGAATACTCTGATTTCGGTCCGAACTAAGAATTGTGTGGGAATCAAGGACAAGCATGACTGAGTCCCAGAGAGTTGACAAGGGTAGGGAGTGCTAACATTCAAAGGCTCCTGAAGGGTGAGTAGGAGTTTGTCAGGGAAAGAAGGAAAAATGAAAGGCCAGTCCTTCAATGGAGACATGTGTCAAAAAGTGCTAGAGGTGGGGCTATAGTAGTTCGAGAAGACCAAAATCCCTGCCTTCATAAAGCTTATGAAAACCAAGTTCGACCGAGTGTGTGGAAAGTGCGTTAACAACGGCACGGAGATGGTCGCATATCGCTAAGAGTCGTTTTGGCTGTCATTCTGCACATGAGAGTTTTCTGTTCTACCAGGAGCTCACCAGAGCAGGATCTTCTGGTACCGCCCCACTCCGTACTGCTCATATCCGAGTGGTCCTCGGGAGGGCAGAGGGATGCCGACAGTAGCTAACAGTCTAATCCTCTCTGCTTGACGCCGTGCCAAACACATAATAAGCACTGTCACAGTTAATGTCCCCCAATCCCTAGGTTCCCCGTTTGCAGAAGGGGAAATGGAGTCTAAAAGGGGCTAAGCAACTGGGGCAAGGAATTGCTAAACCATCCACAGTGCCCAGTCATCTCAGTTGCCAGGCAGAATGAAGGAGACAGTACATAGGAAGGACCTAACCTAGCCCCTCGTCTGTGGTAAGACATCAACAAATTATGGCTCTTATTACCAGATAGTCCAAATTTATGAATCATTACCTGTCCCCCTCTCAGAAAGATACCAATTTTCACTTGCCCTTCATGGAAGCATATAGCCTTCTCCTCTCTTTTCTGAGTGGGGGGGGGGGGGCAGTCAGGACCATAACTAACTGTAGAAGCACTATTTCTACACCTAACCTGTAAGTTCCCGGTCGACCTACCCCAGCAACAAATCAAAGTATGCAGTCTTTGCAAGCTGCTTCATCGAAAACCTTTCCTTGAAAGAACTTAAAAATTGAACATTATTTTAGAGAGAGAGGACACATGCAAGCAGGGAAGAAGTGGGGGAGGGTGGGAGGGGAGAGAGAGAGAGAGAGAGAGAGAGAGAGAGAGAGAGAGAGAGAGAGAGAGAGAATCTTAAGCAAGCTCCACACTCAGCACGGAGCCCAATGCAGGACACAATCCTACAACCCTGGGTTCATGACCCGAACCAAAATCAAGAGTCAGATGCTCAATCAACTGAGCCCCCCAGCTGCCTCTGAATATTGAACATTTTAAACTAAGTTCATGGACATAGTTAAATTTGAAAACATCCCTTGCTGTGCTGCCTTGACTAAAGTGACTGGCTTTTCCCATCAAAACTGCTCTTGTCAAGTCCCCCTAGCCCATCTCTGAGCTTCAGCAGTAAATTTAATGACTCTCCTTATTCTCTTCATTGTACTCAGGTCACTAGCCATGACTCACCCCAGTTTTGGCAGGCAGTATATTTAAGAAGGCATTGAATCAGAACCAGTGCCTAAGCATACAATGCCCACACCACCTAACAGTCAACCCTGCCACAATGGAGTCCCAATGAGTTGTGGCTTGGGTTTGGTTTGCTTTTGTCCCCGCAGCTTGAAGTCAGATTTTATTCATAATAATTACCACTAAATGTCAGTTGAATGAATGAATGAGTGTATGAACAATGGACTGAATAAACGAATGAGTGGTGCAGCAGAACGAAAAAAATAGGAATAAGGAAATTGAAAGAAAGAAGCCAGCATTAAGTGTTAAAAGATTTCAGAAAATTGGAGACCTCATCAGAAATAACCAACCTGAGAAAATATGGTTACAAGAAAAACCATTATTTGAACAAGATTACTTCCTGGGAGACTTCAAATTAATCCTTCTGTGTCCTCCCTTCTCTAATCTTTCCAAACATAACTTGCTTAAGCGGTTTTCTTTGTTATTTCCTGGTTTTCTCTCAATGCAATCACTGCCATCTAACTAGAGGGTCAGAAAGAAGGCTTGTAAATGCTCTGTCCCCACGAGCCATCATTTGGGGCTGAATGTAAAGGCCACATCCCCTGGAGGCCTTTGTGGCTAAGCCTCAAGCATCAGAGAAAGGGGAAAGATGCAGGAGAGTTGCAGCCAATGGCTAATGGTTTACATAGTCCCAACGGGACCAACTGGATTTGAAACAAAAGGAATGCTTGCATAGATGTTGCTAGGTCTGTCCATGCCAGCATATGTGCGTGTTTGTGTATGCGTGTGTGTGCATGCACACACACACCACTTCAAACAAATTTGTTTTTCATGATTATAGTAATGAGGACTTTGAAACTACTGCATCGGTTTGAGTTTCTCCTTAAAATACATGATTGCTCTCACAACATAATTTCAGTTACAGAAACCCGATAATGAAACAAAAATACCGTCCTATGCACTTTTGGCTCATGAAGTGCCCACTGACTGTGACAAGCAGTAGTTGAGGTTTGCAGGGGTTTTTTTGTATTATTAATAAAAGGATGCAAATAAAATGAGTTGGCTTTTAGAGATCATTATCGAGAGTCTAGATAGCAAAGGTCTGTGGAAGCCGTTTTGCATTTTGTCGTATCACCAGCACAAGAAAAGGTAGAGCTGCTTAGAAATCTAAATTTAAAAAAAAATCTAAATAAATAAATAAATAAAGCAAATGATAACAATATCGATCCAGCAACCCTGAATAGAGAATAGCTCATTGCCTCCCTTTATGCAAAAGTCTTGTCTCTGCCTGATAATGCTTAGCATTGGTGAAAGCAAAATCTATGTTCCATGGCAATTCTCAGGGACCCTACACAATTTCACAAGAAATACACCACTTTTCCAGAAAGGAAGAAGCTGGTTAGAAAGGCCAATTCAACAACAGGCTTCTTTAATACAGCAACTGAGATTAATTCAAAAGAGTAATTTTCCCTGGTGATCTTCATCCAATCATTCATTCAAAAATCATTTGTTCATTATTCAGCCATGATTATCAATAGGAGCCCATTTGTATTTGAGAACAATAAGCAAGAAGGAACATGGGATGTCACAGTTTATGTCTGAGAACCCTGGGGCAGGAATGGACATAAAAGGGTTTTGCAGAATGCTACAGGAGAATCCAATAGGAGGCATTATAATGACCATACCTTAACGTTTAGTGCTGAGGAGCTCCGCACCCCTCTCCCCATGCCATGAACTACAGACAACAACAGACGAACCTATAATCGTGAGCTGCCACCCCATTAGCTTGAAGCCACCAGAGCTCAAGTGCAAACTGAAGACTCATGGAACACTGAGACCTGGAGGGGACCTAAGAGGTCACCTAATTCAATGATTCACACTTCCTGAATAACTGTTTCATAAAAGAAAGAGTTCATGGAACTTCAACATACGAACAGCATGAAAGAGGAGTGTTCCTGGGTGAAGGGCGGGTGAGGTGCCCGAGACGCCACCAGAGCGCCCCTTCTCCTGATGCGTGGACAGCTTCCGAGGTGGACCCACAGAAGCAGTGGAATGTGGCTTACAGACCCGTCATCAAAGTCAAGACCATTTATGAGATGGCAAAACTGAGATCAGAGGGAATCAATCTTGCGCAAGGTGACAAAACTGGCATTAGACTCAACGTCTACTCTGACCATTAGAGGAAAGGTCATTTGATCACAAAGACTGTGTTTGGAGGGAGAGAAGGATTGTTTTGGATGCCTTGATAGTGAAAGGCCCATGCAGCAGTATCCAGGAAGTAATTCAACACCCAGGTCTGTACCTCAGCATGGGAATAGTACCAAATTCTTAAATTTAGGTGTTGTCATCGGAGAGAGGTTAGATGATGCCCAAAGACAGGACCACGTGCCAGGTAAGAGATGCTTAGAGAAATAAAAGAAAAACAAGGACAAGAACAGACCTGAACTTTTTTTGATGCGAAGGTATTAATGTTGAATTATGTCAAAATAAACCATCTGCGGGGAGGCTGAACGGGAGCTTCCGGTTACTTGTTTCTTCTGCCAGTCTTCTCTTTCAGCACCCACAGCCTTTTCTGATTTTTGCCTTTTTCTTACAAAGGCTGCTCCTCTCGCTGCGTAAGGAGGAAACAATGATGGATGGAAGCCAGAATATATTATTCCCAAGAGTTCACTGGTAAATAATCAGGAATTTTGTAAATCAGTTTTTATAAACATAGATGTCATCAAAAGTAAATTAAATGCCCTATGGTTGACTAAATTATCTTAAAAGCAAAGACAACAAATCATCAAAATGTGTCATTTCTTAATTATTTTGCTATATTTTACTGTAATATATGCTCTTAAGGTGACTTATGTCTATTATATCTATATGGAAGAAATTCTATCTAATGGGCTGCAATTATGCATTTCTTCTCAACTCTGCCTTCAGTGATGCCATGTTGGTTACTTGAAATCAGCCATGGGAGAAGTACTTAGCATGGAAAAGGGCAAACGCTACAAATTGGGACTAAGACATCTCTGGAGAGAGATGCCCGTCTCCCTTGGACCCTCTATTTGGCCTCCCAGATCCTTTGGAAGCCTAGTTGAACTTCCTACCTGTGTCCTCCCAGGAATCCTGCTTTCCTTAAACTTGAATAAACATTTACTACTTTAAAAAAAAGGTTTTTAATGTTTATTTATTCTTGAGACAGAGAGAAACAGAGCATGAGTAGGGGAGACACAGACTATGAAGCAGGCTTCAGGCTCTGAGCTGTCAACACAGAGCCCAATGTAGGGCTCAAACCCACAAACCATGAGACCATGATCTGAGCCAAAGTCGGACGCTTACCAGCTGAGCCACCCAAGCACCCACTACATTTTTTTTTTTTTAAGTTTATTTATTTTGAGAGAGTGCACACAGGAATGGCGGAAGGGGGGCGGGGGGCGGGGGCAGAGAGAGAGGGAGAGAGAATCCCAAGCAGGCTCTGCACTGTCATTGCAGAGCCTGACTCCAGGCTCAAACCCACGAACAGTGAGATGATGACCTGAGCTGAAATCAAGAGTCAGACGCTTAACTGACTGAGCCATCCAGGTGCCCCAACATTTGCTACTTTCAAATGAATAACCAATGACTGAGAATTGAACATTTTCAAATGACATTTTCACATCACATCTTTTAGAGAGAGTTAGGGCTCCCATCAGTTTAGTCTTGCATTAACCAATCATGAAGTGTGCATGTATCCATACAAGGCTATGGGCTAAGTCATTTAGAAAGTGAAAGATTGCAGAGGAAATTGTTCTAGACACAAGGGGGGTGGGGGGTAAGTGAGGGGTGGGGGAAAGAGGCAGCACACTGAAGCAGGAACAGAGAAAGACTTCTTTTCTACACTTTGCTTTCTATCCTTCATCGCTGAGATCTTTGAACAGAAGTTGACAGTCCTGAGAAATCCACTATTAGCTCCATTACATTCCTACTTATTATTCTATTCATTGTTCTCTCACCTCAGGCCATCCTATTTACATAATGAGAAGAGATTTGGTGGAGAGGAGGGGCATGTATCAATTGCCATGGGCCTGCCTTGTTAGTTTATACTGTAAATAACACACTTGTTTCCCATGCTGCTGCTTTGGGGGACATTCTGTTCATTTCAGCCATCATCTTGTTTTCGCCAAATTTGGCAGCAGAATTTTTAGAGGAATATTCAGATGGTGGTCATTATTTGATAGTGCTTCAGCCTGTATGTTTCTGGAAGACAGACACAACCAATAAGCATGCCAGCTGAGAGCCAGGCTTGCCCAGGAACCAGTTTCTGTGCATTTAGACTGGAGAATGACTTCTCATGCTCATGGGGGGATCCACATTTCTCACCTACTCAAGCACTCTTGTGCTGATAAACACAAAGGATTATAACCAGAGACAGCCATATAATTTGCAAGGCTAGGCACAAAATGAAAATGTGGGGTCTCTCGTTCAAAACACAAGCAAAACTTTCTCCTTTTTTCCCTGCAGTCGGTCTATGAACCCGACATGCTCCCTTGGGTGCAAGATATTCATGGGGGAGTATTAACTTCCAGGGTGCCTGGAGCTCAGCCTTAGGGCGCATATACCTCAGTCAACCTCCCTGCCCCAGAGCTCAGTGGTGGGAGTGAGGTGCTGAAGTGGTACCTGGGCTACAGGCCAGGACTTAGACACCTCAGGGAGCAGGTAGCCAAGCATTCATCCCGGGTGATGAGGAGGCAGAGGGAGGTGGGGCAGCTGGTAAAACAAGGCTCCAAGCCCTGGGTCTAGCTCCGCTGTCCTATCGGACTTCATTTACAAAACAAAAAGACAAAGAAAAAAAAATCTATTAAGAATTTTGAGATGGTGACCACAAAGCAGTAACCCCAAACATGGGGCCCCCTTCTGAGCATGGGGACCTATGCGATTACCATGTACCCATAAAGCCATTCCTCACAGTGCACTTCTTTTACCTGTCATGGCGACACCAGGTGGTAACCTCTGGCTTTGTAGGTAACAGCACATGTTGAAGGTCACATGTGATTAAGCAGCGAACAGGAGAGATGCTCAGGAAGAGGAGAAGAGGGGAAAAGTCCCGCTGAGTTGGCTGAGTACCAGCCCCATTGCCTTCGGCAAATCACCAATGGCTATCTCTCATTCCATCACCATTATGGTTTGAGGCTTATGCATCTAAATGAGGAATATTTGAAGACACGTATTTTAAGTGACCAATTTTAGGATTAAAAGTACTCAATAAATATTTGCAAAAAGATTTTAATGCACTCGCCCATAACAGAAAAGTGGAAATCAAAGTCTCTGTGCTTTGGGGAAAAGGAGGCAGCTTAAGCCAGTCTCCTGCAATGTTAACGAGCTTCAAGTGGACTCAGAGAATTTCTTCTTACTGTTCTGTTCAAGCCCAAACTGCTGGAAGCCTTCTTTCAGACATTTTGCTCCTTTTATTGTAAAGCCCCAGAAGTACCGCTGTTTAAGGCCTTCCTTTTCCATCTGTGGGCATTCTTAAGACAGCTGTAACCATAACTGAACTCAGCTTGCCAGTGAGTTCTTGGAGCCTTCTTTAGTTCTAGGTCAGATCATTAGTCTGTTAACACTCAGACATGAAGGGGTGAGCAAGGCGAGGAGAATCTCTTACATGGCTTCACAAGGGGAATAACCCAAAAAAGAGAGAGTGGGCAGTAAGCCACATGATCAAGATGGAGGCTGGATGAGACAAACACTCAGGTCCAACTTTCTGAGGTTGGCTTTTCAAAAACAAATTAAAGACCAGACATCCTTCCTGACTATTCAGGAAACTTCTGCTCATTTAGATCAGCACCTGGCTTGTTTCCTTATTCAGCAATAAAGATATTCTTATTTCTGGCCACAGACACACACCCCTGCTCTATTACCATCTGCTTCCTGGTTTCTGTTTACCACTGCCCCCTAGAGCATCGCTGCCTTTAGAGGTAACTCACTCAGCCTAACTGCTGCCCGCCGGGAATCACACACAGGTGTTTGGAGAGAGAGTCTCCTGTTGGTGGAGCCCCTCCCCCCCCCCCCAGCCCTGTTAGCAGTCAAGGTGGTTGAGCTTTCTTAATCTGATCTTTGAGCCAAACCAGGGCGCTCTGCTCAAAATGGCTAAGGAGAAGCTTGTTGGCCTGCAGTTCCGTATTTCTGGGCACAGGGACCCCTTACTTCAGCACACACTCATTCTTTAATCAGTCATCAGAAAATATCCCATTGAGCACCTTGGATGGGTCGGGCTGTATGTTAGGTGATGGTGAAAATGAAGGAAAGATAGGAGGGAGGGAAAGAAGGAGAGAAGGGAGAGAGGGAGAGAGGGAAGGAGGGAAGGAAATATGATCTGGTCAAGTGGACTATGCAAATAATTAAGATATATTAAGTGTAAGGAGGTTCAAGAATAGAGGCACTTATTTACAACAATCACATCATCCTGGTCTGTAGTCTCCGTTTTTCTACTTTGTATATGACTTCAAGTAGTTTTCAGACTTACATTGAGTTTCCTTATCTATAACACAGCACATACCACGGAGCATGGTTTTGAGGAATAAATGAGTTATCAACATAAAGTTCTCAGGTGAGGAGCAGCCATCATCATCATCACTGTGGTGCTGTTGATGCATCTGTGGAATATCTATGCTTTTCAGTGTAATCCTATAAATATTTCTTGAATAATGCATATTCCTCCTTCTCCTCCCCGCCCCCTTCAAGCTGTTCTCTACCAGTCACCAGAATAATACAAACATGCCCGCCTCTACTTAATCCTTCCTTTGGCTTTCCGTTTCTCTTTAACTGGACACAAACCCCCTGACTTGGCCTCCAAAGACTTGCATGTTCTGTTCTCCACCTACCTCTCCAACCCCTTCTATACCAGGCTCTCCCTAGGAACTCCAACCCAACCACTCTGGCTTCCTTGTATTCCTTCACGTCACAGCAACTTGGCACACGCTATTCCCTTTTTCAGAACATTTCTCCGGCCCTTAAACTCCTCCTGACCCTTCAGGTCTCAGCACAGGTGTGACTTGTTTCTCCATGGCCCCTGACTGGGCAGCTGTCCTGCACCCCCAACAGGCTGCCACAGCCTCTATACTTCTTTACCCTCATCGTGGTGACAGTGCTGCATTCACCGGCATGACTGTGGCATTCATTAGTCCATCTCACTGCCAACACCTGTAGACTTGAAGCCCCCAGAGGGCATAGATTTTGTCTTCCTTGTTCCTCTCAGGGTCCTTAATCCCTATTTCAGTGCTTGACACACACTAGGTACTCAATAAATAGTTATTATACCCTTTTACTTAATAAGGTGGGCAGAGAATATCATGACCATTTCATAAAAGAAGAAATTTAGTCTCTGAAAAGTTAACTGACTTGAGCAAAGTTGGACAGGGGCAGAATTCGGGTGGGCACCTGGGGTTCATGAAGCTGAGATGTGCGTGTCTGCCCTGCCCTTGCTTCTCCTCTTGCTTGGCCATGATCGCGCTTGGTCTTGCTTCCCAGAAGGAGTAAGAACAAGTGGAGCCCTTCTTCCACATTCTAAACCTGGACTCGCCTGAAGTGAGTTTTCCTGCTCCACTCCTGCCACCACCAAGCCTCATTTCTCTCAGGTCAGCTGGATCTCTCGACAATTCCTCATACAGGGGATTTCCAGGCTTCCTGCGTTAAGCCTCTCTGAATGTAACATACACTTGTTTAAGCAAATAGAGAAAGTACTGGTACATGTAACCAGGAAGTCCTAGGGATCAACTTTAGGTACAGCTGAATCCAAGTATCTTACTACTCCTTCTCTCTCTCTTTCTTTTCTCTCCATTTCTTGTCTCTGTGGGGCTCCTTAACTAACTCATTGTATCCAACTTATTGCATCCATACAATCCAAGATTGTATCCACCTGGAGGAAAGTTGGATCCTAGGCTCACCTAGGCTTTGGAACTAATTATTTCTGTGAAGTGAAAAAGGCCAACTTGGCAACATTCAAACTACATCTCCCCCCAAACTCTTAGCTGCCCTGTGTGTGTCATAAATGTGTCTCTAGACAAATCAGCTAGCCCAGATAATTAGAGATCTGATTGGTCAACGTTGTGTGGGTATGTGTTGGGATGACAGAGGCACATATTGGAAAGTTCTAGCAGAATTGTTTGAAAGAGTCAATAGCAGGAAGGAGGAGGTCCTGGGCAAACAAAAAAGTAGCTGAGCTCTAGCTCACATGTCTTTGACATCTTGGCTCTGTACAGAGGGGAATCTCTTACGCTTAGACTTGTAGATATGCCCTAATTCTCCAGGTAGATTTTGACCTGTGGCAAGCGCAGAGGGGCTCACACGCCTCACTTCCATACAGTGTACAATTATTAACAGAGTTTAGAGTTGATGCATACGAATCTCCTCACTGACTCATACTGAGGTCACAGTCTGATAAGGAGAAGGAAAAACAGAGATCTGTCACATGGATTCAAAGTTCAACTCAGAGAAGAATGTCCTCTTTGCTGATGGCACTGCCAAGAGATTACTCAAAGCCCATTTTAACTGTCAGATTGCACACACACTTAAGGACACAGGCGATCATCCTGTCCTGGAAGTCAGAATTAAAAGCCAATACCAAGCAAAACACACTCTGCCTAGCAAATTAACTGCCATGTGCAATTGCGGCTGAAGCCCTCTTCTGGATGGGAGCATGAATTTGGTTGCAGTAATGAGACTAATTTCCTGCGGGGTTTATGGATCCAGTCCTGTTTCCCAGTAGTTGTACGTCACACCAGGGAGAAGCATCAAGGGCCTTAGCAGAAACCCCAGCCATGACGCTTCAAGCCAGTGAATCATAAATTACAGACCAGCTGCTCTCTCAGATAGGGGACTGGAACACCGAGCAGCGCAAAAAATTCTGGGCCCATAAAGATGGGTTTTTCCGCATTTGCAAAATAAAGGAAAAGTCACGTGGAACATATTTCTTCAACACGAACCCAAACTTTTCCAGGTATTCTCAACTTTGTAAAGCCATGCCTTAGTTTCTAAAAAATAAAATAAAATAAAATAAGCATTGCCTGGCATAAACACATGGTTTGCTGTTGTTCAGCGTAGTCCTTTTTCACTTGTTGGGGGGAAATCACATGGGAAAGACCATTACAATTTTGTCTTTGGAATACTAATATTGTGCTACTCCTAAATCCCGAGAGTTGACATAACTCAAAACATTTGCATCAGCTAGACATTTTTTGAAAAACATCTTTGGGGACACTAATTTGTAAATGGTCTCAAAGCCTCTAAGCTTCCAATTCAAACAAGTAATTCAGGTCTAGCTAGTGTCAAGAGTGATTCTCAAACTCGGAGCATCAGCATTACCCGAAGAACTTGTTAGACAGGAGCATGGGACTCCGGAGTTTCCAATGCAGATGCTTTCGGAGGGGGCCCAGCAATTTGCATTTCCAACAAGTCCCCAAGTAATGCTGATGCTGACGGTCTGGGAACCATACTTCGAGAACCATTACACTAAGAAAGAAGTCTCCCAATAAACGAAAAAATTCCTTTATACCCAAAGGGTATATTAGAAGAAATGAAACCTACCTGAACAAACATTCCTCAAACATTAGACTGCATACAAATCACCTGAGCATCTTGCTAAAGGCAGACTCCTGAATTGTAGGCTTCAGGTAAGGTCTGAGAGGCTGCCTTTTTTTTTTTTTTTTTTTTAGGCTTCACACCCAGTGCGGAGCCCAGTGCCAGGCCTGAACTCAGGACCCTGAGATTAAGATCTAAACGGAGATCAAGAGTTAGATGCTTAATGGGCTGACCACCCAGGAGCCCTGAAAGTCTGCATTTCTAACCAGCTTCCAGGGGACGCTGATTTGCTGGTCTGAGGACCAGTTTGCTCTCCACAGTCAAAGAACCCATCTCTTTGGGCAGGGCAGTTACCCAGGGCACAACGACGTTTCCTTCTGATTAAACAGCCCCACCGGAACAAAAACCCCTGGCAGGGAGGGACATATTTTCTACTTTTTTGGGTCAATCACATTCTATTCGAAAATGCCTGGCATAGAGGACAAAGTTAACGTAACAACATATTGTGAGTATCTACTATTTACAGATCAATACCCACTATCAGGCGCACAAAAATGCAGGTGATAGGGCTATTGTAATCCTGTAAGTGGTCCCTAATAATTATTTTAATATTGCAGGAATTAACTTGTTATAAGCAGTCATCAAAGTTTAGATCATACAAAACAAAAACACAAAACAATTAAGAATCCCTCTGATCACTGTACCACTCTTGCAACTTCTATGCAAGTCGAACAATTCTTCAAAGTAAAAATTTTACAAAAGCATGTTTGGAATTTTTGGGGGGTCTTAAGAAAATGAGATTTTACACACACACACACATACACACTTTACTTAAAAAGATTTTAAATGAAATAATTTCCTTTAGTATGTCTCTTGGCATTTTAAACAAAATATTTTTGATGGGACAGCTCATAAATGAAATTAACAATGATAAAAGCAAAAAAACCCAAACAAACCCATATTTCTTCTAAAGCAATAATGCTATTCTTTGAAGTGGAAAAAAATACCTTTGATTCACTTCTTGGTTCATATTTTCAGGCTGGCCTGAAAAGAATCCTAAATTCATGAGTCTATTTTCCCACCAGTAACAGACACTCTATGCTTTCCATGATGCAAGTAACTCCAGGCTTATCTAGACTTAGAAGACATCAAAATACCATCCTCTCTATTTGAGGATTAGGAAAGTCTTTGGAAATATATATATATTTTGTCTATTTGGTTAGCAATTATGTTTAAAAGCAGTAGTGGCTAATGTTACTTTAATTAAACTTGTAAATGGCTATTTTGATAATGTTATCAAATATGCCAAAAGTTTTGGAAAACAACTGACAATTTGTAGGCATGAAGCCACAAAAATATTTGAACTTAATGACTTGGTCGTCTTATTTCCAGAAAGTCATCTCTGGTAGTAGAATCACTGAAGACCCAATTTGATCCTTGCAGCCCCAGACTAGAGGAATAAAAGAAAAAGCTACATATTTAGTAATACGGAAATGGACCCATAAATTAGTTATTAATTCAATGATGTATCACCATGAAAACTCGCATCTCTGAGGAGGTATGAAAACATGAGAAAATATTTATCTCTAAAAAAAGAAGATTAAAAAGGATGACCATGCAAACAATTCTAAAAAAGAAAGAAATGTACAAAAATATAATGATATCAAAGGGGCAGGATTATGGATAGATAGCCTTAGCTTCTATTTTCTTTTCTAGACTTTCTGTAATGTCTTTATTACTGATTTTATGGTACTTTACTAAGGGAGAAAAATCATGTTCCAAAAAAAATCAAAACCAGCCCTGAGTTATAAATTATATCTTTATTTAATAATGCGTTAAGGCAGGAAATGCTACTGAAGCTTGAATCTTTTCCCAAATCCCCATGAGCCAAAGCTGTTCTCTTCAGAAGGGCATCATCCCACCCACATGAGTGCCCGAGTCTGATCAAACCACATCCTTTTGTTTCACATAGCCATTAAAGTGTGGTAGATTAATGTGTAGACTAGAGAGAATCCAAGTTTGAATCTGGGCTCTAATCCTTTGTTGCTTTTCCATTAGACCGCATTTCTGCAACAATGAGAGCCTCTCAAAATTCACCACTCTCTGCACAAGAAAATAAAGACGACAGACCCTGCCCATGAGCCATCCCGCTATTTATGTGTCCTGGGAGAGGCAGCCGTGGGGCAGCCACAGGGACTAGACTGACACAGTTGGGTGTCACTGCCAAGCTGCCATTTGGTGAGCTCTGCACCTTGTGCAAGTGGTCACAATTATCTGTGCCTCAGTTTCCTCGTCGGTACCTCAAGGATATAAATGCATCTAGTCCATGAGATCAGTAGTGGGGCTTAAGTGGGAAAGTGTGTACGAGCGGTCACTCCAGGGCTAGAACATGGTAAGTGCTCCTAAAGATCGCAGGTACTGCTGTTTCCCCAGGAATCGTGAGCAGGCGGATCTTTGTTTCAACTGGGTCAAGTTAGAGCTTTAAGGGTAGGGGACAGGGAGGCTGAGGGAAGAAAGGACGCGATATCCTGAAACAGCCCAGGGACTTACGGATGAAGAGAGGTGAGTGTGAGCCACAGATAGAGCAACTGGACCAACTGGGTTTGCAAAATCCCTCCTGGGTTCCAAAACCTCACTAGGAACCAGAGGAAGCTATCCCCAACTCAAGCGACTGCTTGCTGCACAGAAAATGCACATTTTGGTTCATCCAACCTGCAAAGAATAACCACAAGGGGGAGAACACCAGAACCCCAGACAGGCACCATTTTCCAGAGTTTCCTCTAATTCCTCCCCAAATCATTATCCTTTTGCTTTGTTTTCTGGGAGTGTTCTGATGCAGCTGGAGATTCTTAAAAGAAGTTGGAAGAGGCACCATCCTAACTCCGCTAGCTGAGCTGGAGGGAAAAGAGGCTTCAGCGACTAAGGGAAGTGAGCTAAACTCAAGATTTCCTCAGCTAAAGGCTTTTCTCATCTCCCCAGTAATAAATAACTGGAGGAAACTTTGTGCTTAAAAAAGGGAATCCCTGGGAAGCCTGGATGGCTCAGTCGGTTCAGCGTCCAACTTTGGCTCAAGTCATGATCTCACCATTTCCAAGTTCCAGCTCCACGTTGGGCTCTGTGCTGACAGCTGAGCCTGGAGCTGCTTCAGATTCTGTGTCTCCCTCTCTCTCCCTGCTCAAACCCTGCTTGCACTCTGTCTCTTTCTCTCTCCCCAAAACAAATAAACATTATAAACAAACACATACATACATACATACAAGATTCCTTATCTAACAGGTTCGTGCTTTCTCCAAAGTCTAGAACAGGACCTAATAGGTTCCTAATATGTGCTGGATGAAGCAATGTAACCATTTCAAACTTAAACAAACAAGCATGCAAACAAACACGATTTCACAGAGTCTAAATAGCTTAATATTTTTCTAAGTATGTCATGTTTACAAAATCAACAAATATATTTCTTTTTCCAAATAAAAATATGGTATGATTCTTTTATGTAAAAGATTCAGAGAAGAAATCTGGGAAGCAAAACCAACATAACATTAATGAGGGATGGAGAAGCAATGCCTGACATCTTCTCCACATTCACGTCTGTTGTGCTGACCAAGCAAAACAAGGCTGAGAGTTTGGGCTTGCGTTTTAAAGTGTGCGAGTGAATTAAAGATGTGTCCATTCTTTGCCTAGACGAAAAACCTTTAATGTCCTTGCTAGTGCGTTTGTTTCAAGATACTCCAAATAATGCCTTCAAAATATGTATCAGCACTAGTCTCCAACCATTAAAATGTTCACTTGTTCAAGACTAATGTTGCCCTTAAGATGAAAGCAACAAGTAAAAACTCAGTATTAAGTTTTAGATTTTTTAAAATCATCCCCAAAGAGAGATGATGCCAAAAAAGAAAGAAAAAAAAATGATATAGGTGGTGAATACATGAAGCTTATTACACTATTCTGTTTACATTGCACACCTTTCAGTATTTCTACAATTAAAAAAAACCCTCAGTAATGGTTACTGATTATCTTACATATTTTTTCTAAATGCACAATTAGTAATTTTATGCACTTAAGATTATATTATGCCCTTTATACTTTATTTCAGCATGTTCTGGAATTAAACCAATCAATTTATTTTTAATGGACCCATGGAGGAATTTTCAATATATTCTCGAGACTTATAGGGTTGCTACCAGTTTTATTCACTGCATGATGGATAGTTTCTATTTTAAAATATGGCATTTGTTGTGATATAATTTAAATTACTTTTCTGCTGGAAGCATGCATTCTTCTAAGTTAACAATTATGCAAAGGGAAAATATACATCATATTCCCACTTTATCTTCTTTTATAGTCCTTGTTGCTGTTACTTTTACTCAGGTACAATTACATTAGTGAAACAGGATTTCACATTTATAGTAGGAATTTTGCTTAGATAATTCATTTCAGTTCTTAGTTAATTACAGAAGGAAAATGGAAGCCATTCTATAAATAAACAAATGTAAAGGCTCAAAACTACCAGAACTCACATATAAAGGTAAGTGCTACTCATAATCAATAGTTTAGGGTCCTCCCGAGCCCACTTAACAATACAAGTTACTGTATCATATGTTAAGAAAAAATATTTTAGATCTTTTCATTTACCTTAAATATGTACACATGTTATGGAAAATTTGAGAACTTAAGACAAAAGTGTAAACAAGTTAAGATCACTTGTGATCACTACACCTGCACATAACCACTATTAATATTTTGCTGATTTTCCTTCAAGTTCACTTTTTTGCTCAGATAAGATGCAAATATTGATAGCTTGTTATACTTTACAAAACTGGTCTCATACAGTATGCTCTGAACACTGTTTTATAACCTAGTTTATCTACTGGAAAATACGTAGCAAACAATTTCCCCATTATTAATCATCCCTCTTAATAGTTGCAATGCTTTCTTACCCAATGTTATATCTACACCTTTATTTAATCCATCCTCTACTGTTAGAAATTTAGTGTTTCCATTTTTTTCCTATGATGAATGATGCCTCAATCAATGACCCTGTATAAAATTTTTTCACATCTCTATTTCCCGTTGATGAGTCATTTGAAATCAGATTTCCAGGTCAATACATATGAATATATTCAGGTGTTTGGAAACATAATGACAAAAATTGCTCAAAGTTGTCATTAAGGCTCCCATAAGCAATTCCAGATATCCATATCCTTACACGCTATGTGTTAGCTTTTCAAAAACATAAGAGCCAATTTGAAAAGCAAAAATGTCACCTCCTCTATTTTTTTTTTGTAGTTTAATTATTAGTGCGATTGAACATAACTACTTGTGCCTTGGGCCATTTTTAATTCTTTTCTAAAAAGTCATTTAAGAAATCTCCATCCATCCGGTACAACCACCTTATCTGAAGTCTACCATGTTACAGCCGCAGAGATAAGTCAAGGATAGGAAATTAATAAGACATGGACGCCATCTTCAAGGAGTTTGCAGGCTAGTAGAAAAATAGACACGTGTATGACCAATGCCAATCTATTATTGTGAGTGCTGTATGGAAGTAGGTACAACATGCTGGGAAACCACAGACAAGGAAGGAGGAGCCTCTCCGGGGAGAATATGCAGTAAAGGACATGCAGGAGTTGTACTTCCAGCCGGGCTCTGATAAATGAGTAGGAGTTGACCAGGCAGGTAGAAGAAGAAAGAGAGAGTCCAGGCAGAGACACACGAAGGAGAAAATCAACATATTAGGAAGGATATTATGAAGCCAGCTAAGGGTTTGAACTGTATCAGGGGGAAACAGGGATTCATTGATGTGATTTTAAACAGAGACTGGACGTGATATGTCTTGGGTTTTAGAAAGGAGACGGAAAGGAAGATCTGAATTCATTTAGGGAATGAGAGAATTAGGTCAAGGATAATGCAAAATACTTTTAGCTTGAACTATTCAGAATAGAGCGATTGATATATTTACTTTAAAATATATAGGCATATGGAAGAATGCCCCTTTGAATACTCATTCCTTTAAAAAAATATCCTAAAACACAACAGATATGACAGAAAGCATTATTTTTTCCCAAATGATGGGCTTTGGCCAGTGGGTAGTAATGATCATGTGCCAGTTGTCTGTCTATACTCCAAGGGGTGTCCTGTGTTTCTCCGTGCCCGTCTGAGAACTTTCTGTCTCTACCAGGAAAAGATGTGCCCCCGGGATCCCACTTTTCCAGAAGAACAGGCACACCAGAACGAACCTGAATAAAACCCACAGTTTGGAGCCAAGGTCAGCTGAGCCAGCCTAGATCAGCCAACCCATCAGCTGGCCTAACGTCTGTAAGGCACTGAGGGTTAGCCTGGCTTGTGATGCCAACAGCGTCTACTCTTTTAATTTCTAGATACAGCCCATTTTGTTAAAGACACATCTAAAGAATATGGACTGAACAATTCCCTGTGCGTTATCTGGAAAATGGGATAATACAGTTGGAAGTCTGTAATAATTAAATGCAGCCCAGTCCTTCCAAATACAAGACATCATCTCATCAGCCAGAAGTGGCTGATGATTTTCCATCCAGAATTAAAGCTGAACATAAGAGATCAATTGACTATTGATCGTGCTGGGCTGACATGCATATAATAAAATACTAAACGGACAGACATGAGCTCAGTTCTCTGCAATAAATAAGAATATTTGCATCTTCATGGTCTCTTTCTGATAATGGTAAAGATAAACAGCAATTTGTCAAGTGGCATGGAGGCTTTTAAACCAAGCAACAGGCCTCCTCCTTCTGTTCATTACAACAGAGAAAGGACTACTCAGGAAATGGGCTATTAGGTTGTAATTTGCTTTTACATGCAAATTAAGGATAATTAGTTTAGAATATTTGAAGATACAGAATCTGTGTGGTTGACATATTTTTCACATATACCAAATACCAGGAGTTCAAGTATTCTTTCAGAGAAAAGAAAGGTTCTTTGAAAGTTAAACGAGATTAAACAATATTCCATTCTGAATGCACACTATTTAGGTAAATATTACAGGTGTTATATATTTAACTCACAATTCAGAACCAACATTTTTAAAACTTTTTAATATTTTGAAAAGGCTGACAAAAGTCTGAATGTCACCGCATTTCCCTTTTCTTTTACAAAGGCAAAGGTTTTTTGAAATATGATTGAACCAAGATTTAAATTATCTTAAATAATTACAGGCACTTCCTCTTCTAAGATTTTTTTTTAAATAAATAAATGGAATCTTATTCACTACTTAAACAGGGAGTATAAGTAAGCTTAAATGATTTCTTTTCTTCATAAACTGTTACTTCACTTTCTCTTACTCTTTAACTTAGGGTAACAAAGCATATTTCATGATGAACTTTAAAATGTCTGTGGCAGGGGCACCTGGGTGGCTCAGTCGGCTAAGTGTCAGACTCTTGATTTCAACTCAGGTCATCATCTCATGGTTGGTGAGACCGAGCCCCACTGAAGAGCCTGCTTAGGATTCTGTCTCTCCTCTCTCTCAAAGTAAAAAATAAACTTAAAAACACCACCACCAACAACAACAAATTTCTTTAAAAGTCAGAGTGAAAGAAAGCAGATTCATTGATTTAAAATGCCTCTAAATTTGAATTAAAATAGGAGTCCTAAGTAGGGAACTCCTTCTTTTCATAAGTGAGACCTGACTCTCTGGGGCCAGGACATCTAGCATGATTTTGGTAGAAATGATATCTTTTTCTTGAAGTAGGATGGACAGCTTGCCTAAATGCACGAATCAGGCACATTGTCTGAAAAGGAGTTTTCTTCCTTATTTATAAAATTACCAGAAGTGTAATAGTTAAATCACACCTAGTTAGGAACAGTTAATAGTTAAATCACATTTATTGAAGAGAATAAAAGTGTATGGATTTAGGGCAATTGCAGAATGAATGTCGGTGATTAGCATACCCTAAATGGTAGCGCGCAGTTTCTAGAAATGGGGACTGGTGAAGCTTTGTTTCCATAGGTGGGATAATAAACATATTTTTCTAACTGGTTCTTTGAATGCTTAATTCATTTCTGCAACAAATTGGTTGGTCCACCAAAGAGGTTTGGAAGGTCTATGATGTGTGAGGCGCAAGGAATACAAAAGCTAGTAAGATGGCCACAGGCCTCCAGGGCTGTGGAAATGGCAGGACAAATAAGATAATACAGGCTCATGAATAAATAAATAGTCAAAGAAAGAGGTGATAAATGTGGGATGGAAGGCACTGCCAAACTACGTGAGATTTCAGGGCATGGAGAGCTGATTCTCACAGGAAGGCATAGCATTTCCCCAAAATATAGAGAATGGGGAATTTTTAATATAGGAAAAGAGGAGAGCAATTTAGGAAAAGGAAATGGTGGGTGTTGGCAGGGGTCGGGATGTGAAAGATGTATTCCTATGACAGCAGGGAGTGTTGGTTAGCTCCAACAGGGGGAAAAGTAGAAAAGTAACCTGGAAATCTACACTAAGAAAAGACGGGGTGGAGGTAGGGATAAACACCTGGCTAAGGAACTTGGAAACAGCTTAGGAGTCACTAAAAGTTTTAGACCAGAAGGATGATGTGTTAAAAAGCACCCTTTTGACATGTGAATGGATTATGAGGTGAGGACTCTGACGAGGTGATTGTTTTGTTTGAGGTGGCTGCCCACACCTTCACTTTGATGGAGTCTGGTGTCAACAAAAGCGGAGGGGTTCTGAGTGATGTAACTCAAGTCAGGTGAGAAGTCAGCTTCTGTTTTAGCATAAGATACTGAGGACACAGGTTTATTTTCTCAGTGGAAAAGACTGACTATCTTGTAGCCATGTACCCCTTTCACCATGAAATACCCATCGGATTCGAGCAAGAGACTCCAATCCAGCCATGACCACTCTGAGCCATCCTGAAGGGCAGCTTCACCTGGAATCTAGTTGATGCGTGATCAGTAAGCGGTTACATTAAGTGAATATGTTCTGATACATATACACTTAAAAATTGTTAAAAGGGTAGATCTCATGTCAAGGACCCTTACTCAAGAAAGGGGGAGGAGCACGAGGAAATTTTGGAGGTGATGGATGCTCGTTAACCTTTATTGTCGTAATGAAACCATAGACACAGCATATCCAGTTTTATACATTAAAGATGTGCGGTGTTTTGTATATTGATTATACCTCAATAAACCTGTTTTTTAAAAAGAAAAATAATGCAGTGAAAGAATCTGAAGGCCGAGGAGGAAGGGAAGGAGAAGAGTGGTGGGAAGGTGTTCCCTGTGGAACCGGAGCACGTTCTGGAGGGTTAAATCTCTGCATCTGGGGGGCAGAGCTCAGGAATCAAATAGATGAAATTTGGGAAGCTGCCCTTAAATTCCTACCACCTGTGGCCGCTCTCTATCTTGCAATATAGTGCTTAAGCAGGAAACACAGGATTTACGGAACATTCTCTTGGACATGGTTTATATTCTTGTTTAACAGTAAAATCATGTTTTATGTTTATTTTTCAGAGAGTGATAGACAGAGCATGATCAGAGGAGGAGCAGAGAGAGAGGGAGACACAGAATCCAAAGCAGGTTCCAGGCTCTGAGCTGCCAGCACAGAGCCTGACACAGGGCTTGAACCGATGAACTGTGAGATCATGACCTACGCTGAGGTTGTACACTTAACCAGCTGAGCCACAAAGGCATCCCCAATAAGATCATTTTGAAGTAGACATCATATCACCAGCCCCCTTCCACGAGAAGAAAACATATTTCTGTGGTTGTATTTCTTTTGTCCAGTGGGAGGTAACACAGACCCTGTGGTACCACACAATGGAGTGGGGGTAGGAGGCGTGAAATGGAAATGGCATGGGAAGGCAAGCAAGAGAAATAAATAAATCATTGAGTTGACAAGATATGGCCACTGGGTCAACATGGATGGCAGCAAAGAGGAAAGAGTGAGAGAAAGCTCCATATTGACACTTGGTTCAGCCTGGATGACTCAGTGCATGGCAATAACTTTAAACAAAATTAGTAAATCAGAATGAATTTCATTCTTGACATGGTGAGTTTGTATGCCTTTGGATGCTCAGCACCCAAGAAAAATGATGCAGGGATGAATATAGAGATTTAGACATTATCTCCTAAATGAAACTATGACAGGATACTTTAAACTGATGCTAACAGATAAGGGATAGAAAGTTAGAGACTTTCTTTTAAAAAATCACCAGACTATTGGGAAGAATGAAAGGAGCCAAGGGAGGTAGAGAAGGAATATTAAGAGAAGAGGAAGAAGAATCAATCTTGCACTATACCTGAGAAGCAAAGGAACAGGAGCCAACTGACTACAACACAATAAAAGGGTTGAGGACGAAGAGCCTGAAAGTGCCCACTGGACCAGGCATCATGGAGGTCTTAGATGACCAGCAAGAGAGCCCTTCTAAAGCGATGTGGGTAGATATCACGTCAAATTGCTTAAAGGGGTAAAAGGGTGACTGTGTCCTAAAGAGATAGAGGTAGTGACGGGGCAGCCTAATTTTTCTAAAACTTTTCTTGGTGAGAAATATGAGAAATGATAATATTAGTAAGGGATTAAGTAAAGAAGACTTTAACAGGAGGCAATGACTGGAGAGTGAGAAAAATATTATGACACAATGAACTTTATTTCAACAAATATGGGTTCCTACCACTACCAGGCACCAGAATATGATGCAGAGCAGACATGGTCTTTTACACACGGCACTGTATACTCAAGATATGGACCTTGACACGTGGCACTGTGTACCGCAGTGTTCTGTTTATTGAGGCCATTAGCTCCAAGGAGGAAGAACCGTGACTTGGAGGTATCCATGGAGCCATGCACAGACTGTGATGCCTGTAGACCCTCCGCGAACATTTATACAAATTTATAGGAATGACAAAGCTCCAACCTTTAAGACATTCCTCTCTATCTTTGGTTAACTCCCCTTTGTGTTTTGAGTCTAAACTTAGACATTTGCTTCTTTCAGGAAGCTTTCTTCAACTCCCAGGATCGAGTTAATCACCCCTTCTTGTGTGCCCATTCTGCCCTGGGTTTCCTCCATCTATCTTTCAGTCTAAAGAGGAAAAAACAAGTCAACAAATGGGTTTGCACCAGCTCTAAACAAGGAAGGGACATAGACAGCAGAGGCACAGTGGGCTCACTGACTGGTTTGGAAACTCCAGGGAATTAATTTCTTGTGCAAGTTAGGTTTTTTATAAATAACTCCCATTGGCTCTCATTTTGCTCGTGCAAGTTTTCCAGGACTAGCCGGACCAGCTCAGCCGCATCCAGATGAGCAGAGTAGCCTCTCGCCCAGCTAGGGACGGTCCAATCTGGTTTTTCTCATATTGTCAATTTCATAAGTAGCCAAGCCATGCACAGTAAGCAAAGCCTGCTAGACTCCATTGGCTGGCTGGGCACCTGACTTAAAAATGCAACTTGCTAAACAGGCTACCCAGCAGATAGCTTTCTTTGGCAGAACAGGGAGGGAATTTGATAAAGTGCTTTATTGGGTGGTGACATTTCAGTCTCAGCTTTCCTCTGATCATAGTGGGATAATGAAACTGGAATCCATTTAAACCTTCCATTTCACCCCACATGGTTCATAGACACCGTGTCAAACCACATCATGCTGCAATATATGTGCTAAAATCTATGAGCTTACTCCTATTATACACAGTGCTCTGTCAGATTGCAGATACATTATGGAATACAATTTGTTGATTTGCTCACCCGTGGAGCTCTAGCAGAATCTCAAATCCAAGGAGATACTCTAGGCCATGAAGATGCATAAATAACTGTATTGTTTCATGCCAAGTTTAGCAATACAATATTCTTGTTGGCCAATGAATATTATAGTCACTGCTGGGACAGACCTGGCCATGTGACAAGGACTTGCTTGTCCTGTCTCCTGTGGCAAGTTCTATCCCATGGAGATCATTGGAGCATCACATTTTGACTACATACCCTGGGGGGAGAAATGATCCCAGGTTAAACTGAACCAAAGACCAACCATAGACAGTAATTATTAAATTCAGAGATTTTATGACTTGGAGGATATCCTTGGAGATTTTCCCTTTTACTTCCTCCCCTTTACTCTGCTTCTCTGACATGGTCTTAAGGCATGAAGAATATATGAAGGCTCTGACTTCAGAAAATATTCAGAATTTGCCTGCTGTTCTCTTGGCTCAAGTCATCTTCATGTCTCAGATGACTGAGTCTTATTAGTCTTGTTTTATCTCTTGCTCCCCATAGCCTCTATGCGGTGGACACTACGATGTGCCACTGAGATCCTAATTTAAATGGAGGTCCCACTACCCCAGCAAACAGTCCTCGGCTGTCAGCCCTTCAGGGACTGCTGGGTCACACTCCTTCACTGTCATTGCCATCGCCATTGCACAACTTATGTTCAGTGACTGATGGACGCCAAAGTATAAAGGCCTGGCCAACTCAGGTTGAATAGGAGCAGTCCTGAAGCTCTTCATGGTTGGCTAGGGCTGCCGTTAGGCTGCCTCATAGGTGGACCTCTCCTCCTGCTCACTCCTGCTTCCTGCCCCTCCTTTCCACAGCAGTTGACCCTGAGGGGTCACAAATGGCCTACATGCTAAACTCCAGGTTGCTTCCCCAACCTATGACAGTCCA
This sequence comes from Mungos mungo, assembly GCA_004023785.1. Lineage (NCBI taxonomy): Eukaryota > Metazoa > Chordata > Mammalia > Carnivora > Herpestidae > Mungos > Mungos mungo. The sequence continues at coordinate 118,036 of PISW01001503.1, read as the reverse complement.
TGTATCACAATGGCCTGAGTCATCCTGATAACTACAAGTATGATCAGGACTCCCCCCCTACTCAGAACCATCCCTCTCTTTCCACGGTCTTGAGAGGCCTTACAATGACCCATGAGGCCCCCAGGATGGGCCTTCCACTCTCTGCCCTCATCGCCTCCAACTCACCCCCTTGCTCACTCTGCTCTAGGCATGAGACGCTCTACTCATCCCGAACCCACGGGGCACCTCCTCTATCACGAGACTTTTGTATTTGCTCTTAGTGTCCTCTGCCTAGAAAACTCGCAGTCTAGATCAGAGGTAGACAACTTCTGGAAAGGGCCACATAGTTAATACTTCAGGCTTCGCAGGGCACTGAATCTGTTTCAACTACCCAGCTCCACCACTTTAGCATGTAAACAGTCACGGACCATATAGAAACTAATGGGCCTCCATCTTTGTTCCAATAAACCTTATTTATAAAAACAGGTGGTGGTCAGGATTTGGTCCATAGACTGTGGTTTACTAACCCCTGCCCTAGTCACATGGCTGGTTCCCTCACTTCCTTCACATCTGATGCCACTGTTTCCTTCCCTGACCCGCTCCGTTGAAATTCCAACCCCCAATACTGCTTGTCTCTTTCCTGTCTTCCCCCCCACCCCAGCACTCACTGTATCTGACGTACAGTATTTTATTTATTGCTTTGTTTACCCTTCACCTTCCTCATTAAGAGGTTAAGTTTAGCCAAGGTAGGGATTTTGTCTGCTTTGAGGCCCTTAACACTGACTAGTACAAGATGTACTAAGTTCATTAAGTAAACATTTGTTAAATGAATGAAAAAGTGAATAAACAATTAGGCAATTCAATATTTCCTCCAGTTTTGGGTGTATATATGTGTGTATCTGTTCTTCACAAATTCTAAGAAGTTTCTATTACCTTTTATATCTCAGTAGAGTGAAGTGATTAAAAGTATATGCCTTGTAGCAAGATCCCTGAGCTTTAAATCCCAGGTTAGTTATCTACTGGCTTTATGACCTTGTGCATATATGCAAATATATGTATATATATAACCTCACTAAGCTTCAGTTTCCCCCCACGTAACCCTGAGTTACAAGTCATAACATTGAACGTATCGTATGATCAGGACTATGAGAGACACTCATTTCTGTCATCCAAAAACCACATGGAGCTATAATCATCAGGATCACTAGCTCTTGCTCTTGGTCAATATCCTGCCAGGATAATACAAGAAACATGTTTACACACTGGGTCATCAGACGCCTTTCATCAAACCTCGCATAACATGACATTTTTTTTTTTTTTACATATAGATAAAGGAGATTCTAATAAGAAAAACAAAATAATTATAATGATCATTTATCAGTGCTCACTCTGTGCCCACTGGTGGTCGGATAAGTGTGCGTGTCTGGCCTCCAAATAAGCAGTGACACACTGGTGACGACTAGTAGACTCACTCTCCAGATGTCCCCCCACTAGCTAAGCATGTTGAGATGTAAATTTCTCTGTCCATTCTTGACTGTCTCACAGTTGACAGAAACAGTCGCTAATGCACCACTGAATATACCTGTGGAATACACCTGGCTGCATGCAGACATCTGCTTTACGTAGGGAAAGCAGGAAGAGATGCAGAGAATGCTGTTTAGGAGAGTTCACCTCCATTCCTCCCTCCGGGACCCTAAGCTTAAATTTAAATTCCATATGCGTGCTCCCTCCAGGCTCCCAACAAGATTCTGCCTCCACAATAGGATCCCAGACTCCTAGCTTATCCTTAGCCGCCTGACAACGTTTCTCCATGAAACCAGAAGTCTAAAGCAAGTAAACAGACTCCCGGTATATATGAAAATATGTGCTGTCAGTCAGCATTATATAGGCCTTTGGAAATTAGCACTTAGATGAGGGTAGTCACTAGTAAACAGGTCAAAAATGTTTCTAGCTTTCACTTGGGATGATTTGGTGGCCAATGACCACTCATTTCTTGACCAAGATGAGGGAGGAGAAATTTCTTTTAAACAACCCTCACTCCATTCCATTCACCTTCCTCTTTACATCATTTACAACAGCGTGAGAAACAGATTTGCCTTGGCTGAAATGTAAAGAGAGTCAATAACAATATGAGAAATAATTACTATACCTACAGAAAGTGGGCATCGATCTGAACAATGACTAGGGCCTCAAGACTGAGTTTCAAATATGTTATAGTAGAGAGATAGCCTTTATTACTTAACTTGCTAAATTTATACTTAACTTGGTTGGGATGGAGTTGATGCTGAAACTCTTCAGAGCCCATTTTTTTTCCTCAGTTCAGCTACAGATATATTCGGTACCCACTATTTTTAAGAAACTGTGTTAGGCTCCAAAGACATAATAACAAAGAAATGGGTCATTTTTGTCTGGAGAAATTTGCATTCTTTTTGTGAAAGAGAATAATCCACCACAAAATTCATCATTTAACTATAAGGCAAGTATTGCAAGGAAGAAATGTGCAGAGTGGGGTGAACTCACTTTGTCTTGGGGGAATCAGGAAGTCTTTTTGTAGAAGTCATGAATAAGCCCTGACTAAAGGCCAAGTAGGCGTTAAGACAGGCAAAGTGAAGAACCACCAAGAGCTAGGTTCAGTGCAAGGACCTAACAAAGTCCTGGAGGCTGGAAAGAGCCTACCCTCTGAAGCCATGGTGTGCCGGTAAAAGTTAACTGGCTCTCCACACAAAACAATATATGCATATCTATGCCACAATTAAGTTTATTATACCTGTTATTGATGCCTAAGTTAAGTAACCCATAATTTTCAAACAACAACAAAATGTACAATATTCTTTCTTGTAAATTCCACATGTAGCCAATTGATCGACAGAATGCTTTTGTGGATTTGTGAGAAACTCCTATCTGTAGATGACCTATAATCAGAACTGATGAATGATGGGGCACCTGGATGGCTCAGTCAGTTAAGCATCCGACTTCGGCTCAGGTCATGATCTCACAGTCTGTGGGTTCGAGTCCCACATCAGGCTCCGTGTTAACAGCTCAGAGCCTGGAGCCTGCTTCATATTCTGTGTGTGTCTCTCTCTCCGCCCCTCCCCTGCTCACTGTCTCTCTCTCCCTCTCAAAATAAAAAATAAAGAATTAAAAAAAAAAAAAGAACTGATGAATGAGTATTGTTCCCATCCCAATGTTGGCTGACATTTTAAGTAATTTAAGTAAACAAAATCAAAGTAAAGCAATGAAAGACTAAAGTCTGAACTTGCACTCAGCGATTCAGCTTCTGTGCTGAATCACGGAACAGTTTTCAAATGCTGGAATAATAGGTCTTCAGACTTGAGGGGAGTGCGGTTATGCATAAATGACACATATTTTTTAAATTTAATTGGTATTGTTGACAATTTCTCCATCCCTTTTATTTTTTTAAGTTTATTTTTATTTATTTTGAGACAGAGATAGAGAGCAAGTGGGGAAGGGGAAGAGAGAGAGGGAGACAGAGAATCCCAAGCAGGCTCCACACTATCAGTGCAGAGCCTGATGTAGGGTTCAAACTCACAAACCGTGAGATCATGACTAGCTGAAGTCAAGAACCATATGTTGAACCGACTGGGCCACCCAAGCAACCCTCTCCATCACTTCTATAAGTCCAGCCTGGAGGTCAACAAATGACGAGCCTGCCGCCTATCTCGGTAAATAAAGTTTTCCCAAAGCACCGCCAGGCTTATTCATGTTGGCATCTTCCATGGCTGTTTTTAACCTCCAGCTGCAGAGCGTTTGTTGCCCACAAAGCCTAAGATGCCTATTATCTAGCCCTCTCCAGCCCGTTGCTGACAGGAATTCTAGGCCATGACGCAAACAATAAATCCAGGCCTAATTTGTACAGATTGCCAATTCCTACGGTGTAAATGCTCCCACCTTGGCGGATTTCCAGCCACCAGGGTGAGTGACATCACTGAGTGAAGAGCTGTGGGGTCACAGCCCAGCATCTGTGGGACTCACCACACAGACACAGCAGACCTGAAAAGACCCCAAATGTAAATAATACTAAAATGTAGTAAAATAATTAGCAAGCAATAAGTTACCTTGTTTTTACTTACAACTTAATTATGGGGTTTTGTAATTTAATTTTTAAAAATTTTTTTAATGTTTTATTTATTTTTGAGAGACAGAGAGACACAGCATGAGCAGGGGAGGGTCAAAGAGAGAGGGGACACAGAATCTGAAACAGGCTCCAGGCTCGGAGCTAGCTGTCAGCACAGAGCCAGATGCGGGGCTCGAACCCACGAACCGTGAGATCATGACCTGAGCCAAAGTCGGACGCTTAACCAACTAAGCCACCCAGGCGCCCTGTAATTTAATTTTTTATATTTATTTATTTATCTAGAGAGATGAGGAAAGAGAGAGTATCAGTGGAAGAGGGGTAGAGAAAGAAAGAATCCCAAGCAAGCTCACACTGCCCACACAGAGCCCAATGCAGGGCTTGAACTCACAAACTGTGAAATCATGACCTTAGCCCACATGAAGAGTCAGACACTTAACTGACTGAGCCACCCAGGTGCCCCGGTAATTTACTTTCTAATAATGGCTGTATTTAACAGCGCACGTGCCAAAATCCTGAAAATCCAACGGTTCACTCTCAGGGCTGGTATACGGCGGCTGCAGCGCATCGGTGCCCTAAGCAGCTGAGAGATGCGGTGTGTGGCTGCAGGCAGAGATGGATAGGTGGACTGAGCTAAGCAAGGCTTTGTAAACCGGATTCAGGAGATCAGGGTTTATCCTAGAAGAAACGGGACGCCATTGCAGGGGGAGAGTGGGATGTAGCTTGATCTCTGGCAGCTCCTATTATCTGGTGTGTTTAATCCCAGCATTCACTTCCCGGGTGATTCGACGCGTCCAGCACCGCTGTGGGCATTTTACAAATATTCATTCTCACAACAACCCCTGAGGGGAGTTATTCATATTACCTCCCAATTTTATAGAGGAAGGAGACAGTAAATACTAAGCAACTTACTCCAGGGACTGGATTAATGAGGGGCGAACCTGGGATATGGGGGAAGGATTCTGACTTTTCTCTTAGTCAAAGGAGAGGGGCAGGGCTGTCTCCAAAACGTGTGTGAAGGGTTTCACGACCCAGAACGTCAGGTCTGTTCAGATGCTGTGGACATGATGGCAAGCATGGTGGTAAGTCTGAGGGCCATCCTCTATGGGGAGCGGATCCCATAGCTGGGGGCATCTGTCTTCGGAGAGGAAGAACTTTGGAAGCTGACCGCATAGGAGTGCACAGCGCTTGCTAGCCAGTGGTCATGTAGGATTTTTGTCCCGGTAATTTACACCCCTCCAGAATCTACTCGAACACTTTCTCAGGTTGCTTATCCTTCCATAAAGTATATGAGCAAAGAAGGAGAGGAATGAATACATCATGCTCTAAAGGGATGGATTCTTACCATTTAAATTTCGGGGTAACTTCCCCAGAAGTCAAAGTTGACCCTTAACTCGAAGTGGAGCTAATGCATCTCTAAATCACAAGAGACCCGATTATTCTCCGGGAGAGAGGGAATAAGGAGGAAAGGCTGCCTGTTAGAAGCTGTTGTGGCTGCTGAGTGCACCGTAGACATTTGTGATTTAAGCTGAAATTTTACTTTTTAGGGAAAATGAAAATCGGCCAATCTTCTAATTTGGTGCATTAGGGAGGAAAGAATCGTGGTATGGGGGAGGATAAATGTGCATCCTGCAAGTGTAACCTCGACCAATTTACAAACCTGACAGGGACGTCCCAGATGTAAATTCCAGAGTGTGGCCAAAAAAGAAGAAAAACAGGGGAAAAAATGAGAAAAAAAAAAAAAGCAGCATTCACGGCTCTGCCCCTGTCATTTGACCTGTGACCCCTTCCCTGTATCTGATGACTACTTTCCACTGCCCTGTCCATCCGTCAAAGGCCAACTTCGGAGAGCCATCATCGAATTCAGATGGATGGGAAACCCCGGAAGCTTCCGTGTAATGAGAACAAAACCCATTTTGTAGCAACATTGATTCCTGCCTTGTTAATAATCAAGAATGGGCCCCCAGCACCTTGTGTAAGTAAGTCTTGGTCTAACTCTGGCCCCAGACAAAGGACTCAGCACCCCCGTGCCTTGGTTTCTTCACCAGGGAACACAGAGAACAGCACTACCCCCTCCACGGTGTGGGAATGCAACGAGATGGTAAAGGAGCTAACGTTTCTCACGGGCGCGCCGTGCACCGGGCAGTGTCGTAAGCATTTTACCTCCATCAACTCTTCATCTTTCCTGCCACCTTTTTTCCTACTTTGAAAATGAGGAAATGGAAGCACAGAGCAGCTGAGGAACATGCCCAAAGTCACACAGCAAATAATGGAAGGAGCAGGGCTTACACATGAGTCAGCAACCTGTGGTCTGTTGGCGAGGTCCAGTCCACCACCTGTTTTTGTAAGTCTTTTAAGGAAAACATGCTTTTTCCATTTCTAATTCGTGAAAAGCATCAAAACAAAGATAAAAGATTGTGGCCCATGAAACTTATATGAAATTCAAGTTCAGTGTCCACAATTACAGTTTTATTGGAATACAGACACATCATTCATTAATATATTGACTTTTGCTGCTCTCATGCTCTATCAGCTGAACTGAGCAGCTGAAAGAGAAATCTTATGGCCCACAAAGGCTAAAATATTTACAAAAAAATATTGCACAGAAAAAGTCTGTTGATCCTTGCTCCAAACCATTACAGGATACAGGCAACTGGTCTGCTTGGCCCCTAGGTGCTGAGGGACCCAAGGGTGAATTAGGTTGGTCCGGGTTTCCATCTGTGTGTAATTTACAATGGACCCCTCTGTGCGCACGGTCCGTTCCTCCACGTATTTATGGACATCTTGCCCATAAGCAAAATTGACATCTTCAGGCCCACTGGAAGCGTCCCATGATTAATGAGATCTCACGCTGGTTCCCAAAGGAGCTGAGCCCCTCTCTTGTCAGAGGCCGCTTGGCTGGACAGCCGCTCCCTGCACAGCGAAGGCTTCACACTTTCACCTGAGAGCTTCAATAATTCTCTTATCTCAGCCAAGAAAAGCAGGGCCACATATCCTCAGAGCTTATTAAGTCTGTGCACAGAAAGGCAGCTAGAGAACCGCAATAATTATCTGGGTAACGAGTTAAAAATCACTCTTGCCTAAAATAACCTGGTAATGAGTGAGTCCCGCTATCATATTCATTAAAGAGGAACATTTCTCAGAGAGCCAACTGGAATGGAGATTGTGTCAAAATTAGTTTACAAATTGGGAATGCACTGCCTGGGGCACTGAGTACAATTATCCGCAGTAAAAACAGAGGTAAAACACACAAAGAAAAGCCACAGACTAAAGTTGAAGCGACTCTTAATTTTATAGTGAGAACAGCTAACATTCATGGAGAGATCACCAGGCTGACAGGCTGTGTGGATCGTCTATTTCATCATTCCCTACAATGCCCCAATGAGACGGTCGCTATTTTCATTTCCATTTTGCAGATGACAAAACTGAGGCCCCAAGGAGTTGAATTACTTGCCCAAGGGCACATGGCTGATAAATGAAGGAGCTAGCATGTGACTCCAGGCGGTTCTAGCTCCAGAGCCTACTACTCCATACTCCCTATAGATTAGAAATAATAATAATAATAATAAAAGCCAAAACAGGTAATATGCTCTGCCTGCCTGGGGTGACACAGCTGGTTGGTGTCAGAGCTTGGAAAACAATACTGAATATGGGGACAGGGACACATGTGCACTCTTTCTGAGGAAGGAAAGGGGAAGCGCTCTTATTCTACTTATTCTACTGTCTCCAATCCCAAATCATCATCATCATCATCATCATCATCATCATCATCATCATCATCAAAGAAGCTATTATTTGTCAAGAATTTACTGTGTCCCAGGTCCTGTTCAAAGTGTATCATCTCAATTAACCATTACAATGTTATCTCATCTGTTTCCTACAGTGCTATCTCATTTAATCACACCCTTTATAGGTATGACCTGTGTTAGTCCAGTTGTACAGACGGGGAAGCTGAGCTGCAGAGATGAGGCGGCCTCTCCCCAGACCCCCAGCTGGAAAGCTGAGGGTGTAAGACCAGCCTCACTCCAGAGTGCACACTTTAAGCCCCACTTTTCCCTCCCTGCCTCCCTCTGTGGACTAGACCCCAGGGTTTCTCTTCACGGTGGGTCCTCAGGGTGCTTTCTCGTCTCCTGCAGAGCTCCTTGATTTGTTTAGCTGTTTTTCATGGCACCTTTCCAACTGTATTACCAATATGTATGGTGGTCTCCTCCAACCACATTCATACAATGACATGTATGCACATGTACACACACACACACACACACACACACCCAGTATGAACTCCTTCAGGTCATCTATTCTGTGTGAACCCTCCGTCAACATTTCAGAGCACCCTGATAAACAGGGGAATTAAGGACAGCACAGTGACTAAGAATCTAGGTTCTGTCAAAGACATGTATGTTCACACCTTCCATCCTCACGTACTAGCTACTCTATAGCTTTACATAAGTTAGGTCTCAGGACCTCAGAATATAAGACTGTCATTTGGAGTAAAAAGGACTATCCATGTCAATATCTTGGTGCAGCACCTGGCAAATGAGCATTTAACAAAAGACAACTATTATTAATAGAACTAGGTAGAAAGAAGAGCTGAATGGATAGATGAATGCATGCATGAATTAACAGAGAATTGGATGGATGCAATTCTAGCTGAATAGAAGGACTGGTTTAGAGAGAGAAAATGGGAACAGGGTCTTTTCATGTAATAAAGAAGATTTTTAGTCTTCACAATGGAAGAATTCACAATCGAAGAATTACAGGATCAGGCTGTGACCCACACAGAACCAGGATGTTCATTTCCAAAACAGCCCAGAAGCTGACTCTGCTGACCATTCATGCATTATTTTGGGATTGTCGTTCTTGGCATCCCTTGTTGATGCTGACAGGAAGGCAGCGAGGAGAGATGAGAAGAGATAAAATGACAGGTAAGACGGAGAACCCCATCGGGGTAAGAGCTGTACCCACTTTGCTTAACACGGAGTCCCTAGTGCACAGCACAGTTTCTTGTATTTTGTAGCTCTTTGATCAGTCAACATAGACTAGATTCTAAAGCAAAAATGCAACAACAATAACCATTTTTTTAAAAACCCACAATTCCAACATGTGAACGTATGAAGAGTCAGCTACCACCCCTGACACAGGCTGTGTAGATCTTTTTATTTGGCGGCGGAAGAAGGGATGTGGTGACTCCCTGAAGTCCTCTAAGCCTCTTCCGTCTTGCAGCTCTACTGTCCCCCCACTGGACCCGCGGCCTCCAGCGGGCAGACAGGACAACAGCACGAACGTGCCTGGATGACTCCCCAGGAGGTTTTACAGAAGCAAGGCCTACCGGTACACCCACCACCACGCCCCTGGCCAGAAGCCGGCCTAAGGGAGACTGAAGTGTAAGCTAGATGTATGCTCTGGAGAAAGAAAGGAATGATCTGGTGAATAACTAGCCAGTCTCCTCCACACGGTTCACTAAATATGTGTTGAGTGGAAAAGTAAATGTCCATGAGAAGCTAAGTAACCGCTTAGTATTGTGGATGCCACACCCCGGTGGGGGGCAGCAGAGGGCCTGCCTCCGAACACACATCTACGATTTATTGCAGCGGTTGTCTGGCTTGAGCCCGGATCTCTGGCTGCTCCCAGCGGGTAACTGCTCATGTGGAGCTCCTCCTTCCCCGTCGGGTCCACCTGCTCTGCCTTTATACCTGCGCTGGCAGCTCCAGCCATGATTTCCAGATGTTGGGTCAGCTTGACCCAGTGCTGCTGCTCCTGCTGGGAGTCAACTTTGAACACCAACCCCATAATCAAGGGAAGGAAAAACACCCAGATTTAATTTCCAGTCAAGGTACCAGAAACGATTTATTGACATTTAAAATAGAAATGTGAGGAAACATGTGCCAAGCCCCAGGTGCCAATTGAATAAGCAGTCAGAGCTTTATGGTGCCGGATATGCCATCAAATCAGGGCACTTATCACAGGCAGGCTCATATTAAAGAGGCTTATGTATGCGTCTGCATCCCTGGTATCCTGCAAGCATCTGGAGGCCAGGGACTGAATTATTCATCTTTGACTCTCTCGCAAGACTGCTGAGCAGAGCCTTGCCCACGATGGCAGGTCCTGGTGGTAGACAGCTGTCCTTCTGGTCCACTGACCATCTCTCAGCTCCACGCAGCGGTGCCCAGCTTGCCTTTGGGAAACCACCACACTCTCACAGTCTATGAAAGTAAGGGGGGCTCTATGCCCAGCCCTAGAGCTGGAAGTGTGGCCCTGGCCTGATCAGTCTCAGCAGTCCATGTGGCACTGTGCCTGAATCAGGGATGCTCACAGGGCCCAGGCGGAGAGAATCACGTCAGCCCTCTGCAAGGACAACTGGGGTACAATGGCTCTCTTTCTACTGGGTTGTGCAACCAGGAGACTACAGATCTGGGCCTACCAGTAGCCATTTGGTTCATTAGGGGGAGGTCTTGCCTTAAGACTGGAGTCACCAAAGAAAACAGAGCCAAGAAATAGCGAGAACCCAATTCTGTTTGATGATATTCAAGCTCCTATATTCAGTTGTTCCTAAAGATCAATGCCCTGGACTTTTTCCGTTAAGTAAACTTTGCATTCTCCATTTTTAGTTGGGAAACAAACCCTTCAAATGGAGAGGGTCCTGACAAAAGTAGGTTTCAAAGCGCTTGCTGAATCAAATAGAAACAACACGTAGATGATTTTTATTCTATAGATGCACGGTTGGGTTTCAATTCAAACCAAGAAGTCTTCCTTGAGCCCAGGTCCCTGCCTCGGGAGGCGCCCAGTCAGTGTGGTCTGTCTGATGGGGAGTGGAGGGGGCCAGGGTGCAGAACGCAAGCACTTGGCACAACCCTCACTGCACTACGACTTTTATGAAAGCGCATCGTGCTGCATGGGTTTCCTTCCATCTCCAGTAACACCACCTAAGTTTTAGTCTGCCTGCCGTTCCCCACCTGGGCTACAATCACAGCCTCCTGATGCCTCTCCACCCTGCAGACTCGCCCTCTCTGCTCCGTCATAGTAACAAGAGCGGCCCTAAAATTTAACTCATTGAATGTCCCCCCCTTTTTTTTTTAAATGTTTTTAAATTGATTTTTGAGAGAGAGAGACAGTGCGAGCAGGGGAGGGTCAAGGAGAGAGGGAGACACAGAATCTGAAGCAGGCTCCAGGCTCTGAGCTAGCAGTCAGCACAGAGCCCGATGCGGGGCTCAACCCCACGAACCGTGAGATCATGACCTGAACCGAAGTCAGACGCTCAACTGAGCCACCCAGGTGCCGCTGAATGTCCCCTTTTTAAAATTACCAGTGGTTTCCATTACATTTAGAGCAAAACCTGAACTCTTAATCTGGCCCCTGTCTATCCATCAGACTGCATTTCTTGCCACTCTCCTTTAAATGCACATGGTTTAGTTTTTCATTCTTCAATTTATCAATCTCTTTGCTGACTCCTGGCCTCTGACCCTATTACTTCCACCTGGAGCATGCTTCTGCCAGCATACGTGAGCATTCTCAGGAGGTCTGGCCCTCTGCTCTAGCCTCACGGGAGGATTTCCCGGTTCCATGGCCTCCTGTGTGCCTATGCTCATCCTGTGCCTTCTACCCCTCCCTCTCAGCTGCCTGAGAGCCCCTTAACACCCTATTCCCCAGTCCCCTAAATACAGTTTTCCCAGGTGGCCTCCATTGGCCCCATGGCAGAACCAATGTCCCTTAATCTGTATTCCTGGAGCACATCATGTGTATAAATACCATACCATGGCACACAGCAATGTATCATTTGTTTATGTATCTGAATCCTCTACCACACCACGAGCTTATCAAGGGCTGGGGAAAGCCCTTTTTCTTTTTGGTAGAATCTGGGGTTTAAGTACCACCAGCAACTTCATAAGTACCCAGTGAGTGTTTGTTAAATAAAAGGAAGGAATGACTGTTTGTTAAACCAATTTACCAAGTACTCTTGGGGTGAATTACTTAGCATCCTGGCTGCAATTCCATCACCTAGAAAATGAATGTTTTGTGCCAACAGTTCTCAATCATGGCTGCATCCCATAATCATATGGAAAGAGCTCAAAACTGCAGGTTCTTAACTGTACCTCAGGAAACCTCATTCATTCACTCACTCATTCATTCAATGAATATTTATTAAGCACCTACTACTCACCTTGTTTCTGGCACAGGAGACCCAGCTGTGAATCAGTCCGGCCGAGGCCTCACCCCCATGGAGGTTCTATTCCAGCAAGTTTATTAGCTCCTATTTGCTGAAGCCCAATGACACTCTAGCATTGAAATAATAGTTTTGGCTGTATTAACCTACTGAGACTTCACCTCAGCCCTGTGAGGTGGGGCTTCTATTTATCACAGAAGGGTAAAGAGCTTCACCTGGCCAACATCACACCTGTTTTAAGTATAGGAGGCGGCTCAGATTCCAAACTGGTTCCACACACCAGATTGCTATACTGATAACATCTGGGCGAGCCCACGGGGCCCAACACTGGCTTTCCAAACCACTATTTAAGGCAAATCAATCACTTATAGCGTTTGCCACTCACTGTAATGTATTCAAACAACAGTTTGCAAAAAGCTGGTCAGTACGAACAAAAGTCCTTACAATAAATACAGTAAAGCTTGTATTTCATGAAGTGCTTAAAAATGCTCAGTGGTGAGTGGTGAAGCTGGATCTTGAATCCAGGACTTCTTGACTCCAAGGAAAATGTGAACCTTTAACTCTCAAGCTCAGAGATGTCAGTAACAGGATCTCTCTACCCCATCTGTCCCAGAAAGCCTCAGGCCAAAATTATATTACAAGCTAATGACAGCAACTCAAGAGTGTTCTGCTCACGGGACCCTGGAGAGTAAGAGCCCGGGCTCAAATCTTTCCATCTTATCAGATTTCAGCTTGAAACCTCCCCACCAGTGAAACAGCAACAACCTTCACATTGGACTCCACAAATTGCAAGCAGCTTTCCCGTGTAATATCTGATTTACTTTTCATGGCCCCCCAGTGAGAGAGACATTGACCACAGCATGAAAGGTACTCCAAATACGGTAAAACCTTGCTTTGCAAGCATAATTCATTCCAGAAACACGCTTGTACTCCAAAGCACTTTTATAGCAAAGCGAATTTCAAGAACCTGGGTCAGTTGTGATCACGTGACATCCGGCACCACGTACCCCTCATATTTCAACATAGCGTTCATTTATCAAGTTAAAGTTTATTAGCAATGCTTGCTTGTCCTGCGGAACGCTCGCAGAACAAATTACTCACAATCCAAGGTTTTACTGTATTCAAAACCAGAAATTAGCCACATCTACCCCGCGTGGCCACACAGGGCACACCTGCCGACTCTCAGACCCGGGGAGACACTGTCCGCCTGAACTCCTTTTACATCCGTGACTAGACCGTGCCTGCCCAGCTCAGGGCTGTGGCACTTTCTGTTTCGCCCCTTAACACCTCTCCCTCCCTCTCCTCCCCATTTCTCATACCTCCTCCTGATAGTTGGGGTGCACTTCTCAGGTCACAGGCTCAGGGAAGTCTTCCAGAACAAAGCTGCGGCTGGTGAAACCCCTGCATCCCGCGCGGCTGCTCTCTGCAGACTGCTGCGCTGCCCTCCGCCAACGGCAGAGGGCGTCAGTGACAAGCACGCGTTCATTGGCGGGGCTGCGACACGTGCTCACACCGCCTCCCAGGGTCTCCAGTGGGCTCTGCTGCGATTGCCCACAGGTGTAACTGGAGACTTGGACTTGCTAATAGCCCCTGGGGCTGCCTTCTCATCCTTGTCTCGCGTCGCAGCTCCTCCACCAGTGTTCCCCGGGATCGCCTCCCGAATGAACAGCGTGCACACAAATCTGACCGAAACAGCTTCTTCTGGGCACACAGGCTAAGTCAGGTCTCACTTGACAATATCTGCGAGACCCCGTGTTTTTCTCTCAGGGAACTCATCTTGAGTTGGGATTACACATGCATGGGGGAGGGGGATCATCTGATGCCTGGATGTCTCCCCCACCAAGTGACGAGTCTGTGCTACTGGACTGAAAAACAGCCCCCAAAGATATCATCCCTGGAACCTGTAAATGTTAACTTATGAGGCAACAACCTTGTAGGTATGGTTAAATTAATGATTTTGAGATTATCCTGAATTATCTAGGTGGGTACTAAATGCAATAACAAATATCCTTTTATTAAATTTTTTAATGTTTTTTATTTATTTTTGAGAGACAGAGACAGCATGAGCAGGGGAGGGTCAGAGAGAGAGGGAGACACAGAATCTGAAGCAGCTCCAGGCTCTGAGCTAGCTGTCAGCATAGAGCCCGACCTGGGGCTCGAACCCATGAACCTTGAGATCATGACCTACGCCACAGCCGGACGCTCAACGACTAAGCCTCCCAGACGTACCCAAATATTCTTTCAAGAAGGAGGCCAGGGGAGATTTGACACAGAAGAAGAGAGGCCACGTGACCACAGAGACAGAGATTGCAATGATGTGGCAAAAATCAAGGCATCCCGAAAGCAGCCAGAGGCTGAGAGGCAAGGAATGCGTTCTCCTCTTGAGCCTGTCAACACCTTGACTGTGGCCCACTGAAACTGATTTTGGCCCCCAGAACTGCAAGAGAATAAACATGTGTAGTTTTAAGCCACTAAGTTTGTAGAAATTTGTTAAAGCAGCAGAGGAAACACATACACCCATAAAAGTAGCTTCGCCGTTCCTTGACGCTTCTGGCTCCTCTCGAGTCCTTGTACCTGCGGCTGGACCAACATTATGTATCTGTGTCTGTTAAGGATTAAATTACGTCCCCCCAAAATGATGTATTGAAGTCTTAGCCCCCAGCACCTGTGAATGTGACCTTATTTGGGAATAGATCTTTGGGGATGTCATCCAGTTAAGATGAAGTCATGTGTGGGGGAGGGGAGAGCTAACCCAACGGGACCAGTGTCCTCATAAGAAGAGAAGATACAGAGACACACAGAGGAAAACTCTAATGACGGAGGCAGAGGTTGGAGAGATGTCTCCAAGTCCAGGAATGCCAGGAATTGGCAACAATGCCAGAAGCCAGGAGAGGGGCATGAGACAGACTGTCCCTGGAGCCTTCAGAGGGAGTCAGGACTTGCTGACACCCCATTATCTCCAGAACTGTGAAGTGATATCTCTGTTACCTTAAGCCACCTAGTTGGTGACCCTTTCATCTAGGAGCCCTAAGACTCTGATACAAAGTTTCACACCCTTTTGCTATGTCTAGAATCCAAAGTCATCTCAGGGTCTGGCTCAGGAAAGGTCTGGCTCAGGCAGCATTGGGAACGTAGAGCTCTCCCTACGTGCATTTCTGAATATTCACTGTCATGCTTTGTCAGTTATTAATTGTCATTAACCCACCCTGTGAATGCCCTGTTAGTGAGCCTTATGAAGCACTCTGAGCCGGGATATGGCTTTTCTAAAGATGTCACAAGTACCAGAAGCTCCGCACGTTGCAAGAGACACCCTGCTGCTGGGACACACAGGGTCCAAGTCCCTTTGCGGCCGCAAACAAGTTGCCCAGCCGAGGTCAGCAACCTTCCTGCGCTGCTTACGACAGCATCGGGCCTCGCCCCCTGCCCTGCTTCCTGCTTGCACATTATTAGCGTGTAATGAAGAGTATGTTCGGCTTTATTGATCTTCAGACCAGAGCTACGTGGGATGCTGCCTAAAAATTCCCCAAAGGATCGTATTTGATTTTTGCACAGCACAGTAATCTTCCTCACCAAATCAGCCCCTGGACTGCTGGATGGGTGGGGGTTTCACCTTGAAATTGCTGGCAGGGTAGCAAAACAGGAATGTCTCTATTTGCTAATCCTTGCTCAAACATACATCCCGCTGCTGGCACCCTGTCAGATGCGTCCCTGGGAAATATCAGGCGGCACCGTGGAAGGGGGAAACAGCGCAGAGGAGATTAGGACCATGAGAGGACATTGACGTGCCGCGGCAAGTGGCGAAGGCGGGTTTTGTCTTTGCGAAATGACAAGCTACAGTCTGTCAGCCCGACTCCCATTTTCTTCTGCTTTCAACATATTCCCCTCCAGAAAAATCTCCAATCCAAGAATGCCAGAAATGCCCTCTCTTCCTTAGCTCTGTCACAGTTTATCACACGCCTTTTATGGGTTGTTTGCTGGTAGCTAAGCCACGCATTGGCTGCTCCTTGGTGTTGAAAACTCGAGGGCTGGCCTCTCCCCACTCTGTCAGTGGCTCAGTTCTTTGGCTCAGCCTGAAGTCAGATAGGAGGCAACAGCTTTCCAAGGAAGGTCAGATTCAAGATCACAGCACACGGGGCAGCAGGCCTGCCTGGGGGGACTGCAAAAGCTCTTGGAGACTGCCTGGTCTCTTCCAATACCCCGGGAGGCTGGGGTTCAAAGTCGCCGCTGGCCCCTCTCTGTCGGGCCACAAGTAGACCCCTGCCCTCTCCATGCATTGAAATCACATGCGTGAAACCCACTTGGGGAAGACTTTCCTCTTGGGCTCAGGCATGTCCTTTCAATTCCTGCCTTTATGGGAGCTGGCTTTCCCAGACCTTGGAAGAGCATCTTGTGAGAAATTGAAACTGACAGCCCATCCCAAGCCCATTTGTCAGGGGGAAAGGTGATGAGACTCCTCCATGTGACCCTCACACACACAGAGGGAGCGTCAGATCCAGACTGGGGCTAAGACACATCCAGGTTCTAATGGATTCCGCTCTCCTAATTGCCTGTGCCGTATGTCTGTTAAATTTAGATAAGGCTTAAATAGGGCCCAAAGAAGATCCAGGAGGGAGTCACAACAAGGATTAAAAGGTTGTAATATTGGGGCTTATGGATGGAGGACTTGGGTGTTATTTATCCTGGAAAAGAGAGGGATAAGGAGGGCAGTATAAAGACGTCATACCAGATTAATTATGTAAATAAGCAGACACCCAGCGGACCTGGAATCTCAAGCACTTGGCAGGGGGAACGGGCAATGCGGAAGAAGGGCTACCACCAGTTTTAAATGGTTAGTCACTGCTCAGACTTCTGAAGGGCTCCTTGTTGCTGGTAATACAAGTTATGGATACGCCACGTCTGTCTTAATGAACCCAGACACCACCCACTAAAAATCATTTCCAGCTAAGCGTGAGATTAAGGCAGTTTTTCTTTGTCTGTTGCCATAAGCAGGGGGCTTGCAAGGTGCCTTGTTTGATGACAGACTCCAGGACCGCGCCTTCTTTAATTCCTTGACTAGGGTCAGATGTCAGGAGGGGCCCCCAGGGGCTCTGTCATGCGGATGGGAAGATGCTGGACAGAGTGTCCCCGTCAGGATGATGAGCTGAGGTTGGCCAGAGGCCGCAGAGCTGTTTCCTTGCTCTGTATGCATCCCTTGCGTGTGAGATAAGTCTGCCTACAGGTTCAACCTCCTACCTTACTCTGTGGTCAGTTTTCTTTTCACTCAACAAGACCTGAACAAATCTGAGAACCGCCTGATCCTTCCAAGCCCTGGGCTGAGTCTGGACACAGAGATGAGAAAACGGTTCTAATCATGGGGAAAAAAATAACAATATGGTTTGAATATGAATGACACTAATAGTAATTACCCCAGGAACATGGAGAGAACAAGCCTTCTGCCCCCCGGCCCTCACCTTGGCACTTCAAATATAAAATCTCACTTAATTCTTGAAAAAGCCCTGTGAAAGACTGACTATGGCATCCCCTGTTTTGCAGAAGTCTTAAAGACATTAGCTAATTGTCACTGAATCAGTAAGGACCTTGGTGAGATATAAACCTATGCTTTCTAATATTTCATCTTTTTAAAAAAAATATATCTTTAGGGGCACCTGGGTGGCTCAGGCGGTTAAGTGTCCGACTTTGGCTCAGGTCATGATCTCATGGTACATGGGTTCGAGCCCCACATCAGGCTCTGTGCTGACAGCTCAGAGCCTGGAGCCTGCTTCGAATTCTGTGTCTCCTTCTCTCTCTGCTCCTCCCCTGCTCATGCTCTGTCTCTGTCTCTCTCTGTCTCTCAAAACTGAATAAACATTAAAAAATTTTTAAATATACATTTATGCTTCTGTTGGCTTTTTGATGGAAACCTAGAGCAGCTCATAGACGTTTTACATTGAGGAGCTATTACAGCGATCACTAGCTAGTCCAACTCTCTCTTTTTACATGGTTGTCACTCTTGATCTCTTCACTATTCTGCCTTCCAGCAATGTTCCACCGAGTGTGGTAGAGAAGTGTGGGGAGGGGCAACCCAACTCTTCTTGGGGAGGCAAGGAAAGTGTCTCAAGGGGAGACTTGCCCCAGAATCTCAAGGACACGCAAACTCTCTCCTCCTTCTGTCACAGGAACTCTTGCCGGTTCTTCAGGCTTAGCGTGAATCCTAGTTCAGAGGGCAGTGCTTCTTAGATGTTGATGGGCAGATCATCTGGAAAGCATGTTACATATGCAGACCCTTGGCCCTCACAGCCAAGAGCTCTGCTTTGATCAGCCTTGGCCAGGTTGGATGTTTATTCAGCACCCCAAAGAATTCTAATATGGGGGACACAGGGAACCCACAGGGAGGGAAAATCCCAATGAGTTGCTATTCTCTCGCCTGACTCCCTTTTCTTGCCTAGCATCTTTTGCCTCCCCTACACACACACGCGCGCGCGTGCACACACACACGGCCCTCTCCACCGTCCTGTTCACTCTGTAAGCATTTACTAAGTACAGAAGTGGCAGGACAATACAAGACAGCTGCCCTCAGGGAGCTCAGAGCACAGCAGAGGAAATCTGCATGAAGCTGAATGTCAGGGCAGCCCCCCAGAAGGAGCAAAGCTGTGTGGAGTTCACAAGCCATCCTGATGACAGTTAAGAGCTGAAACCCAGGAAGACTTCCTGGAGGGTGAGTAAACTTGGAATAGGGAGTTCTTGCTGGGAAAGACCCCAGGCAAGCCTGCAGCAACAGCCAAGGATTGAGAGACCAGCGAGCCCATCGCTTAGCTGGGGCTTTAGGTGGCAGGATAGGAAAAGGTGCAAAGGAATTAAACACTGATGCGGGTTTGAGTGTGGATCATGGTACGTGGTGTGATTTAATGCCGAATTTCTCATTAGCCATTAATAAAGTTACCCAGGAAAGACCTGTTGTGGGGGCGGGGATGAGGGCAATGAGCCTGGAGGCCATCACAGTCGGCCTGGCAAGAGATAATAAGGCTGTTTTCATAGGTTATTGGGCAGGATTAGTTAGAATGGAGAAGAACAAGCAAAGTGCTCATATTAAGCTTTCCTTTCATTTACATATAAGTGGTATCAGTGCTAATAACAATCACTGAAGTGAGTCCCAGAAGGCAGCATTCTTATATAATTTTTTGTTAAGGTATGTGTTTAAAAGCAATAAAATAAAATGTATTCTATAATTTAGACTTTCTCTAAATTATACCAGCCTTCAACTAATGTGTAAAAATTAATGAAGACTGACCATTTTGTACAGGAAGGGTTATTATCTCCACCAAGGTCATGCTATATAATGGCACAGAGTACAGAAGGGGAACATTCAGTAGTGAAAAGATTGCTGGAGAGTGTTATGCTGGTAACAAAATATTCAAGGAAATAATCTGATAGCGTCTGTCCTCCGTGAGAAGTATGGATTGCAGGAAGACAGGAGAAGTGGCTCATGCTGAGGCTTCTGGCTTCAAACCCAACATCTACTGTCTAGGAACTGGGTGATGATGTCCAGCAAGTGATTCACTTCTTTGAACCTCATTTCACCAACCGTAAATGGGATAAATAAAAACTCCTAACTCAGAGCACTACCATGAGGATGAAATAAGATGTCTTTGAGGCACTGGCCACATAGTAGGAGCTCAAGCATTATCTATCATCACGATCACCATGGGGATTTTCTCAGTGCATTCCTGGAGACTGGAAAATACATTCCTGTATTTCACCAACAGCAACAAATGGTGAGGGGCCACAGCCAGAGGCTGTAGTGCTGGATGTGAATGCGGCTTTACCACTGACAGGGTGGCTGACCTGGGGACAACCCCCACAATGTCTCTGAGCCTCAGTTTCTTTCTCTATACAATGAGAAGGTAGGTTTATATTGGAATTCTAAACCCTTTTTGTAGAGCTCTTGACTTTTTTTTTTAAATCTCCTCTTAGGGGCACCTGGGTGGCTCAGTCGGTTAAGCATCCAGCTTTGGCTCCGGTCATGATCTTATGGTTCATGGGTTCGAGCCCCACGTCGGGCTCTGTGCTGACAGCTAGCTCAGAGCCTGGAGCCTGCTTCAGTTCTGTGTCTCCCTCTCTCTTTGACCCTCCCCTGCTCACGCTGTCTCTCTCTGTCTCTCAAAAAATAAATAAAAAACATTAAAAGAATTTTAAAAAAATAAATAAAATCTCCTCTTGAACCGTAATTTCTAGAATATATAAAACCAAAATACTCTGGTTGAAGTTGGCAGTCAGGGCTGGGGTCTGAGCTGTGATCCTCACCCTGTTCCTCTTGTGCTTTGCCCACTTCCAGGCCCAAGTAATCTTCTAAATACTAGACCTCTGTAAAATGTGGTTTAAAAACTATGGGATTGGGGGCATCCAAGATCAAATGGGGACCTAAGAGTCTATCCTTTTGGAAGAGACGGCAGGGGCTGTCCAAACAGCAAGACGAATTGAGGTCTGTGATGAAGGCTGAAAGATCTTGTAAACCGTGTGCCTTGATGATCATAATTAGAGCCTCCACATTGCAATCACTGACACGCTGCTCTTTCACATCGATCCCTGTTAGAAGACTTGGAGGGGGAGGTGGAAACTGCCAGGGGTGTTTAGACACAGTGCAGTGCGGGGGGCTCGCTGAGACCCTCAGATGCAACATGCCCTAACACTGAGAGTAGATGGGAAGCCATTAGATGCCTAGCTTCTTCCTCACCCTTATTTATGCACCAGCTTTGGGTTTGTTTTTTTTAATGTTGGACTAAGAAAAAAAGCAGGTGACAATGTATAAGATACACCAAATCAAATTGTTCTTTCATGCATGCTTAGAATGGGATTGTTTAATTTTAAAGGTATATATTTATATATCTATAGGCATTTATATATGCACATGAATATATATAACATGCATATAAACATAAAATATTAATATATCTCAAATATGTGAATATATTTAAAGTTTGTGTATATATTTATGTTTGCTTATGTATAAATATATATTTATATTATACATATACTTAAATATTTGTAATATATTTATATTTATATAAACCTTTTTTAAAGAGCAGTCTTTTTCAGTCTATCCTGAGACTCAGAAGACAGTACTGACTTTGAGGCAGCCCTTATAGGTTATCCAACCTCACAGCCTTATCTGAAGCCCTTCTAGTGAAAAAGAATTTCCATTTCTCTCAAACCTATTCCTTCCTTGGGAAGATCTGTGTGTTACACCTTCCTTTGTTGACCTGCAATCTTTCTGCCTATGATTTCCCCCCCATTAGTTCTACCTCTTCTTTCTGAACAACACACAGCAAGATGGCCACCCCTTGCCTTCCAGACCTACCGGAGCAGGGCCACCCAGAGCCTTGCAGGCAGGACCTTGCCCAGTGTGTCTGAAAGGTGGGGCCTGCACGCCAGAGGGCCTGGAGGACAGAGCATCTAATCAAAGAGGATTGTTTCAAACCATGAGGTATAAAAGAGTTTGCCCTTTGGGTTTTGGTCTTGCCTGAGACCAGTCACCCCTTCCTTCTTCCCTATTTCTTCCTTTTGAAGTGGAGATGCTGTTCTATACCTGTGCCATCACTGTATTTTGGATTGTATAATCTTATTTCACAGGTTGACAGCTGGAGAAGAATTTGCCTCACAATGAATCACCTTGGGTCTCACCCACAACTGATTTTGATGATATGTTGAAGAGACTTTGGAGTTTAGACTTTTGAAAGGATGCTGGAAGGAGTTAAACTTTCAGGGCTATTGGGAAGGAACAAATGCGGTCCTGTCGTTCCTCTGGTTCGGAGGACACATCTCACTCTGTGCTCTCCCCGTACAGCACGACCCACTGTGATTGGTCAGTGCCCATTTGTACTAACTGTTAAATATGTTGACTATCATCACCACGCCTACCTATTCCCTACAACAAAGGAAGTCGGCTGGCCCCGTATGCACGCCTCATTAGATATCGCTTTTGTTCAGTTAATGGGGAAAAAAAAATCAAGCATGGAATTGGTGTTAATTAGTTAAGCTGGATACAACTAAATCAACTACTTGACTAAATTATTGCACCTCCGAGTTTATGCTTTAGGAAGCAAAGCAACTGCCTGTGACCAAAGCTATTTTCCTGCTGAACAGCGGATGGCACACACTCCCGTCCTCCAGTCTGAAGTTACTGCAACACTCTGCATTAGGTATCTTTTCCTTTTGATAAAAGAAGACTCACTAAACATCAAACCAACTGCAGACTTTCTAACTTTGGAATGGAGGTTGAGATTAAATAGACAAAACACGGAAGGTTTGATTTGGAAAATGTGGTCAGCTCACGTACCCAATTCATTGAAGATCAAATATTATCTCCAACTGTAAATCCCAACCAGCACATCGCATGACCTGACTTCCATGTAGGGCTCCATCTCCTCTCTCTCCTCCTCCCTATTAACTAGGGGGCAGTCCTGGGTTCCTTTCTGCTCCGGGACCTACTGGCTGGCTCCTTCTTAGCCTTCCATGACCACACAGCCACCTCCAAGTTACTTCCCATCACATCTCTCTGTGTATTCACAACGCTTAGGGGGAATTGATCTTTCTGGTTAACTGTTTAGCACCTGTCTTCCCCATCATGCTACGAGAAATCACATCTGCTTTGTTTGCCAGTGTATCTCCAATCCCTCAAAAGGCACGTGGTATATAATAGGGTTAGATAAATGTTTGTGGATGGGAGGGGGAGGGAAAGAAACAAGAAAGGATGAGGAGAGAGAAAGGTAAAGAAACGTGAGGGAAAGAGAGGAAAGGAGAGAGAAAAGATAACGTGAGTAGGAACCTGATAACTGAGCTATAGTTAAAGCTGCAGCCAACAAAGGAGAACACCATCGACTCCATTAAATAGTACACCAGATGACCAAAATCTGTTGAAAATCATCTACACCTTCCTAATGCAGGCAGAATTCACTTGGCAGAGAAAGGATGATACCTTGCAGAATCATAAACAAAATGAAAAGCACAAGCAAGTAGATCTTCTTTCCAGAATTATGTGAGGCTGACATAAACAGAGCCTCTTAACCCTCTCAGACTATGATTGATTTTTTAGTCTTTAAAATTTGAAAACCTAAAGCCTAAGTTTGAATGAAATATTTGCAAGGAAGAAGCAGACATGTGTCATGAAATATGTCCCCACCAAACCAAAAAAAAAAAAAAAAAATTAAGGGAGAGGAAAATGTATTAATTTTTTGAATGAGTTTTGGGATCCCCAGCCCAGTGAAATTCCCACTGATGAAATGAGCCTGACTCTTCACGATCACAAAGTAGTTGAGGAGGGATTCGGATAGGGACAGCAGGAAGTGGAGCTAATTTCTGGGGACCCACGTGGCTTCACACATGTACCACTAGAGGCAACTGTAGGCTCTGCTAATGAGGCATTGTATTAGCATATTGAATTCTAACTGTTACATCTCTGAACATCCCCTTGCTGGAGAGAAGGAGGGAGAAAATTAAATCTACAATCTAAAAATACACTGGACATCTCACCTGCTCGTTGGGACCCCCGGAAGCATGCTTTCCTTCCCTGGGGCTGATACATACCTGACAACCCATCATGAAATAATGGCCCGGAAGAAGCTTATTTGCCTAAATCCTACTGTCTCTGTGGCCAGCAAAACTGCTACTATCCCCAGCTTTATTTTTGGTAAATTGCAGGTTTTGACACAGGTATGTGGTGGGTCTCACTGGTGCCCATGAGAATAGAAAAAAGAAACCATCTATTTGCCTGTCTGGCCAGCAATGCACTGTCATTCACTTTCCTCATGATCCAGCAAGCATCGCCTCATCCAGCAAATCTTTTATCTGACTTCCCAGATCGTATTGGGCGTCTCCCAACGCCCTGCCCTTGTGTTTATTGCTAAAATTAATTAAGCATTTGTTAAGTTGCTACTGTATGCTCTAAACACTGCTGAGCACATTTCAGGCACAATCTCATTTACTTTGTGCAATCCGTGAAGTAGATACTATTCTAACCATTTAGCAGATCAGGAAACTGAGGCTCAAAGAGGTGAAGTAAAGTCAGTCAAGTTAATACAAAGCAGAGACTGAAGAGCTTGGGCTCCCTGATCCACAGCCCTAGGTCCTGAAAGCTGAGCCCTGCTTCATCTCTGGCACACCTTCCTGGATCCATCAGGCCAGGACGACCCAGGTACGACAGCCTCCACCCTGGGACAGCACCAACTGTAAGCATTTGGCTTACTGAGTTGTTGGTCTGCCTCCCTCAGTTAGATTTTCAGACCTTTGGGAATAAAGAATGGGCCTCAGACAGTCTTGTAGTCACAATCAGTGTGGAATGAATGAATGAATGAATGTGTGAATGAATGAACAAAGAGAGTATCTACACAAAATGACAAAGTAATGCATAGATAAAATTGACCAATGCCTTCTGCAGGCTAACCGAGGAGGGAGCCAGAGCAATCCTGGTGGGCACAGTCCTGATGCTTCATTCAGTAACATCTGTAATTCAGACTCAAACTGAGCAAGACAGATGCCCCAGTCTAAGTGTTCGAACCACGCTAGAGGTGTGGTATGGCCTGAGGATTGCTTTCCGGGGGCTAAGAGCACCCAGGCCACCCCCACCTCTACCCCTGTATTTATCTACGACTTGCAGTTTTAGAGGCCATGCTGCCCGCCTTTTTCAAAGGCTTTTTTATAGCTGACATAGTGTGATGGGTTATTTATTTGGTGCTGTTGTGAAGGAGGGGCCGGGGTGAAGAGGAAAGAAGAAAAATGAAATGTCTTGAAAATAGAAAATGGAAACACACAAAAGCGACGCTGAATGCAGGGGCATCTACACCACGGATGCCCAGGAATTTCTGAAGCCACTGAGGCTGGACGGGATTCTGCGGCAGGGCGGCACTCACCGAGCTGTCTCCAGCTAACTTCCCGCGGAAGGAAGTACCCACCGCTACAAATGGTGCCCACCCGCTCTGTGCAGGGGCAGAGAGGAAGGGGAGCAGAGGCTAACAGCTGGGGTCTGGGTGGAGCAAAGGCCATTTTCGTGTTGTTTACAAACAGTCTTCATAGTCTCCCTCGTCTCAGGCAGCAAAGCCTCGGTCTTCATGGTGTAGCCCAAGTACCTTACTTAGCAGGTGACTGCAGGACGCAGTGGCCATGGAGGTGAGAGGGGACGCAGGGTGAGGAGGGAGCCCCTGAAGTCTATCTACCACTGTGGGCATCAACCCCATTGGAGGCGTTGAGAAACGGTATAGAACGCACCCCACAGACGTACCCCCAGAGGGGCGGAAGAGCGGGGGGTACCCTCCTGTCCCTGCCTGTCCCTGGTTGAGGGTGCTGGAGGGGGGGGGTGAGTTCCCCAGCACTGCGTGCAGACTGTGAATGCGCCTGCAGCAGAGCAAGGCTCAGGCAGAGCAGCTCCAGGGCTTGCGTGAGAAGCTGCCCTAAGGAAGAGCGAGAGAGGAGTGAACACGAAGGGACACCAACAGGGTGTGCGGTAGCCTGAACTGCGTTACATATAACTTACGATGTACTAGGTAATTACGTAAATACAAAATACACGTGCACGCACATATCGGCGTGCATAGGTGTTTATATAAGTGGAAAGAAACAAAAAAATGTAAGAAATGGTTAGCCCTGTATGTATAACAGCATTCATTAATTGATGCCATAAATATTTACGGAGCACTGACTAAGTGCTAACCAGCCACTCTTCCAGGAATGGGGGCACCCTGTGAGGAAGCCAAAACGGCTTCGTCCCTAACAACACAGAGCTTACAGTACAGTCCAGAGACACAGCAACAGATCAACATCGGAGGTTATATTTTTATCAGGATAAATGCTATAAAGAAAGCTGAGGGGCAAGGGAAGTTCTCGAAGTAAAAGTGAAGTTCTTGCAGAGATATGACGGATAAAGAACCAGGGAGGTGAAGGTAAAGGCTGGAGGCCTTCACGCAGAAGTAACACAGGGAACGGCCCTGAGCTAGGCAGAAGCTTCTTACCATCTTTCTACTTTTATATTTGAGAAGTTTCTGCAAGGCTTTACCTAGGTTAAAATTGGAGGGAAGAGGGGTGCCTAGGTGGCTCAGTGGGTTGAGCATCTGTCTCCGGATTAGGTCATGATCTCATGGCTTGTGAGTTCGAGTCCTGCATGAGGCTCCGTGCTGACAGCTCTGAGCCTGGAGCCTGCTTTCGATTCTGTCTCCCTCTCTCTCTGCCTCTCCCATGCTTGTTCTCTCTCTCTCTCTTTCTCTGTCTCTCTCTCTCAAAAATAACATTAAACAATTAAATAAATAAAATTGGAGGGGAGAATATTAGTAAAACTATTTTTAAAAATATTCTTTGAGTGAAAGATAGAAAACTACAAATGCAGGCTTTCTGTGTTCTCAGAAATTTGACTGATACAACACTCTGAAATTGGTCATCTGCTGGGAATCAGAAAACCTCCATTAACTTTTCTTAATGGACAGCAAGTCCAGGATCAATCGGGAAGTACTTGTGGCACTTGCGCTGTGTAAAAAGCACCGGGTTTGGGCTCTGGAGAGCACACAGATGAGCAGGACAGTGAACCGCTGTGTCGTGCAGGGAGGAGGGGATCATGGGAAACCGGGACTGTGACTAGACATTTCAGGGTCAGAACCACGACGGAGCACAGCTAATGTGCCCTGAGCCCGGCTCAGGCAGGGGCAGGTTTAGGAAGGCTTTCTGAAGTGGGAGGTACTCAGCTGGGTGGGGAAGGAGCGAGCTTTGCCATAACCACAGAGCAAGTGCCAGGAAAGACCGGCACCGGACGGCCAGAGCGGGCAGAAGAGCACGGCAGCACTCACTGGGGAACGAGGCATTTACAGCAGCCGGAGAATCAGTTCCTAGCCTTCAGGAGCAGAAGACCGGGTGGGAACGGTTGGTGGAAAGGGGTGACAGAGCACTTCCAGGACCGTGAGCAACGATCCTTTGTTGGCTTGCCAGCCACTCCTCCATGTCCCTTGTTTACAATAAAAATGCCCTAACTTCTTTGGGGAGTCACCCACCCATCAATGCAGTCACAGTCTAGGTGGTGGGCTGGAGCCGACCACTCAACACCTCTGGTTTCAGAAGAAGGTGCGGGACTAAAAACCTTGCCAATCAGAGCATCCCATTCCTTTGTTAATAGCAATTGGTTAAAGAATAGACATGTGACCTAATGAGAGCCAATGAAATTCAGTTCAAACATTTGTATGGAATGTGTTGGGAAAAGAGAAGTCTCTGTGGGATCCGCTGAGGGTGTGGACTCGAAGTCCCAGTCTGTGACTGGAAGCCACTCTGTCCCTGTGAGAGAGAGACTTCCTCAGAATGAATCTGACAAGGAGGCAGGAATTGCTCAGGGAGAGGAAGGACGAAGGCATTCTTCTAAAGACAACTGTCAAGATCCAGCCATAGTGGAAACCAGGGAAACTCTGGGTTTTCCGCTGGTGGAAACTAGTAAACCTCCTTTCTTTTCCCCCTGAGCTGGTTTGCGGTAGACTGCTGCCACTTGTAACCAAAAGCCCGGATGAATCTAGCACACGAAACATATGCCCACATAACCACTCATTCATGGATGTTCAGAGCACTTTATCCACGAAAGCCAAGCACTGAAAACAGCCCAATCGGTGAACTGGGTGAATTCACCCAAAAGGTGAATGTACAAACAGAACGTGGTCTCTTTATAAAACTCCTACTCAGGAACAAAAGGAATAAACAAACTACTGACACATGCCAACAATAGAGATGAATCTCAGAAACACTCTCCTAAGGAAAGAGACACAAAATACTCTATGACCCCATTTAGATGGAATTTTAGAAAAATGAATCTAATCTAAGGCGACAGAAAGCTAATCAGTGGTTGGCGGAGGCGGGGAGCTTGTGTGGGCTGTCTGGGATGGGGAACAAAGGATTTTGAAAGTGATAAAAATATTCTATATCTTGACTGCGTTGTGGTTACATGGGTGAACAAGTTTGTCAAAACTCATAGGAACATATTCTTAATGGGCACATTTAATTGAACATAATCTTAACAAATTCAGTTTCAAAAAATGGATTTGGAGTGGCTCAGTCAGTTAAGCATCCGACTTCAGCTCAGGTCATGACCTCACAGCTCTTGAGTTCAAGCACCATGTTGAGCTCTGTGCTGACAACTCAGAGCCTGGAGCTTGCTTCAGATTCTGTGTCTCCCTCTCTCTCTCTGTTCCTCTCCCACTCATGCTCTGTCTCTCTTGTGGGTTCTCAAAAATAAATAAACATTAAAAAAAATGGAGGCAAAGTAAAATGATGGTTAGGCAAAATATATGCACCATTTTAAAGTCTTAATATTATGTTACAGGAAAGGAGGAGCCAGTGAAGATTTTTGACATGAGGGCCCCCCTTACTCTGAGTTGTTTTTCATGACGTCCATATGTTGTCAGAATTCATAACATAGTGAGTGACAGCTTAGGTATCTGGGCAGAACCCTCCAGATTCAAACTGCACATACATTCCTGTATTAAATGTATGACTCTGGGTTTGTTACCTAACTAAGATATGCTTCGGGGGTTTGGTTTTCTGTTTGTTTGTTTGTTTGTTTTATTCATTTTTAAAACGTGGATTACAATAACCCCAACCCCAGAGGGCCACTGCAAAGACGAGATGACAATGCATGTGAAACACTCAGGGGAGATTAATAATAAGCTTTCAGAAATGTTAAGGGTCTTAGGAATCATGATGGAAATATCCATTGAATGGGGGGAAAGAATGACAAAGGGACCACGTGGTGTGTCTAAGAAAAATAGCACATTGAACTGGGGAGACACCCAGGAGAAGGAAATGGAGATGTGGACTTGAGAAATATTTCAGAGGTAGAGTCAACAGGATTTGGCAACTAGTAGATGGTCATGGAGAGGAAGAAATAAAAAATTACTCAGAACGTTCTAACTTTGGAGGCCGAGGGGATGCTAAGGCTATTATATGGCGAAGAAAACAACAGGAAGAGGAACCGAGTCATGGTAAAGATAATGAGCGGAGCTGGGCTGCTTACAAGGTAGGAGGTAGGAGATGTCCGGCACCATTGGGAATAACACCTGCACTTGTCCTTGGAACACTAGGTGAGGGAAAAACAAACACAACCCTGCCGCTTTAAGGAGAAGCAAGCCATTTTACTACTTATTGATTGTGGTTTTAGAGATCAGATTAGTGTTCTGAATAGTGATCATTATGGATAATCATTACATATGGAGAAAACAAGGTTTGATGTGTTGGAAAGTGGTACCAGAAAGTAATTAAAATGTATCCTGTCTGCAACACCTCAGTGAAATCTTGCATGAGGGCAAAGAGGAGGAAGACTCAAAACAGGACCAGAAGATGTGCTGTTCTAGCATCTGTTTTCTCTAGCTGTTTGCAGAATTCTTAACAGGACTTAATATCTCAGAATCTGAGAAATGATTAAGTTTAACCCACAATCTTCAGTGCTTAATTCTGAGGGATATATACACATACATTCCTCAATGTATTCCTCAAATAGCTTTGATATTTATGATGACAGCTTCCTTAAAACACCGAAGTTTGAGGGGCACCGAGGTGGCTGACTCTGGCTCAGGTCATGATCTCATAGGTTGTGAGTTTGAGCCCCATATTGGGCTCTGTGCTGACAGCTCAGAACCTGGAGTCTGCTTCAGATTCTGTGTCTCCCTCTCTCTCTGCCCCTCCTCTGCTCATGCTCTGTCTCTCTCTGTCTCTCAAAAGATTGACTACATGTTAAGAAAAAATCTTTTAAAAATCACCAAAGTTTGAGTCGATTATGTGAAAGAACAAATTAATGTCCATACATTGTAACCCTTCACTGGTGGGGTGCTTCAGGGATTTCTGGCACAAATGCTGGGGACAGTGCACTTGTGGTAGTGATTCTCAGCTTGGCCTATAGAAGAATATTCTCTCATGAGATGTTCTGTGAACAAAAGGGTTCCCTGATCTGGAAACTGCTGCCTGCTCCAGTCCCTTCTCGGAGATTCAGGATGTGAATTTACATAGTAAAGCCTCTGATGGGGCACCTGGGGGCCTCAGTTGGTTAAGGGTCAGACTTCAGCTCAGGTCATGATCTCCTGGTCCATGAGTTTGAGCCCAACATTGGGCTCTGTGCTCAGAGCCTGGAGCCTGCTTAGGATTCTGTGTCTCCCTCTCTCTCTCTGCCCCTCCCCCACTCATGCTCTGTCTGTCTCTCTCTCAAAAATAAACATTAAAATTTTTTTAATAAAATAAAATAAAGCCTCTGAAAAGTCCTGAAGGAAAAAAAATAATTTCATTTTGTTTAACCTAAGTGCCCCCCAATCTGTTCAGCCATACACATCTTTGATTCCATAACACTTCAGCATCCTGAGGAATGAATAGCCATAAAATGTGCTTTGGGTAACCCTAGAAAAGGCTATCCTTCCAAAGTAAGCCAACTTCTAGAGTAAGCCAATCTTAGCCAATTTGGAAAAAGTGAACAAAACTTTATGTTTGACAACTTGCAGGCAAGTGCCCACGCAACTAATGGGCTGATTCATTTTATTTCCCTTTTCCAGAGGACTGTTGAGATGTTGAGTTAGTACCACTTCTGTGGGCTTGCACAAGCTGTATTATTTACTGTTCTATTATTTACTACACTGGATATTATTTGCCAACCACTAAATGACACTTGGCAGAGACAAGAAAATATTTTAATATTCCGCTATGTTTGTTCTGTGAAATTATTTAGGGTTCTGGGTAGGATAAGGAAAAACACTAAAAGCTGTATTTGTGGATTAAGTATAAAGACACAAAATTTGCATACTGATCAACATTTTGGATTAAAAAATTGCTCTAATCACTACAAAGACTTAAAAATATTTTTTTAATGTTTATTCTTTGAGAAAGAGAGAGAGAAAGAGAGAGGGAGGGAGAGCATGAGCAGGGGAAGGACAGAGAGAGAGGGAAACACAGAACCTGAAGTAGGCTGCAGGCTCTGAGCTGTCAGCACAGAGCCGGATTCCAGGCTCAAACTCAGGAACGGCAAGATCATGACCTGATCCAAAGTCAGATGCTTAACCAACTGAGCCACCCCGGGCACCCCACAAAAACTGCTTTTAAGCACATTCTCTCAATCATCATTTGTAAGAGATTCCGAGATTGGAGGAATCTGGAAGGCAGCGTTAAGAAACACATCACAGGAGGCCATGTTATGAAGCAGAGATCGGGACAGACCTGGGAAACAATTGCCTCGTCTTCTGCACCCTTGAAATCAGCCTCATCTCAGCCTATTATTGGGTAGAAATTGCCACGTTTGGATGGTTTCCCTTCTACCCGCACACTGTGTGTTCTCAGGAGCGTGGAACGGACCCCTTTCCTCGTGAAAGTGGTCCTCCGGATGCTCGCCCCCAGATGCAGCGGACCTGAGGCGCAGTTTTCGGCCGGCAGCCTAGGGAAATGTCAGTGGCTCTTCCGGTCCTCATTACAGCCCATCCCAGTGCCTTCAAGTCATCTCCCCGTCCCCAGATGAAAAGGGAAGATATTAGTAATATCTAGCTTCAACAGCGAGAGTGTCATGAGGATTAAATAAAACAACAAATGTGAATGGGTTTTGTCATAGAACATGATAAATTATTAGTACTATGAAAATTTTCTTTCCTCTTAAGCCAGGGGTTGGCAAACTATGGCCCATAGATCAAATCTGTCCTGCAGCCTGTTTTTGTATGGCCTAAAGGTAGGAAATACTTTTACATTTTTAAAGGAGTATTAAAAGAAAAATCAGAAGAAACAGAAAAAAAGGAAGAAGAAGAGGAAAAGAAGAAGAAAGGGGGAAAATATGCAGCAGAGCCCATCTTTAACCTGCAAAACTTAAAATCTTTACTCTCTACCCCTTTACAGAAAACATCTGTGGATCCCCATCTCAACCAAGAAAACCTGACTATTTCTTGCCTTCATGGAGTAGATGCAAAAACATCCCCAATGCTTCACATCTCCCTGTAACTATTCAGTGCCCTCCCACTTTGACCCTGGCTCCATGTTTGGCCAATGGAATGCTTGCCAAACAAGATTGAAAATGACCAGTAAGACTGAGATAACTCCCTCTTGTGCCTCAGTCATTACTCTGGGAGCATGCCTGGGCTAGCGTGCTACAAGGTAGGAGAGTCATGGAGCAAAGCCGAGTCACCTCAGTCATCACAGCTGAGGCCAGCCTAGATCGGTCAACAAGCAGCTGACTCCCAGACATGTGAGCAAGCCCAGCCAAGACCAGAGTCACCTACCTAATAGCTGACTCCGTATGCATGGGCAATAAATATGACCTGTTGTATGCTACTGAAGTTTAGCATATACTTTCTTCCGTCCCCCTCCACCACTTAGAGAGGATGCCCAAGAAGACAAGAGCCTCTCATTAGAATTCTTAGTGTTCACCAAGAGCAAGTTATCTCTACAAGTACCTATCTTTGCTTCTGACTCAAACATTTGTCTGAAATCCATGGACCCTCCACACCTGGCAGGGAACACTCAGGAGGTTAGAGATGGTGTAAAAAGCCCTCATTCCTACCCATGCTCCATTCTTCTAGATGCTGAGCACGGGATCACCAGTCCTGCATCACTGGGTAAAACCTGCCTGTTCAAGCTAAACTCTATGATCTTCATTCATTCATTTATTCATTCAAAACCACTTCTCAACAGCTCCTATGTGGCGAGCACTGTGCTAACATTGGCATACATTCTCCATCTCAAGAAGCTTATCTGTGGGGAAGGTCATGTCTTCCAGTCGTTTCTTGTTCATCAGCACTGGTGGGGTGCCAGCAGACAGTGTAGCCCCATAATTTATTATAACCTAATCTCAGTTGTGCAAATACAGATTCTGTATATTCAAAATCATTTGGCTATGGTTAGCATGAAAAATTCAAACACACACACACACACACACACACACACACACACACACACAGACACACCAGAAATGTCTTGACTCCTTTAAAGGTGATGAAATGGTGTTGGAGGAAAATCTGGAGTAAGAGAGACAAAGCCTCATCATGTTCTATGCAGGGTAATGTCTCTTTGTCCAGCACCTGGAAGCACAGATGAACTGTTCTGATAGTTAAATTTGCTTGAGCCACCTCAAAACTGAAACATGAATGTATAATTTGTTCCTGGTGAAATAGTGTGGTGGCATTACAAGATACCCACAAATTCTTTGAAACTTCTCCCCCAAAAAGTAGAACTTAATTTCTTTCCCCTTGGTGTTGGACTTAGCGATTTGCTTCTAATGAATAGAATGTGGTAAAAGTGATGGTGTGTGACATCCAAGATTAGGACATAAAAGACATTCTGGTCCTTTCATGGCTCTGGGATATATCTCTGGAATATATCACTCTGGAAGGCCAGTTGCCATGCTGTGTAGATACACCAGCAGTCCTGTGGGAAGGCCAGGTGCTAAGGAGGTGAAGCCTCCTGCAAAAGTCATGTGACGGCACCATGGAAACAGATCTCCTGGCTTCAGTCAGGTCTTCAGATGAGACTGCAGCCCCAGATGATTATGATGCTAATATTATGAAAGACTTTGAACCAGAACCACCTAGCTTCTGAACCAGAAACTGTTCAAGAGATAATAAATATATTTTAAGCCACTGGGTTTTGGGGTAATTTTTATGCAGCAATAGATAATTAACACACAGAGATAGCACTAAATGGTTCAAACCAGCCATTGCTGACCCAACTGACCTGATAACAAAGAAATAACAATGGGACATGAAAGAGAAAGTCTGCTTTTCTTCACAGCAGCCAACAGTTCTCTGGCAAAGTGGCTATGGGAGTTCTCATTTTGTTGCAACCACCTGCATGAATGGGTACGTTTTTACACATTTGTCACGTCAAAGATCTCGTGAGTACTTAAATCCTTACATCTGCAAAACAATAGTGTTCTCATTAATTTTTACTTAGAACAGAATAAAGGTTTACTTTTTGTTTAACTTAAGCAGTTTATGTTTTCTAATATTTTTAGAAAAAAGCCCTTGATTTCTTATCTGAAAAGAATCTGGAGTGAGTGACATTTGTTCTTCAGGAAATATTTTTTGTGCTCTGTGATGTGAATGGAAAGGAATCAGTCTCAAATGCAACACAACAGACTGTATGCAGAATGTTTTGTAAATGATTACATCACTTCTGACTAGAGAGCAGTTCAAAAATTTCATCAGAGTCTCAAAAGGGTCTGTCATCACCAAAGGACTGACAATCAAAAATCCAGGAGTTTTCCTTTGTCAATCCAAACTCTTTCCCAGAGAGCAGATGTCACCTGTATTTCAGGTTTGAGGAGGAGAAAAAGTAACTCCCAGAGAAGCATTAGAAAGGCTTAGTGTTGTGGAACGAATTGACAGATGTGTGTAGATAAAGAATATATTTGGCAGGTTGGAGGATTTGGGACATTTATCTGCAAGGATGCCTTAAGTGGGTTATGGTTGATTTAACTCTGTGTTTAATGTCACTCGATATCTTGTATATAATCTGTTAAAAATTAAATGTACTCTCTTATAAATCCAAAAGTTAGTCACCTAAATTCTGTCAGGCTGGGTGCATAACATTGCACCCTCATGTTCAGATCTCTTGCTGTCCTCTACTCCATGGAGCATCAATCAGTGACCTAACAATCATGCTTCTCACAAGAGTTCAGACTGGGGCTTTGACCTTAGGTCAGCAGAACAATTTCCTCTTCCTGAAAAGAGTGTTATGAGGCCTGTGTGGGCCCAAACAAAGGACATCTAACCCAACAGTGAAGACAGATTTCCATCTTCTGGATTCTAACTCCAAAGTTACTTTGGAAGCAGCAACACACAAAAGCCAAAGAAGGGATAAAAGGTGAAGTTCCTCCCACTCAGCCCTGTAGCCATATGCCAACCCTGTCGTGAGTGGAAGAGACAGAGGGACAAGTTGCTGGGAGAGGAAAGGTGGAAGGATAATTCATCAAACTCCATCTGGGCATCCAAGTGCTTAGAGGAAGACCAAGAATTACAAACAGTCAAATTGAGGGGCACCTGGGTGGCTCAGTCAATTAAGCATCTAACTTTGGCTCAGGTCATCATCTCATGGCTCATGAGTGGGAGCCCCATCTCAGTATCTGTGCTGACAGCTCAGAGCCTGGAGCCTGCTTTGGATTCTGTGTCTCCCTCTCCATCTGCTCCTCCCCTGCTCACACTCTGTCTTTCTCTCATTCTCAAAAATAAATAAACGTTAATTTTTTTTTAAAGAAACAGACAAATTGATCCTTGATGTCATATAATTTTTAAGGAAATATAGAAATATCCAAAGAACAATGTACTGAGGAAAATTGAGGGTATTGTAAATGTTTGATGTATTGACAGAATAAAAAGGTATGCTAGCAACCGAGAAAGACTAAAAGAGAAATAAAAATAAATTGCTCAGGCGCACCTGGGTGGCTCAGTTGGTTGAACTACCTACATCAGTTCAGGTCATGATGTGGTGGTTCAATCTGAGCCCCACATTGGATTCTCTGTCTCCCTCTTTCTCTCTGCCCCTGCCCTGCTGACATGCATGCCTTCTCTCTCTCTCTTAAAAAAAATATAAACATTAAAAAAAACTTTTTAAATGAATGGCTCAAATGCACCATTCCCCCTCTTAAGCCCATGACAGACATCACCAATCAATCACAGAACTCTTTTCCCTTAAGCCCAGCTATGTCTCCAGAATCTTCTTTCCTACACATACCAGGCAGCCACTTTAACTCACTCTGACCCAGCTTGTGAGATGCATGAAGACTGTTTGCCTGAATTCATTGATTCAGGGAACCCCAAAACACTAAGCAGTCATTAAATGCATTGAGGATGTTGGGATATTATACGGGTCACAGGAAAGGGAAGATGGCCAACACACATTTAGGAATGCGGAGAATTTCTATGGTGAGTAAATAGGAAGAAGATACCTTCGAATTTACTGGAGAAGCTGAAGGCAGGAGAAAGCATGTATCAAAGACATCCGCAAGACCAACATGCTGCTATAGCACATTTGGTTACAGACTGATGGGGACAGATTGATGGGGAAATGCCTGATCTTTAACCCGCAGGTCTCTGGGAAAATGCAGCAAAATAAAACTCATAAAACCTGACCTCACACAACATGGTCCTAACCACCTCAGCCTTGACTTCTGAAGTCTCAAGACTGGGAAGCTAAGGCCATCTACTTGAGAAATCTACTCTCCGTCCCTCAAGTCAGGCTTTTTTTTCCCTTTGCTGTCTAACAGCTGAATGATGGGCTATAGTTCAATGAGGCAAGTTCAAAATGGAGAAGTGAGTTTAATGCCCATAGCTCTATACCTTCCATATTTCATCCATCACTGTGTCACATTGTACTTACCTCCTGTAAGTACTCCTGAGTGACTCAAAATGCTGTACACTTCCTACCATTTCTGTTGTGGTCACCCTAGCAGCCACCCTAGGTCAAGCCTCCACCTTACCTGAATATTAATTACAACAGTGCCAAGCTAGTTTTCTCCAATCCATTCCCTACCCTCCAACTAGAGAGATCTTAGTGAAAGACAAACCCTTTTCTAATAGTGCCACTTCCTGACTACCCTTCATGGACTCCCGCTTCCCTGGGGTATGGAGTCTGGAATGTGCAACATGGGCTATAGGCCCCCAGGGTCTGGACCTGCCTGCCAGGGCCCCCTTCAAGCTCTAACCTACCGAGCTGCTTCCAGTTCTAAGAGCACACAACACCTCCTCCAGCCACAGGGACTTTGCACATGCTGTTCCCTCTGCCTTGGAACTACCTCAGGCTCCACACACCTCTTCTACATACATATGTGAACCTTCATGTGTTTTCCCATCCAATCTTAGCTCGAGTCACCTCATCAGAGAACCCTTCACTCCCGACTACTCAGCTATCAGCATCTATTATGCTCACTAAGAACACCCATGACCCCTCCTTAATAGGAACTTCTCCGGTCTAGAACATACCATAGTTGTATCCTGATACACATGGGTAATGGCATCTTGCCCCTCTCCCTCCTGTATCCCCAGAGCATGCTCACTGTAAACCCTCAAAAGATATTTTTTGAATGAATGAGTAAGGATATGAATAATACTACTAGTTCACTCATGCAGCAGGCCCTTATTTAAATGTGAAGTTCTTCTACAGAGCAGAAATATTTGTGGAATGTGGGACATGGCAGTGGGAAAACTCACAGAAGAGCTAAGCAGTGAGAGGTTTGGGGAGATGGTTGAGAACGGGCCTGGGAGGAGGCGGGGGAGGGGAGATTCAGTTTAATAGTCTTAATATAATCATAGGATAAATAAAGTTGAGATAAAACAGCCTCCTTTTCATGCCTACGAGCCATTGATTCAGCTAAAAAGGCAATTACCCAAGAAGAATATGAATATTGTCTATCACACTGACACAGAAAAAAGTGCTGAATGTTGCAATGATAGTGAACAGTCCATAAAAAAACTTGGGGCAGCAAAATACCAAAGTCTGCCTGTCACATTTTATTATAAGTAGTTCAGATAACTCTGTTCAATCTAATCTGCTTGCAGCCAAACACTATTTTTTATTGTAAGGCAGAAGGCTGAGACATTTTTTATGAAAGTAACTGTAACTGGCAGTGGTCATTTAACTTTTCTACGTAAATAGCTCTATATACATACAGATAGAATAATTGGAGGGAAGCATTACTGACCACCTACTAAGTACCAGGCACTGAATTTTTATGATTATATTATATAAGTATATGACTAATTTTATTTTTATTTTTACCCAGACGTGGAAATTGACATTCAGAGTTTGCTGAAATTACTTGCTCAGTGCATGGCCTTAGTAAATAAATTACGGCATTTCAATCCAGGTTCTCCCTGTACCTTGCTGTGTCCCAGAGTGTTAGAGATGAGAAGTTTGAACCAAGAAACTAAATGAGACTATTCAGGGATGGCAGAATCCAAGAGTCCCCTGGAATCTTAGTGGAGGCTTTCCGACTCTGGCAACACCTCAGATCAATACCACAAAACAAATGTCTTTTCCAACTCCTGCCGTTCCACGAAATATGCCTAAAATGGCAGGAACTCAAATAAATATTGGAATGTAATTATGCCTTTTAACACATGGCAGTGTGCAACGCAGAATTCATTAATGAGTTATTGATAGCAAAGATCTCTTTGATGTGGGCCTGCGTATTGGTATGTTTATATAATTGTCTGCTTGGACATCCTTGCAGAACATTCAATCCAGGAAGATTCACTCCCCTTTACGCTCCATCGGTAATGCTGAGGCGAATGCCTCCATGTTCAGAGCTTGTCTGCGTTCGTTCTAAGTCGTACTCATCACCCACCTCTGCTCCTGATCCCTTGTGTCATTTTCCCCTGCTACTGTAAATTACCACAACTTTAAAACAACATGAGTTCCTTTTTTTTATAGTTCTGGAGGTCAGAAGTCCAAAGCCAGCCTTACAGGGCTAAAACCAAGGGATTAGCAGGGCTGATTTCTTCTGGAGTCTCCAGAGAGGATCTGTCCTATCTATTTCAGCTTCTAGAAACTTCCTACATTTGTTGGATTGTGGTCACATAGACTTCAACCTCTTTCTATCATCACATCTTCTTCTCCAACTCTGACCTCTTGCTTCCCTCTTATGATTACATGGGACCACCTGGATAATCCAGGATAATCTCCCCATTGTGCCAAAATCACATCTGTGAAATCTCTTTTCCCATATAAGTAATATTTACAGG
The DNA here is from genome assembly GCA_004023785.1 of Mungos mungo. Taxonomy (NCBI): domain Eukaryota; kingdom Metazoa; phylum Chordata; class Mammalia; order Carnivora; family Herpestidae; genus Mungos; species Mungos mungo. The sequence goes on along the minus strand of PISW01001503.1, from coordinate 79,122 downwards.
TTCTAGGAATTATTTGGGGGCTATTATTCGGCCACCTGCACATCCCCTATGGTCAAGAAAATCCTAAACAACAAACATCCCTTCCTTGTCACATTCCTTGTCCAAACTTGCTGACGGCTTCCCATTGCACTGGAAGAAACTTTGTCCCCTACATCCTGAAGGAGCTGCCTCCTGCTGGCCTCTTTGACCTGCCCTGGCACTTGCCCTGGGTTTTTCTTGTTGGCTGTCCAGGAGCCCTTGACCCTTTTCCGCCCTGGGGTTTCTGGAGTTGTTTTTTATTCTGCACATGCATGGATTCTTTGCAGGACCCCAACAAGATTTGGCCTGAGAGTCAGGGCCTCAGTGGGCCATTCTGCCAGCCCTCTAGTTGCATGTAGAAGGATTTTGCGAACTATTCCCTGGAGATATCTAAGGGACTGGAGAAAGGGACAAGCAAACTCACAAGGAGATGGCACCTGAAACCTCCGGGTATCTAACAGGGAGCTCTGACCTGATGGCCCTCCAACCCTGTCTTAAATCAAGGCAAGAACCTGGGTCATGGGCCATAAGCTGCCCCCCATGACAAGGGCTTAGCCCTGAACAAGGCAATGACTGAGAGCAACGACCAAAAGATGTGGCTGTGAACTGTCAGCAGACAACACTCCTACAGTTGAGGAAATGGGTGGTTAGACCTTAAAGAAGGATCTGGGCGGGTGGGGCAGGATCTACACCACCAGGAGCAATGGTTTTCAAAGTGGCGTCCCAGGTGACATTGCACCAGCAGCAGCAGCACCCTCGGGGAACCTGTTAGAAACGCAAATTCTCAGGCCCCGCCCCAGACCTCTTGAACAAGAAATGCTGTGGGTACTGCCAGCAACCTGGGTTATAACCAAGGATTCTGATATACACTGGGTTTTGAGAACCACTGATCTAAATAAAGCGTGCTCATTTCCCTTCATGAATACTTTTCACAATCTGCAAATAGTTCCACTCCTTGCCAGTTGTGTGGCCTTAAGCAAGTAACCGAATCTTTCTGTGCTTCAGTTTTGTCCTCCGGACTGTTTATTATACTTGGTGTTACTGCATTAGATTCCATTTGACCTTCCATATATAGCTCTCTAAGGTTTTATTTGTAAATTATTTTAGGGGGTGCCTGGTGCATAGTAACTTCTGTTACTATGAGTGTGTGCAAATTAAATGCGTTGTTCTCTCCCTTCCCCAGCTCCATCACAGTCAGGCCTTGTCTGTTTGGTTGATTGGTTTATGCCCAGAGGCCAACACAGTGTCTTGCCCAGTGTAACTACACAAATTGATCCAAAGTCCCCACTTTCCCCTACATCTCCCTCACCAACTTTCCTTCTACTCTGTATGTGTCTTTAAAAAAATTGGGTTGGAATTTAACAATAAACTATTAAAAAAAAGAGAGATGTAAAATATATTTTAAAAGATCAATAAGTTAATGTTCTGGTAATATCATATATATGTATATAGTATGTATATGTATAATGTATGTATACACACATATATAGGTACTGTTATGTATCTACAACTACTGATTTGCAGCATATATTTTTACTGAAAATATAAACAAATTATATGCTAAAAAAAATAAATAAAATATAAAAAAAAGAAATTGGGTTGGGGAGCCTGGGGGGCTCAGTCGGTTAAGCATCTGACTCTTAATTTCAGCTCAGGTCATGATCTCACAGTCATGGGATCAAGCCCCTTGTCAGGCTCTGTGCTCACAGCATGGAGCCTGCTTGGGATTCTCTCTCTCTCTCTCTCTCTCTCTCTCTCTCTCAAAAATAAATTAACATAAAAAATTGCCTTTTTGGCCTTCACTTTTCCATGTAGATGACTGATTCTTTATCCGCCACATGCAACTAAGCCACTGCCCCTCGTCCCTGACTCTGCTCCTGCCAGGCGACCCATGATGGGACATGCAGATACAGGGCTGTCAGTGAGCATAGCTGGGGCCAGCCTCACTCAGCCAGCAACCCTAGCTCTGTGGGTGTGGTGTGCCATGCTCAAGCACGATGCAAGGACACACATAAGAACACTGAGTCGTGGACAGTTCTTTTCCTTATTCCTAAATGGTGGTGGTCATTTTGGCTTCCATAATACACTGGCTCTGGGTTATCACTGTGCATAAAGCAGCTATCTGTATGAAAGGCACTTGGAATAGATTTTCATGAGGTGAATTCTACCCAGGAGGCTGAGTTGGGGCACCATGTATTTTCATTCTAGAATATTTTAGATGAATCTATAAATGATCTAGAAAACCAGGCCTAGTATCATTCCACAGGGAACACTATTCTTAGATGTTAAATTCTTTTAAATTTGGGGACTTTTTTATGTGTTATTCTTGTGTCTAAGCCAAATTCCTCGTCTGTAACTAACTCTTAAAATACCAACTAAATATTAAAAAACAAGAACGGTTTAGCGTGTACATATCTCCAAAACTTGTTGGAAGCCACATGGTACATGCCCACTGGTTCCTCACTATTCCTCTGCATATGTACTCCCCTAGTCCCACCCAGGGCCTGATCGGGTCTTAGTCAGGGGAGGTGCTGGGACAGGAAATATTACCGCCTCTTTTTCAGACGGTGTGTTTGCTTCAGCTGCGGCTGGCCCGCTCTTTGGAACAGACAGCCCAGGCTGTCCGGCATGTAACAGTGTGGCACGGTGCTCCAAGGACAGAAGTTCCATTACAGAGCTTTATAGAAATGGGAGGGGCCGTTTACATCCGCAATCCTGGCATACGTTAAATATAAGGCATTCAACACACTTGTCGTTTGTAGTAACAGCCCAGATAACCATCTACAAGAGTAGAGCAAATGAGATTGTGACAAGGAAGTGACAGAAGTCACTTCTGTGATCCATAAGACTTTACACCAGGTGGCCTCAAAGATGCATTCCAATTTCAAGAGACATTTCTGAAGAGCTTTGAAAACAAAGCAACCAACACTATGCAGAAGGAGACTACTAAACTGATGAGAAGACTGATTGTCCTAGAAATGAACAGAAGTGTTGAAATCGGCTTTCTAGGAGAGCAGGAGGATGGGATAGCTAGCCAACAATTTATTCTCAAAATAAATTTTTAATAGCAGTGATTTGAACCCGCTGAAAAAACCATTCTATTAGAACCTGTGTGGGCCATCTCTAATTCAGATATTCTTTCAAACCTACCAGGTAATGTCAGCTGAACAGTTTGACACACTGGTTTTATTTTAAAAAATGGGTGTGTGTAGACAGTTAGAGGAATAAACCTAACTAAGTCCATGAAGCCTACTAGGACCCCCCCCCATTACTTTATGCACGTTATTCTCTTTATGCACATACACCTAACAGGTGAGAAAGACAGCTCACCCAGTTCTTAATAGGAAGCCCACAGTCCTGACAAGAGAAAAGTCCAGGTGTGCTGGTGCTCAGCGGGGGCTGACTTTGTGTGTTTTGGGCACTGATCATGTCAGGGATGCTGGGCCACAGCCTCTCTGCCTGTCATCATGGTGCAGACACAGGCTTCCCTCTCCGAGAAGCAAATGGCCAAGTGGTCATCCTGATCCCTTTTCCTTCAGTTGTCTGGTTATCAAATCATGAACCCTGTCCTCTCCAGTCTTCTTACCCTCTTTCACTGTATTTTTTTTTTACTTTAAATGTTGCAAAAATATGAAAAATAAATCATGGGTGAGTCCTTGTAGGCTTCATGGACTTAGTTAGGTTTATTCCTCTAACTGTCTACACACACCCATTTTTTCAAAGATAAAACCAGTGTGTCAAACTGTTCAGCTGACAATAAATTGGGGAAGACTCACTTGCATCATCCTTGAGTCCTAATTTTCCTCTTTCAGACACTGACCAAAACACCTCAAAATGGTTTACAAGACACTTGTCATCAAGTGAATGCTGTTTTAATTATTAATCCTTAAACTATGTTGTCGTGATTGATGTTTTATTCAATAAATATTTGTGAGTCTCCACCATATGCTCAGCTCAGGAAATGCAACCAAGAAAACACAGACTCTCCTTTGATGAACTTCAGAGTCTGGAGTAATAATAAAGACCAATGCTGGACTCCTGACAGTTATTTAATGATTTAGTTATTTAATCAGTTGTTATTTAATTCAGTACACAAACATTCCTGTGATTGCGGGTCCTTTTCACGGGTGAAAAGGCAGACACTCAGAGAGGTTTAAAAACGTGCTTACGTCACATGGTTCATCTTCACTTAGGACCTCTGTGTGTTCAGGCACTTGGTTTTAAGGAATAGATATTTCCAGATAGGCGTGGAGCCCAGCAGCAGAACCAGAATGGAGCCTGGAGGTAGTGGTTACTGATAGGTCACACCTGTGTTGGATAAGAGGCCCCTTAGCTCGTCTGCATGAAGCAAGAGCCAAGCTGCTGACTGGCCGTGGTTATGTGCTCGAAGCCCCAGTTATGCACGGCTCCACAGAAAGTCAAAGCCACAAACACTGGGCTCATTTCTGTGCTCAGACCATTTCTATGATGAGGGTCTGCAATCACTGAGGGCCTACATCTCTCACTACAATGTTGCAGGATTGCAATGAACGGGTGAAATCATCCTATCAACCCAATCCCAGGTATGCCCATGTCTAGGCAATGTCTGCCAGACAGCCCAACCCCTAGGACCCATGACTACTCGTCCTGGCTCTGCTTCTGCCCGAAGAGGGCCAGTTTGAACAGAGGCCCCCACTGGGCCAGCAATTTAAGATCCACAGTTTTGATGGAGGAACACCAAAAGGGAAAGCAACCATATTGTAAATGATCTCTTTATCCTGCATAGACCAGTAAACTTGGCTTCCTGTTGATACCACTTGCTTTCTGCTATAAGTTTGGAATAAAGTACAATAAAGTCTCACTGCACAGTGCCCCAAAGGCCAAAGAATTGGTTACTTTTTCTGGCAAACCTTGCTCTTTCCTTTACACCCCTGGCTTCATGCTGTCTAGGAGTGCTGACCTCTCCCTGGCATCAGCTTTAATGCCAAGACCGATCCTGAAAGGGGACCAGCCTGCCTGATGACGTGCAGCCCGGATACCCTGTGACACATAAAAGGCAGCTCCCTCCCTCTCTCCCCAGCTGCACAATCTTTGAAGCAGATCCCTACACCTGTGAAGAGAAAGAAGGCGTGGCCTTCGGCACACACGATGTCTTCATCTAATTAAGCAAGACTTATTAATATTGAGCTTCCAATTCTAACCCTTTGATGAAAAATAGAGAATCCCCTGATAGCTTCTCTCTATAAGTGGGATTCGGGGAGGAAATCTCTTGGTGTAGTCTGAGGGAGAAATTGTCTGTCCTGAATTGTTCCCAGCGTGGGGCATTTTATAGTCAGAGATACAACTGGTAGTTGAAATAATTACTAAAATAAACTCCCATTTTTTAACTGCGTTTCTCTGTCACTCTGTTTTCCCCAGGGCATTAGTGACATTTTGGGTCTTCAATACAAGGAAGATTGGGTGCTGGGTGCTGGATGCTGGACTCTTTCCTACAGGTCATCACGTGGAAGAGTAATCATCATTTGAGGAAACAAATGTTCGTTCTCATTTTTAGATCTGAAAAACTGAAGCTCTACCCAAGATTCCTCAGCAAGTAAATGACACATCTGATTGAATCCCAGACCATTCTCTGACCCACACATCATACTGCTGCCTCTGGGAAAAACAGACCGGAAGCCTGCATTCCTCTCCTCGGGTCCCCTCCCATAACCTCTGCCCACCCAGTAACCAACAGCATAAGTAGAGCTAACAGCCAAATACGTGCTAAGATTCTCTGCATTTATAAGTGAGTCAATCCTGAGGAATCCAGTGATCTATTCTGTTCCTCTCAGTGTCCTCTGCAGGACTGGCAGGGAAAAGCTCCAGGATCTTTCCCAACGAAGGTGAGTACATGTCCCACTTTGCCCAGGAAGCTCCCAGCTTAGTGTAATTGCCTCTGTATAATTATTAATAGCAGCTCCCTTTGCTCTTAAGGGTATCCTGGTTTGAACTAGAAATTCCCTGGCCCCTCTTCTCCAGGCCCCACATACACCAAACACATATTCTCGGCAAATGGTAACCATCAATGTTGATGATTAAGTTGATCATGCATTACCTGAATTTATGAGAAGGGTATGGAAGTGGGGTGCTAAGGGTCATTATCATTTCCTTTTGAAGTTAGCGGGAAGATGCTAACTCTCATTCGTTACGGATAACATGGAGGAGAAATACACTCTTTTCCACCTTATTATTCAGCCCTCTCTGCAAAGATACCAGGCTCAGGCTTCTTTGTCATGAGCTGACTCCCGTAGGGCACCATGATACCTAAGTGGGAACCATTCACAAGAGATGTGCCTGAAAACCACTCATCAAAAGGTTTGTTGGGGAGCCTGGGTAGTTCTGTGAGTGAGTATTCAGCTCTTGGTTTTGGCTCAGATCATGATCTTGCAGTTCATGAGCTCAAGCCCCATGTCGGGCTCTGCACTGGTGGTGTGGGCTGAGCCCGCTTGGGATTTTCTCTCTCTCCCTCTCTCAAAATAAATAAATAAGATTACATTTTAAAAAATTTTGTTTGCATATAAAACTAAGGTTCTGTCTGAAGAGCTCTGAAGTGGCACCTAGGCATAGTAAACATTCTAGAATTCTAGAATTAGTCAAACTTCTTAGAACCCAAGAACTGAGTATAAGATCAGACAACCAAAGCTAAGGCTTGCCTGAGCCAGGCCTGGTTGAATGCCCACTGGCCTCCTCACAGCCTGAGAAGTCTATTTCATATACAAAAGCTCACACACCAGGACCTGTCCCTGCACACATACATGTGCACAGAGGGACACACACACATGCAAATGCACACACACATTTATACATGCGCAAACACATCTTTGTCAGTTACTAACAGTTTTTGAGCCAGATGTCACTTTTTACAGTGTAGACATGATCTCATAATCTTTCAATAAAACGGAGGCTTTTTTCCCCTTCATTGGATCATTGCTCCAAAATAGAACTTGCCTGCCAATGGCTGTGCTCTAAATTACTTCCAAGTTTGCTGGGCAAACACACAAAACACGCATGTTGCTCTGTAGTAGGTGATGTACCCTTTGTCTTAAGTTTTGCCCAGCTCAGCTAAGTTTGCCACACTCCAGTATATTACATGATGAACAGTTGAATTTAGTCATAGAAAAAGCCACTTTTTAGATGTGATTTTTTTTTCTCAAAGAATACACAAGTTATTTGTCTTCTACTCTTATCCTCCCCCACTCTGAGAAGGTGGCTGTGGTCTTAAGAAAGCAGAACTTAAGGCAGGGACTGAGATCTGGTTCTGAGTTCAGGTTCGTGGCACACCTAAAAGTCATGTTTGTAAAGGATAATCCCCAAAATCTTCTCTGCATTTCCCTTTTATGCCAAAGTGCTAATCATTTGGAACAGGGGTCAAAAGCAATTATAAATAGTTCTGTTTTATATTACCAAACTAGACTCCAGATAGGACTGATTTGGAGGATCTCTATTTTTCTAGGAAATATTTTGGGAAGAGTCCTCATATATTGAGGCAACTCCCCAGATCTTGACTTCACTGCCTATATATTAACCTGAGATTGTAAGTATGTGTTATATGCATGATGCAACTTCTCTACCTATGCCTGTGGCAGACATCATTAATCAACCGCAGAATACCTTCTAATGAGCTTCAGAATCTTACTAAGTACAGAGATCTGTGTGGCCTCTACATGACAGCAGACCCATAAAATGAAAATTGGTTGCTATCCCAGATAGAGACACATGATTATAGCTAAGGGACCGATGACCCAGAGACATTCCTATCCGGCCCCAGTGAGATAAGCGGCAGGGATGCTTACATCAGACTCCATGTTACACTATCACAGTTGCCCTTTTGTTCTGAATCCTGGATCTGGGCTTCTTCAACCTGCCTTCTAATGCTGGACATCAAGAGATGTCTGTAGGTACCAGACCCTGGGTATTTTCCCCTTATGAGACCTTTTCCCCTAAATAGGCTTGGGTCCCTCACTCTCCTGAGGGATTTCTCTTCAGACATTCCACAGGGATCTCAGATATTCATTACTTCTTCATTGCTGGTTTTGATGCTCCAATATAAACGGGAAAGGGTAGACAGAAGAAAGACACATCCCAACCAACTTCCCAGAGTGGATCTAATAAGATGACAGAAAAGTCAAGGATTCATGTGCTATGATACTATTAGTTCTGTAACAATAAAAAGCTTGCATTTTCATCAACATAAAAAACTAAAAAGCCTTCTATATCATATCCTAATAATGCGTAATATAATGTCTGCCGCCACCAGAAAGCAAAGACAGCATCCAGGTCAAGTCTCTGCTTCTCTAACTTTGGTATCGGCTTCCTCTCATTCCACATTTACCGACTGAACTAAACGGTATGGCTAGTGTGCTGAGCAAGACAAATGGGGTTTTTCCCATATGATGGATGCATTCTTCAACCCATGATTGCCCACACACCTTGCCTATGGTCCCTATGACTTGCCCCCTTATTCCTCTGGCCCCACCACATTTCCGAAGTTGACTTGTCATCCCAGCTCATTCTGGTGTGATACAATTAGGAAAGAGGTAGCTAGAGGGTCTGAATGCAACCTCTTACCACTGTATTGTCATTTCCTACCATGGGATGACGAAATGTAGAGCTGGGCTGGAAGATTCATGGCACCATCACATGGCAGCAGCAGCAGTAGGCCCAGAAAGCTGGGCATATTAGATGAGATTGGGCTGGCATTTGGAAACGGAGAGGGGCAGGAAGAGGGGGTGACAAGCAGACAAGCTAGAAAGATCAGGCCGGCATGCTGGGCTCATGCAGATCCAGCTTGGGTGGAAAGGGTCCAATAGGTGACCCGGACACCGGAAAAATAGACCCTCTGCTGAGAGAGAGAGAGAGAGCCTAGCAGGACCACACCTGGGCAGCATCTTCTGATTCACATGTTTTACTGCAGGGTCTCACTGGTACTCATTTGTGTTGTTGTTATTACAACTCTTGGTTTTAAGATGAGAACAACATGCCCTGTGTAAGTTGAATAACTTGGCTAAGTTCAGAGGGCTGATAAGTGGACAGCTGGACCTCCAACCCCAGACTAAATGCTTTAGTTCCTGCCTGTAGAGCCCAGACACCCTTAGGGTTGGACCAAGCTATTTGTGTTCTGTCCTCCCAATTCCCGAGTGTGGCCAGGCCATGGCTCAGAGGAAACACCAGGCTCCCTAGGTGTCATTGACTTTTGAAAATAGCAAGGGCAGAGAGGGCTAGGCCTTCTGGGAGATCCTTCCAATACTTTTCTTAGAAGCAAGCACAACCATTTCCTAATTAATTATCTCCATTAGCTAAGCTCAATTACTTTGTGTCCACTTCCAAGAATACAACCTTGCTCCTTAGAGACTTCCTATTTGAATTTCCAAGGGGGCAAATATTGCCAGAAGCATGTTTTATGTAATTACACAGTGTAGATATTTCACTCTCTCTTTAGTTAATGATTTTTAAATACCGAAATTAACTTCTGTATGTGGATGTGGACCCCATCAGTGGAAGGGGAAGTAAATGGATAGTGGGATGTTTCTCCCTGCAGAATTTGGGGGATTTGAGCAGGTGCTGTGGATACCTGCATTACATGGCCGCCCCTGTCGGTCCGCGTGACACCAGTGTCCGTAGGTTCTTAGGGGAGGCTGTTCCTCCTCTATTCTGCATAAGAATAAGCTAAAGAGCGAGGGCACCTGGTGGCTCAGTAGGTTGAGCATAGAACTTCAGTCCAGGTCATGATCTGGAGGGTTTGTGAGTTTGAGCCCTTCAAGCTGGCTTCAGATCCTGGGTCTCCCTCTCTCTCCCCCCCCCCCCCGCATATTCTCTCCTCTCTTTTCTCTCTCTCTCTTTCTCAACAATAAATAAACGTTTTAAAAAATCTGAAGAGCTCGATAAATGCATATTCCAAGACCCTGCATCTGGACGTACGGACTCAGCAAATCTGAGGCCGGAGCCTGGGAACCTGCGCGTTCACCCTCTCCCTGGGGGATTCTGCCACACTCGCATCTAAGAACTGGTGATAGTCATTCGCCTCATACATAAAGACAGCCTTATCATAGGAAGAGGAAAGGCAAAATGAACATAAGCCAGTCTCTTCCCGTACATATTTTAATAAAAAGAATTCAGCACATGTTATCTATTATTATTTTATGGTTGTTATAAATCATCAGACAGCACTTGAGAGCTGCAGCTGGTCCGGGAGACGCAGGCAGCACCAGTAGGTGAGCAGGAAACCGAGACACGACAGGGAAGGGAGAGGAGAACGATGTTGCCGTCAGTCATCCACTGCGGCCTCCTAGAGCTCAACCTGCTGGCGGGCCTCCGGGAACAGGTGTGAGGCACAGGCCTCCCTGAGGCTCCACCTGCGGGGCAGGAAGGCTGGTGTTTGCTAACTCCACCCCGTGCCTGGCTGGCCTCCTAGGCGCTGGTGATTCCCTGGCGCTGCTGTGTGTATGGACAGTGGCGGACACCAGAGTGGGAGCCTGGGCTGCCGACCAAGAGCATGACTCTCCCACCAACCTTCTAGCAAGAAAGTGTCAGGGGCATTCTGGTGTCTGCTCAGAGTGAATAAAAGACGAATGTGAGCACTGTGAGAAGAAGTCCCCTCTCGCTTATCGACTTAGTTCATTGTAGTAAAAAATGCATAACATAGAATTCACCTTTAGTGAATTTACCACATTCACAGGCTACACAGCCATCACCTCTGTCTACTTCCAGAATATTCCTACCATCCCCAAAAGGAAACCCTGTACCTATTAGCAGCTACTCTCCGTTCCTTCCTCTCTCAAGACCCAGCAACCCCTAATCTTTCTGTCTCCCTGCCTCTGTCAGTTCTGGACATCTCCAATAAATGGAATCGTGCAATATGTGGCCTCCCATGTCTGTCTTCTTTCACTCGGCATCGTGTTGTCAAGGTCCACCCATGTTGAAGTGCATGCTGGTGCTTTGTTCTTTTTCTCTGGGTGAAGAATAATCCATGGTAAGAATAATACTCCCTCTCCTTTCGTACACCACAGATACTTCCCAGGATATGGATTTGCAGGTTGGCAATAGTGCTGGGTGCACCCCATTCTCCATTACAGACCACCTGCCACTGGTTCCCATCCTCCTTTGTGCTCCAAGACCCTGGCCTCCAGGGGCTGTTTTCCCACTTAGCTCTCTCCTCTGGCTTCCTTGCATATGTGACTGATGGAAGTTACCAGCAAGACGGCTAGGAGCCAGTTAAGTCATCCTCTCTGCCAGCTCCCTACCTGGCTGTGTCCCTCCAGGAAGACCAGGGCTCCTGACACCGAGCGCTCCCCCAGGTTCTGTGGCCCCTCTCTCCCTGCACCTTCCTGTCCAGAAGAGGTATCAGCTTCCTGTCGCTGACAGTTCTCAAGTGCTGCCCTGTCCTTCAGTAGAATTCCCCAAATCTTCCCACACCTTCGTAAGTAGTCTATTCAAATTTCTGCAAGTTATTCCAGTGTCTGTGTGCCTCTCCTTCCTGCTGGGACCCCGACAAACACAATAGTGATCAATGACTGAGTAACTCATCAATATTTTCCTCAATTACTGAAGCATATGTCATAGTGCATATTTGTAACTTAGGGCCTGAGAAGTGCTCTGGGCCCCTGTGTTACCCCACTTCCCAGACCAGGTGTGAACCAGAAGCAACTACTGTAGCAGGCAGTGCACGGGAGCGGTTACATATGTGGATTCTGGAATCACATTTCCTGGGTTCGATTCTCCGCTTTGCACCCCTGGCCCTGTGACTCGGGGCAAATTACCTATTCTCTCCAAGCGGCAGAGTCACGGTGTGTAAAATGTAAATCATGGTGCTTAGACTATCTGTGACTAACAGATAATATGCAGAAAGTCCTCAGAACAGAGCCACGCATTAGAAATGCTCAGTAAATGTCAGCTGTTGTGTTAACCCCCATTAGTCCCGGCCTCACATTGCCCTCTCCTGGTCTGTATCACTTTCTCATGTGCTATCTTGGAGTCCTCGCTGCTGGCCCAGATTCTTGCCAGATTCTGAGCCAGTGATGACAGTTGTTGGAGGTGCACTTATATCGGTTCTCTTTGCCATATGAGGGAATGGGGAAGGGGGTGACCAGCAAGTTCCTACGGACCCTCAGCCTCCCCTTACAAAGACCCCGGGGGTACTCCTTCCTCCTCTGCTAGTCTGGTGGCCTTCCTTCCCCTCCTATTCTTCTTCATCACCAGCAAGAAGACCACCATGTGTTGAAGGTTTCCTCTGGGATAATGGCCTTATAAGCATACTTCATTTAATGGTCTTATTAACCCTACGAGATCGGGTTCCTTTTAAAAACCTGTTGCAAATCTATTTCAGGTCCATTTTTGAAAATCTATTCAAACATCATATTATTACATCCAGTTATGCAGGAAACATATGAATACATCCTCCGTGTAAAAGACCCAAAACTTACACAAGAAGAGGTTGCCATTAGTGTCATGGTAAACCTGTAACTGAGACATTAAATAATGTCCTCAAGTTCACTCTGGGAACTCGAGTTCAAAAACAGGAATGTTTGATACAAGAGACAGGGTCTGTATCTGCTACATTGTGCTGACTGTAGCCCCAGGACTATCTTCTGCCTTGGTTTCTCTGAGGCATCCTCCCAGGCCTTAACCTTTCAGTCTTATAAGCCCACTCTAGGATATGGATCCTCATAAATGACCCGTAAAGTCCGTATCTAAACTAGGAGCTTGCACTGACCACTCCCTGCACCCTGCCCGCACCCTGCCCACCCATGACTGTGACAGCCAGCTTCCCACAGCTATGGCCAGATGGCACAGGGCTCAGCTGCCCCTCTCACTCCTGCGTTCTGCCCTGGGGTTCCTCAGACACTTCCGACAGGGGTGCCTGTGGGAACCCACGGGATCACTCATGCTAGCACAGCCTGGGAATCAGAAGAGAGTTGACATCACATGGGTGAGCCTTGACCAACAGCACTCCTAGAGACAAGTGTTTCCTAGAGACAGACATTTTTGAGGTACTTTCTGTGGCTCTTCTCAGAGAATCCTCAGAGGAGTGTGTCCCAGTTTTCCACTCTCTGTCTGCACCTGCTCCCTTGAAGGGGCTGTCCCTCCTTCCCTGTTACACTCTCCCCAAGCTCCCATCCGGTTTCCTGGAATCACACAATCCCTCATATTAGGCTTTGCTTTCTGGGGTGAGTTCAAGCTAAGTCAGGGATGATCAAACAGTTGTTTTGTTTAATAAATATTGGTTGTAAAAAATAAGCTCTCCTTGCTTAAGAGATGGATTCCTCAGGGTGGCCAGGCTCTTCAAGGAGAGGACTCCACACATTGCTATTTCCTTAAAGTCTGCACTCCTTAGGAGCAGACCAGGCTGCCTGTTAAACAGGGTGGGCACGTACGCTTGACTTTACCAAGAGATTCAAATATTTCTCAGTAAAACAAAACCAACAGAGATTCACCCTCCTGACAAGTCCCTCATGCTTGCGATGTGCTTCATTGTCATTGTGACAAGGCTATGCTTTTCATTCAAGAAAACTTTTGAGTACCTAGGAACAGCTAGGACTGCGCAAGCCTCCGGAGATAAGAGGGTAAACATAACCTAGTCCTTGCCCTCAAGGAATGAACATTCTAGATTGAAAGCAGAGAAGTAAACAGGAAATTCTCACACCTTGCAAAAAGCACTAAGCTGAGACAATCATATAAGTGAAAATTGAGCTCTCAGACAAATCTTTTCTACATACCATGCACTATATATTATGCCAGCATTAATGAAGGTAATCTTTAGCTTTACCCCATCTTCTTTCTGGTTCTATATCTGTGAACTATATTGAGATGAAATTATATTCTAAAGCATACAGCCACCCACCCACCCATCCATCCATGTACAGTCTATGCAATACAAGTGTGTTTGGTCACAACATTCAGAGGTTTCTGGGGTTGGATACCTCACATAGGGACTTGGGAAAGCCAATGCAAGGGGCACTGATGACAGAAGATGAGTACTTTTTATGCACTGCTTCCATGCAGGGCTTCTTACTATTCTGATCACGACTCGTTAAAATTATGCTAGATTTGTGACTATAGATTTCCTGGATCATATTTGCAGTCACTTTTCCAACAGGGACCAAGCAGACATCAATCATTCTGAGACGGCAAATTTGTGAAAGCAAGGTCAGCAGCCAAGTTCACCTGGGTTAGTTTGATTAGGCACTTGAAGAAAGGCTCAACCAGGACACTCTGACAACATCGAGAGAGTGGAAAGAGGAGGAAATGCCTTGTTCAAACTAAAATGTCTGGTTCCTACCCTCAAAATATTCTGTGTACATGCAAAGAAAAAAAGGTAGAGTGTTAAAACATGAAACAGTGTGTTACTATAGTGCGATTAGAGGATCCTTTTTAAAAAAGTCTGTCAGTGTTACTATAGATATTACAGCATCCTACGTTTTGTGACCCTGGGTCTGAATCCTGCCTCCAGTACTTCTAAGCTCTTACTTAGAGTGAGCCTTGATTTCTTAATCTGTTAAAAGGATCTAATTCCATCTACTTAACCCATGCATTCATTAATTTGGTCATTATTTATTAATCACCTACAAGGTGCCAAACTCTGTGCTCAACAGTGGGGATTCAATTATGAGTTTTTAAAAAGTCCTTGGTAGGGGGCGGGGGGGGAGGGGCACCTAGGTGGCTCAATTGGTTATGAGTCTGACTCCTGATTTTGGCTCAGGTCATGATCTGCATTGGGCTTTGTGCTGATAGCACAGACCCTGCCTGAGAATCTCTCACTCCCTCTCTCTCTGTCCACCCCCCCAAAATAAATAAATAAACATTTAAAGAATAAAGTCTTTGTGTAGCTTTGAGTCAGGGGGAAATAAACACTAATCACATATTCAACATGAATAAATTGATGTGATGGACAATGGAGAAAGGTTTATGGCATTAGAGGAGAGAATAGAGGAGTGTCTCATCTAGACTGATAATAGAGCTGAAATCAGAAGGATGAAAGTCAATGTTATGCAAAAAGCTCAGGGGTAAACTAAAGGTAGTTAGAGAAATCAGTATGTATAAAGGCCTTGGTACGTGATGGTCTCAGCAACCAAACAAAGACTGGTGTGGCTGGAGTTCAAAGTGCAGAGTTGATGAGAAGAGATTAGAGTGGTTGGTATTGGTAAGTGTATCTAAGCAAGGCCCTGTAGCGCATGTCAAGGGTTTGTTTTGTATTTAATCCTCAAAGCAATGGGAAACCATTGAAGGACTTTAAGAAAAGGAGTGACATGATTGGCTGTATCATATCAAAGCAAAGGATCAGCTGGCTTAGGAGAAAAGAACAGATTGGAGAAAGGGAAGAGTGGCAAAGGGGAGACCAGCTGGGAGGCCATGTTGGTATTCAAGGCACAGAATGGAGGGATCTCAGATTAGAGCCCTGGCCTTGCAGATGGAGAGAAGTGGAAGGATTCCCAATCTAGAAAGGAAATAGGAGTTAAATCTGGAAATGAGGGAAGCACAAAACTGGATGGATGATGGTGCCATGGATTATGGTAGAGCACAGTAGAAAGCAGTGAGGTTTGGGAGTAAAAGCCATGAGTTGGGTTGGGAAATGTTAAGTCTGATATGCCTATGAGACATGAAAGAAAAATATCAATGGGATTGTTGGGTATACAGCCCTGGAGTCCAGAGATGACTAAATTGAAGGGCTAACTATGTGAGTCATTAGTGGTCAGGTAGATGAAATTAAAACCATGAACATAGATGAGATCATTGTGAAAATAAAATAAATTTTCATATACAAAGGACCTAGACTGCTGTGGGGCACAGACAGAGCGTTAATAAATCTTACCTTCATCCCTCCTTCCCTGTCCTTAGAATAATACTGTGGTGAGTGTGTCGGGCAAACCCTCAGGGAAGCTGCTTCACAGGGAGGGAGAGAAGAGCCAGCCCGCTTCTCGGAGCTGCTCTCATCTCCTGAAGACATGCTCTAGGTTCAAAATAGTTCTGCAGGAGGACCCAGACCCCTTTATCTTGGCTTCTGAACCCTGATGCCCTTCCTACTCGCTGCCTTTTAAACAAGGTGCTTGTGTTAAAGACAGGAGCCACAATGGCTAACCTAGATATGCAGAGTAATTCCCTCTTCACCTTGAACTTTAGCTGGGCCTCAGAGGGAAAGGCAGGAAGGGAACACAGAATGCTCCTTTGCCATGCCCACCGTGAGCAGGAAAGCAAACCCAATGGTTTTAGTGACCTCTGCACCAGAAATATTTTTGCATAAAATTTCTGAAGTATCTAGAAGAGCATCTTAAACTAAAGGAACTCCTGTAGCAAATGCAACTCGTTTAGTTCTGAAATATATGCTGTAACATCAAGGGGCTGTGGCACTAAATTCTTCTCCTCCTGTCAAAGGAAGACAAGGTCTGTGTTCACTGGTACCAGCAAGCTTACTGGGTTCTGGAAAAACTCTACTTTTCCATGTGTGTGACATTTTCCATTTATTCTGTCCATCAATCTGGCATCCCATTGACAGACTAGAGCATTTTGCTCAGTGGCCATTAGTAAGTTTCAAGGACATATCCACCCAGTACATAGAAGTAATAGAGGGGTCACAAGAATTTGTGACAAAATAAAATCTCAGGTTTTGTTTACATTTAAACAAAGGAAACAATGCCACAACGGGTGTGTCAACAAAATCTTAGGACAAAATCATCTCCCTCTAATTCACTGCAGTGTGACTTTCATACTTTTTCAATACAGCATACTGGTCCAATACCACTTTTAAGTTGCAAAATTGTTAACACGGCTAAAATAATATTCATTCCCTAACTATGCTGAGAACGTTCGAATCCTTACTCCCTATTGCTATTGGAATAAAAATAAAGGTACCCAGCAGTATTCTAAATGTCATGCTTCAAAGCTCCAAGACACTCTTTCTTCTGACACCTGATTGACAGATTATGGCTTTTGGATATCCATCAAATTAATAGATTATGACTTTTTGAAGCCAGAAACTATGCAATTATTGCCATGTTCTATCTATAAAGAGATAACTTATTCTTTGTCATCATCTTGTGTCTCAGAAGGCAGCCCCCATCCCGCCAACACATACATAGCATAATTATAAATAATTCGGTTCCTCCTGTCTTTTTTCTTTCCTGTATTCCCCCACCTCGAACATCCACAAAATAATTCAGTTTGAAAAAATGTTAGCACAGGAGATGGCTGACATGTCTCATATTTCTTGATAATGTTTTGCAAATTTAAATATCCACCATCTATGTGATCCCTGATGAGAGCTCCCCTCTGGTTTTATGTGTCTGATCCAAAGACTTCTCTGAAGCAGAATTAGGAATACAAGAACCAAGATATTTTCAGGTCTGGGTACCTGGCCCCTGCTGCAGTTAACTGAGGATTTCAACTCTGACATAGTAGAGACAGAGGTAGAAGGAAATTTCCCTGACTATTTGGAAAATTGCTAATACTTTCTATGCCCCTTCATTTGCATAGACTTCTTGTTCATTTCTAATCCCTTAAATCAGAGATGAAAACCAAATGATCCAATTACAATGTTAGTTACAGTGCAATCTCTAGTCTGATTCGAAGAAAGAGATCTCTATAAAGACAATTTAGAAGAGTGAAATTTAATCTGTCAATCCTGCCAATCAAGATGGTAATTCCCTAAGCTGATACGAGATGGCCGCAACACCAGATAAAGGTTCAAGGTTTGTTGAACTTGGGTGGAATTTCCTGCTAATTCTTCTCCCATTGCAAGAGAAAGCCTGCTTGCAATTCTAATCTTAAGGATTTTAGGACTGTGCATTCAAAAGCATGTTCTTTTTGTTTCTTAATGTTTATTTTTATTTTTGAGAGAGGGAGAGAGAGAGAGACAGGCACAAGTGGTGGAGGAGCAGAGAGAGAGGGAGACACAGAATGTGAAGCAGGCTCCAGGCTCTGAGCTGTCAGCACAGAGCCCAATGTGGGGCTCGAACCCACAACTGTGAGATCATGACGTGGGCCGAAGTTGGGCGCTTAACCTATTGAACCACCCAGGAGCCCCGTTCAAAAGCATGTTCTTAAAGGAGAAGAAAAACACAAACAGAAGAACCAACATAGTCAACTCTTGACCCCTGGAGTACACCTATCAAGTCCGAAGAAGAGTGTGGACTCCATTACCACGCTACACCAACGCTCATACTAGAGATGCGTGGAAGAGAACATTGCCAGATGTGGACAGAGCTTAAGAGGTCTCTCAACTTTAGGGGATTTGGAGTTGCTAATCTTCCCACATTGATGACTGAGCGTCTATGCATATATTAACAATGCGTGCAGTGTCATCTCCGTGAAACCTCCCTCAATCCACACTAATGTGAACACTCCTCCCCTTGCCCCTGACACATACCCTGCTCAGCTCTTTATACTCAATTTTTCAGGTTAAATACAATCTCCTCAAGAAACATTTCCCAACTCAGGATAAAAACCTTTTCACTGGGCAACTATCTTCATTCTTTCATAAGCTTCATGGCTCTCGGAATTATTTATCTAATACTGTCTTCTCTGCTAGATCATGTGTTCCAACAGGCCTGTGTCTATCTTGTTTACCACTGAAAAACCCAGAGCCCAGTGAAGTGCCTGAGTTACAGTCAGTGCTCAGTAAATGTTTGTTGTCCCAAAAATTTTAATTCCCAAGGCTCTTTCCTTAGAGATACTTTTCTTTCCTGTTAGTGACTTCCTAGAGAGAACTGTTATATTACTATTCTCAACTCCCTGCAAGAACATGAAGCCCAGTGAGTGTTTACTGAATGACAAAATGAGGAATTGTTGAATAAATCACAGGGCAAAGGAATAAATGACCATGAGTAGAAATAATGGCAAGATCTTGGAAATTAATCACCTACACCTACCAAATTCCTCATTGGGGCCAGTGCTTTACTGGGCACTAAGGAAGGACACAGGCAGTAAAAATACTTTTCCTTTCTTAAGTGAAACATGATATCCCCACCTACCAAGAAAGTCACAAGGAATTCTATGTATAATAGCTAATGAGTGAGGCCACGTAATTCAATGGAAGTACAATATCAGAGAGAATGGGAACAAGGCTTATAAGAGGCAGATAATCCAGAGGTGTGACTGATTACCCACAAGCGTAAGTAGGAAGGTGGGTGAGATGACATGGGACAAAAGGATTGGAACAGTTAAGAATGATACCGGGCATTTTGAATTGGAATGATTTCAAGAACATGAAAATCACAGATGGAAATATGATGGTTAGGAAACATTCATATCAATTATGGAGATATGATGGTTTGGAGGGACTAAAACTGACTTGAGGGTGGTCATAGCCTACTGGTGTGCTGAGTCTAAGGTGACAGGAACTTAGGAAAGAAATCAGAATAGAGAGAGAGAAGTAGGAGTCAACTAACTGCATGATAATAGTTGCTACCGTTTACTGAGGGTTAATGATTAGCATCACACTCTGCTAAACGATTTGTACATAATTTCAGGTGATCTTTGCAACAGAGCCCATGGGGTAGTTACTGCTATGCATCCTATTTTTCCCCTGTTTTGCAGATGAGAAAAATAAAGCTCAAAAGCTTAAGTGACTTCCCCAAATTCACATAACTAGAAAGTTACAGAGTTAGAATCTGAACACAAATCTTCCCATTTCAAGTCTTAGTTTTTAACTTAAGCACTGAAAAGCAAGGGGGAGCCTTGCCAAAGAGAAAATGGGGTTGGTCCCTGGATGCATCCTGGAAATGAAGCTCTTCTTTCCAAAATGAGTGGCAGTGACAGGGCGAGGAAAGGTGTTATCTGAAGAGATTCCTCCTTCTTCAGTGCGGACAGTGTACAGGGTGCTCATAGGACGGGCCCCTTCTCAGGGGGGCAACTTTCTCTTTCCCTTACTCTTGGACATGTCTGCCCCCCAGTGTATCTTCTCTTGTAGAAAACAATAGGTCATGAATGGAAAAGAAGCCCTAAGAAGACCCAGAAGGTAAACAGCTAAAATCTTCAGAAACTCAAATGTGGATCTGAGAAATGGAGTTCTGGAAAAGCTTGGGTATTAAGTTAACGTTTTGCTTGGGTTTTTGAATATTAACATTTTTATCAAAGTCTGAGTAGAAGATTTGGGTAGGCTATGCTATATGAGTAACAGATAAGGGTTAGTGATAAAAAAAAATAACTATGTATCTTAAAACTATTTATATGAAGTTTGCCTTAAAGACTTATCTGTATTGATATTGGGTGTATAGGTATAATTACTTTCTCTAAAATTTTACTTTAAAAATTTAAAATTGAAGCAGGGCACCTGGCTGGCTCAGTCAGTTAATCGTCTGACTTTTCAGTTCAGGTCATGATCTCACAGTTTGTGAGTTCAAGCTCTGCATCAGGCTCTGTGCTGACAGCTCAGAGCTTGGAGTCTGCTTTGGATTCTGTGTCTCCTTCTCTCTGCCCCTCCCCCAGTCATGCTCGTTTTCTCTCTCTCTCTCAAAAATAAATAAACATTAAAAAATTTTTTTTTAATTTTTGATTGAAGCTTTGTAAAGGCATGTTTATAGATGTGGCTTTGCTCAGGAACATTCCATCTTGAATAGTAGGAAAAGAAAAGGGCTTGTTGATTGGCTCATGTGACCAAGGTACAATACCGCCACCTGGTGACACTCTACACAATACAATATAGTGTCAAAAGTCAGTCTTCTGTTCTGAAATAAAACCATAAAAATCCTTCTGGATTCCCTTCTTCTGTCTTCATCATTTACTACTTATACAGTTGGTTCTATTCTCAGTTACTTTACTTTGGAGCAATTTATTGTAATGGTAAAAGAACATGAGCTTTGGTATTAAGCAGACGTGGGTTCAACTTTCAGGAGAGCCGGTCTCTGGCATTATGACTTTCTTCTTTTTCTTCATTTAAATGCTTCCAAAAGGAAGATGTGAAGATTTAATGAGATCTATATGCTTAGCACAGGGTCTGGCACACAGTAAAACAAAACATGAAAAGATCACTGCGCTGTTGATATGGTTCCTGTTACTAATGATCTGTGTTGGGAGATAGTGGGAAGCAAATTTACCTCAATGATCCTGCGCCTCCAAGAGGACAAACAGCAACAGCCATAGGAAAAACGTTTTGTTTATCTCTCAGGTACTAGACAGCTGTTACTACATATTAGGACCAGATGTTCCAAAATGATATGCAACATTATGCTCTATTCCAACTTTTGCTGAATTGCCCGTTGATGGAAAATGACTACTAGAGATGATTTATTAAGGGGAAATCTAGGGATGTGTCTTTAAGTTTCACACCCGACTACCCCAAATTATGCGTCATTCTGTATGCTCTGAACACGGCAAACGTCTGTCCGGCCCCTTCTGGGACTCTGTGGGGAACTCACCCCTCAGGGACAGTCCTCTCTGCCCTCTCGCGTCCAGGACAGCAGACCTGGGTGCACACAGTTACACAACCTATAAGCTCATGCTTCCTTAAAGATGTGAACGTTTCATTGACTCCAGAGTCACTGTTGCTTCTGATTTTGTTTCAAGTGATTTTTTTCTCTCATTTCAGACTCGTCTGTGCCTGAAGGAGAATCTGTTGGGGAAAGCACAGAGAAGGAAGAGGGAGGAATAGCTCTAAGCAGCTTCCTCTTATTAACAGGTCACGGCAGCCATTGTTCTATGGCTCCTACAAAAGCTTCTGGCTGTTTCCTGATCTCTCTAGATGACTTTCAAATGTTCTCATTAGGGGACTATTTGCAGTTCAGCACGAGGTCAAACGCTTTGGTGGCAACTGAAACATCCCTACTTTTGCTTCCCCAATTAATTCCCAGGCACAGGAAGAGGTCAATCTAGCCAGAGACCCATATAACTCGGTGACTCAAGAAACCCAGGCAGAGCCTTGAGTCTGGAGACCAGCAGCAACAACCCCACAGGGGCTGCTTTCCAATCCGTGTGTTTGTTCCTTAAGGTAGGTCAAGAATGAAGAGCACGTGATCGCTTCTCTTTACTTTTTTTTAAGGGGAAAATGTACAAATTGCAAGACATTCTCCATGCTGAGAAAACAGAATACAAGTCTGCCAAAGGGGCCAGGAGAAATATTCAGCACTTAAGCTGCTTATAGAGATCCATTTGCCACCTCCCTAACTAGAGTTCGGGACATTTGTCTTTGCGAGCCTACCAATCCAGCTGGGACATATCTCACTAGAGAGAGTGATGATGGGGGAGCAAATGGTTCAGCCCAATTATATATGCTTAATTGATCTAGATTCTAGAGGGCACACTCGTATGGAAAAGGTTTGCCAACTAATCACAAGAAAAGAAACAGCATCTTAATTGGGTGGCTTTACATTGGGTAATATTACAATTAGTTACAATGTCTAATAAGTTATCTATAATGCTTTTAATGAGAAACATTTAAGTCCTTCTGGAATTTTTCCAGTCAAATTAATTCTGAGGACTGGAGACAGTATTACAAGTAATGTTATCAGAATTACAATTATGCTAGTACTAGAATGGATCACTTAAAATAAAAGGCTCAATGGGTAGGTCCTAAAAGACCCACGATTTTCTCTGTAGGCTTTACTAATAGGGTGGTGGATAAGATATATCTTAAAGATGTCCCTTTCTCAGGTGCTTGATGGGGTGGTATGATCTATTGGGCTCGAGAGGCAGAGGACACAGCCCATCTGCTCTATACGGGGTGTCAGAGAAGGCAGTGCTTGCGTCTGAAACTCAGTTTTATCCAACACGCTGTCCCCACGTGTGACCAGGTACCAAAGTCTGCAGAGAGGAATGGCATCACAGAGAGGTGCCCAATCAGGGGTCTGCAGTGGGTTTCCTGTCATGCCCTTGGGAGGCATTATGCAAGCCTGAGTCTTGGTTTTCTCAGATTTGAGGCTCATTGTGGCCTGTGGGCCCAGCTGATCTAGCCCCTTCAATGCAGGTGGTAATGAGAGCAAGAAGGAGCGGTCAGAAGGACGCCCCTGTGCGGAGAACAGTACCAGTCCTGTTGTCATCTCCACCTTCCACTGGGGGAAACTCAGATTCCCAGAAATGCTAGAACTTGCTAAAGGTTCAAAGAAGGACAGATCTGACACCAAGCAAGGGCTCATACCCCCTTCGGCACAGCCACTCTTGGGCGTTCCCAGTTCTCTCCCAGACACTGTGCTGGACCATCACACACCTAGAGCACCCCACGAGCCCCGTGTGGATGATGACGGCTAGGGCGGCGGTTCCCAAACTTTAGTGTGCCCCAGAATCACTTGGGAAGCTCGTGAAAACACAGATGCTTGGGTCACACCCCAAGGAATTCGGAATCTGTAGGTCAGAGGCAGGTCCCCCAAACCCCTTCATTTTTCAGACTATACCATGTGATACTGAAGTGTGTAGTCCAGACTCCAACTTCGGCCCAAATGGCTGTCCTTAGTTGTAGCTTTCGGCCAAGAGTCATGTTGCATACGCCAGTACAGACCCTGAATGTTTCACTGTCAGCTTCTTCTGTCCTTTGTGGAATGAAGCCCTAGACCTAATAATAGCCTTGGCAGTGCGTCCCAGGCACCTTTAATTATCTGTGGGTCTGATGCCTCCCAAAGGTTAGCAGTTCTTGTCACCTCTGCCCTCCCTGCTGGAGATCGTCACTCCCCTCATGATCAGGGCTCATGAGACACAGGGACAAACCAAAATCGTAGGTGCCAGGATTCAGCAGAACAGTCAAACTAGGAAGCCACAGGCCCATGGTTTGTATGCTGCTTCTCGTGAGTCTTCATAAAGTCACTAGGTGCCCTACCACTGTGTCCCCTCTGGGGTGTGAGCCGTGCCACAACATCTATTTGGCATTCATGGCATCAGCAGCACACGTGAGCTCTAAAGACTCAGAGCGCAGCCCTGGTAATGATGTAGCAATAGATGGAGTAACATTCGAGTAGAGATGAGAACCTGTGTTAATATTAGGTCAGCCAGACAAATACAGGTGTTTCTGAAAAACTGTATTAGGCTTTAACTTATCTCATTTCGAGACAGCTTTGAAAGTAGAGCATAAAAAGATTGAAAAGGCTCCCTAACCACACAGTTGTGAACGCCTGCCGTGGCAGGGCAGAGGTACAGGAAAGCCCAGGGATGTCGTAAGCAGGAATGAGCTGTGGGAACACGGATGGGAGCTGAGGGTGACTGTAACTTCATGACCGTCTCAGACACTGGGTATGCCCTGTCGTGGAGCCTCCTGCCCTCGCTTGTCCCGGCTCTGGCTCTGAGACAAACATGTGACAATACTCAGCTCCTGTCGGCCCATGAGCCTCTCACCTCCTGCCCCAGGGCTTCCTTCTTGGCTCTACAGGGAAGCCTCATCCACACAGGCACAGCCCAAAGCTGGAGGAGAAGGAGCGTCCCCTGGGAAAACATTTGGCCCATGGCAGATAGGAGAGTGGATACACCTTTCCTCCTCCCGCCCCTCCACCAAGGAGGCAGGCTTCTCCGGGCAGCGCCCTGCAAACTTGTCAGTTGCGCTTGGAGGTGTCCAGTCAGCTGAGCACAACCTCACCTTCTCCCCCTCCTTCTCTACTTCACCACCCTGCTCCTTCACCCATGCTCTCTGGGATCATCTTCCCTAACACAATATGAACACATACATAAGCCCCCTGCTCTGTGGGGTGCCCAGCTAGAGCAGGACTGAAAGCTGATCTCCTAAATTCAACATCTGACTCTCATTTCTCTGCTAGTAGGTGAGGCAACATAAATAAGTTGGTATAAAATCACTTCTAAAGATCCAAGTCCGGGCATTCCCTTCCCAGAAGGAATAGCTGACTCCTCTCTCAGTTTGGAGAGAATCCCCAGAATGCTTAGAGTTGGCCTCGGGGCAAGAGAGGAATCCTTGTTTAAGGGAGAGGCCCAGGACCTGTTACTGAACGTAACTCAGTGCCAGGCCAGCACAGTGCATTCTATGTAGGTTCTCCCCGGGAGGCATCAGCCATCTTGGCAAACCCTCTGATTCTCAAGGATGTGGAAGAGCCTCACTGGGTGGTCGGAGGCAGGCCGGCTCTGGGGTTGACCAACCTAACTTCAGTCCTGGCTTCGCTGCTTTCCATCTGTGTGACCCGGGGCACACAATTTCTCCTCTCTAAGCTTTCTCTTTCTCATCTGGAAAATGGGAGTATTAACAGAACCATCCTCATATTGTTGTGATGTGCACAGCAGATGACTGAAGCTCACTCGCATGCCGCACTTATCATGGTGCCTGGGTAATAGTAAATGGTAAAAAAAAAAAAAAAAAAAAGTGAGCTTCTGTTACTGTTGTCATTGCTCCGTGAGGGAGCCCAGACTTCACTGCATGTTGATTCGATCTGCAGTGCCTGTGCCATCCCTCACAGCCCACTGCCCACCCCATACAAGTGGGAGGTCAGCCTGAGGCATCCGCCAAGTCTTCAGGCCTAGGTCTCTTTACAGAAGCAACAAACACAGTGTGTGCCCATCCATCCATTTGAGTGGGAGGGCTGGTGATAGCCTTGCTGTGCTGTCATCCAGAAGCCTTGCCTTCAAAGGGAATTTTGGCTGCCTTACTAAAGTGACTCTATTATTTAATGTACACAAAAAGTTCCGTATGTGGCATAATTGGTACAACAATTATGTTGTTGGAGGATCTTGGAAAGACAGAAAGACACCTAAGGACGAACTCACCCCAGCTGCCCCAAGCAGGTTCCCCAGAAGCTAAGGGCCTTGGCAAAACCAGGTGTGCGATGGCTGTAGGCAGAGAGGGACATGGCCTAGGGTCCAGGACCTGAAGCTCCGGACTCCACTCCCTGCCATGCGGCTCTGGGAGGATGTAAGGAGACTTGTATACACAACTGGTTCTCATTTATGGTAGTTCTGGTCTATAAAGTCACCCTGAACACTGAATCAGCAAACATTAAACCAGGGCTCCTGGTGCAAACATAGGGTCAGCTTCCTGCAAGCCTCCGGTCACAACATTTCTGCCATTCAATCAATATACGACCTTTTTTTTATATGTGTTTCTATTTAAAGACAACTTATTTAATGTATAGGTTGATGCATTAACGTTGAACTCACAGCCAACAACGCTATAACCTGTGCCTGAACGAAGCTGGTCTAACACATATTTTCCTCAAAACACAGCCTTCTGCACTTAGGGACACCAGACACATTATACTCACGGGCCATTTTAAACAGCAAAATTGCCAACAAAGAGCAAAAAATGTACAAAAAAAAAATGGCCCTGAATATCAGCAAAAGGACACTTGTTTGCACCATGAGAAGGAAACCAGAAAGGCAGAATTTCACCTTTTGGGGCCTCAGCTTGGAACATGCATGTCAGATAATTCAAATTTTTCATTATTCTGTGCCTGTCCGCAAAGGACCACAGGAGACCTGTGAGTATTGATTTGGAGTTATAAATACAATTTAGTGAATAGGCAAATTCACAAGTACAGAATCTTCAAGTAATGAAGATCACCTCTGTGTGTGTGTATAACATACATACATATATACATACACACATACATATATACATACATGTACATGCATATATACACACACACATATATACATGCATACATACATGTGTATAAAATAGCCTAGTTTCTATACCATATATTATCAAAAAATATGAGTAATGTTAACTGTTTCAACAAAAATCTGTCACTAGGTAAAAATAAATCCTCCTTTGTCATGGACTCAACAAGCCAGGTGCAATTGTAAGTATAGTCAATAGTCAGAGACAAACAAGATTTTCTTCTCTTGGAAAAAAAAAAAAACTTAAAAAAAATCTCCCATAGAAAGTGAGGGTGTTTTAAGGAAACATGCGGGAAAAATTTGGATCCCTTCTCCCTGCCATCAAGATGGGAAGACTTCCAGCCTTCTCCTCGAGAAAGTTATGCATCAAAAGTACAGCTGACTCCTCCTGCCCACCTGCTGCACGGACAGGACCCCGGGACCACGCGGGGCTCACTGGCCGGCGGCTTCCACTGGGTATCACTCGGCCCTCACTCTCAGGCACCAGGCACTCACCCTGAATTTATCAGTTAGCTAGTGTAGGTCACTATCACAGACCAGGGAGATTTGAAAAACCCAACCAGGCAGTAGGACACTCTTGCCCTCCAACAACAATCCTTCCACCTGGGAGAAGAGACGCAGCCACAAGAACGGGAAATGGCAACTTGCTCTGCAGTGTTGCTGAGCAAGATGTAATACCAGCGTCAACAGAAGCTAATACCAATGTAGCACTTGCCTTGTGCCAGGCCTACGGTGCCCACCCTTCTTCTCCCTTTGGCTTTGAGGGACCACCTTGTGAGACAGGGGCTGGTAATATCCTGTTTTCCCCAGAATGAGACTGAATTTCTAAGGTCAAGGAACTCTGCTCAATGACCTACAGTTTATAGGAGCACAAGTGGATCTAGAACTGTCCTAAGAGTTCACGTGACTCGCACCCCAAAGTAGGTCTGTGATGCTGGAGGGCAGAGATGGATTTCTGAAGGGAAACTAAAAAAAAAGGATTTCTCCTCCACCTCCAGGCTTTATTCTCTTAGAACCTCATCCAGCAGGGAGGTAGGTTCTCTAGGACAAGACGGACAAGGGCAGTGCACTCACCCACAGACTCCGATTTTCATTCTTTTACACCAGCCTGAAAGACAGGGTTTTTTTGTTCCCTTCCTACAGGGCAGAGGACTTTCCCCTTCCTCCTGCTGATGGTCTGGCGGCGGCATGCGCTTCCCAAGTGCTATTTGACATTTAGGTCCGGTGTTTTTCTGCTTTATACCATAGCAGAGGCTTCTATTGACTCTCTCAAAGATTAATCAGAGGTCCTCAGAATTGCTTATAAAGTGCTTTTGTCTCTATACCAGAACACAACACTCAAGACAGGAGGACACGCCTCTGGGTGAGCCTTGAGCGCAGCAGGGACAGATTTGCCAGGAACCAGCCCCGTCTCCTCCCACACGACCCTTCCTAACCTGCCATCCAGTCCTCTGCCCACCCAGGCGGCCTCATTAGCCAGGCTTTCACAGCTAAGGATCCAAAGAAAGAAAACTCCCTCAATTGTTTCTCAATCGCCCTCATTCGTTCTCATCAAATTAATCTCTTTTTAAGTATGAAAGTAATACATTCTCATTGACATATATTCAGACAATACCTAAGTGGAGAAAACACGAAGTTAACATCTACTTCCTTCTCAAGAAAACTGCTAACACTTTGGTGGATATCCTTCGACTATTTTTCCTACACCAATACATGAAGTATGTGTGTGCGTACGTGTGTGTACATGTGTGTGAGCACACTGGGTTTTTTTTAAATTAAATTAATATGAAGTTTTATAACTTGTTTCCAGGCAACACACCGAGGAGACCTTTTAGTGTTAGAATCTCCGTGTCTCCTTTGTTCTTCTGAGAATAAGTGGAGTCTGTTGTGTGGATGCACCATCATTATTTACCTGGTACTCCCCGGCAGGTGTCCCCAGGATGACAGGGCTGTCCTACGTCTGCGCTGTATTATCTGGTGGCCATTAGCCACAGGAGGCATTGAGCCCTTGAAATGGGCCTCATGAGACGGAGGGGCCGAATTGTTAATTTTTAATTTTCTTTAATTTGATTAATTAAAATTTAAGCATAACTAGTCACATGTGGCTAGTAGCTGGCGTATTGGACAGTATAGATTTAATGAGTCCCCTAATTGAAGGGCACACATTAGCTTTTCCCTAAATTGTTTCCATCAGATATTCTGATGGGATACACATCTGTATGTGTGTGAATATCTGAGTGCTAGCTCATTATTCCCTAATTGAGGTTTTCCCCAACACTTGGTGTTCTCTATTAATAATAAGCCAGGCTTCTACAATTTGTATTTATTTCTAATACAATAAAAGGCAGATGTGTCCATATATTTGCTGTAAAGTAGCCTCAAGGCACAGAGCTTCCTGTATGCATTTAGCATCCTGTATGCGTTTAGCATCCATGAGTTGCATGGTTGCAGCAGCCCAACGGGCTGGCCTTCTACAAGGTGCTACTGCTGACAGCCAGGCTTTCACCAAGGAGGTACCTGCCCCACCCCCCAGCCCCCCCCTTGGGGAGAAAGGCCTGCCGCCTGCCTGGCATGAATGAGCTGGCAACCTCTTTACTCAGTGCTTGCAATAATGCGTCATTAATAGTGCTCATATGAAAGCACGACAAGCTATATTTTAGTCTGTTTCTTAATGTCCCTCAATTTCCCATTCCTATCTGTTCCTGCCCGTCCCCAGAAAAGCATAAATAAGGGGTTTGGCTGCCCTTCACGTAATTAGGCTGTGATCAGAGCTAATCTGTGGCGATGGATGATATGTGCGTGCTCGGGACTATCTCTCCCTACAACACGGGGCGGGGAGAGCTTGATGCCAACGTCTCTGGGTCGGCATGAACAATGAGCTGCTGTGGAGCAGGATGAGAGGAGGCAGGGGACGGACAGCTGTGTCCCTCCGGCATGAAACACCGCAATGGCCCCTGGGCAATCACCACTACTCGGTGACCCCTTCCTTCATAGAGACCAGGCCTGCTGTGAGGGGCCACTGCCATGCTCCTGGGAGGGAAGCAGGTGGGTATTTGGTTTGTCTTTATGACTTCTCCAATGAACTTAATAGATTTTCTTAAACCTAATGAATATTAAATTCTAACCAATTTTAGGCTTCCAAAGGCTCTTCTCATCTTTGTTAACATCCACATATATCTTACTTTTATTGCCAAAACAAAACTGTAGCAGCATCAACAGACCTCTAAATAAAGGAAGGGGGAAAAATCACCTCTGATGCTGAAAGCCCTACAAATCAAAAGGTTTTCATTTTTCCGTGCTCCCTTTCTGTCTTTGCTCATGCGTGTCCATAATTTGTGTCTGAGGCTGCTCTGCTGTCTTTGGTTCCAGGTGTGCAGTGTAGGGGATTTCGTATAACTCAGAGCTTCAGTGGATTTTCTCCTGGGCCCTCAGTCTTACTTCATCCACGTCACCCCTGGCCCCCGACAGTTTCTGTTTTACCAGGTCTTGATCTAAAATTAAGCCCCGTGCCCCCGTTGGACCATGGCCAGATGGACTAACTCTGGTCAGTGGGTATTGTCTCACCAGTAGGACTTCCCCCACACCCTTGCAGGCACAAGAATGCCCATATTGGATGGTTTCAGCACATGATTATTATGACCGGTGCTTCCTCTGCCAAATTTTGTTGTGAAACATTTTCCATTTCACCCCTGATAGACCTATGTTTGTCTGCCTTGGCTTAACTCACTTTTGACGTGCAATTCCCATGCCCCCATATTTGACTGTTTTACTTGTATCTGAGTAACCTGTGTTTATCTTTGGAAACTTAATCCTGGATAAACCAGTGTACTCAGTTCATGGAGGTTCCCTGGACCCTGTGTTCTCCGGGCCACCATTTTTTCTCTCCTCTTTTTCTCAACAGCTTCCTCTGAACCTAAAACCTCGGCCAAGCTGGATGCAATATATACAGTAAAGAAAGTCGTGCTTTGTGCTTTTAAAAATTAACATCATTGGAGCACCTGGGTTCCAGGTATGAAGTCAGTTAAGCATCCAGCTTCAGCTCAGGTCATGATTTCATGGTTCGTGGGCTGTTGAAGTCCTGCATCCGGTTCTGTGTTAACAGCTCAGAGCCTGAAGCCCGCTTGGAATTCTGTCTCTCCCTCTCTCAGTCCCTCCCCCACTCATGTTCTGTCTCTCAAAAATAGGTAAGCATTAAAAAAAATTAAAAAACAAATTTAAAAAATTAACCTCATTTTCCATGAATTTTCTCCAATTAACACGTTAGCTTTATTTTTTCTGTTTTTAAAGACTGTTTCCTTTTTTCTCTTTTTTGTTTATTTATTTATTTTGAGAGAAACAGAGAGCACCAGTGGGGGAGGGGCAGAGAGAGAGAGATTGAGACTCCTAAACAGAATCCCCACTGTTAGTGCATAGTCTGTGACTCGGGGCTCAATCCCACAGAATGTGAGACCATGACCTGAGCTGAAATTAAGGGTCAGACGCTTACCTGACCGAGCCACCCAGGTGCCCCTGATTTTGTTTTCTATGGAATGGATGTTCAATCACATCTTAAATCGTTTCTTAAAGCAATGGTCTCAACATGGAATGACTTGGTGTCCCCACCAGGAGATGCTTGAGGATAGCTGGAGGCATTTTTGGTGGTCACAGGGAAGAGAGGCAGGTTTAGTGGGTCAAGGACAGGGAGGCTTCTGGACATCCCGCTTTGTACAAGATTGAGCCCACCACGCAGAATCATCCATCCAAGTGACAGCATGCTAGTGGAGAACCCTTGCCCTAACGTTCAGATTTTCCCGTTTTGTAATGACATTTTCACAAGTCCTCAAATCCATCTCACTCATTGTTGTGCTCCCAGTGCCTCGAGAGCGTAGCTACCTGTGGTGCGCTCCTGTGGACACAGTGGGTTTTGGGTTTTTTTTTTTTCCTTATTAAGAAAACTTCACATAGGGGAGTTTGTATCTCTACATACGGTTTTTGTGTGTTTGCAACAGCTAGTATATACTCTTTCCTTTCCTAAAATTTATATTTTATACAAAATTTTTGTACCAATTTCTACATGGGAGTGGATACACAGTGCCATTTTTAATAATTTTGTACAGTGGCACCTGAGTGGCTCAGTCAGGTGAGCATCTGACTCTGGGTTTCAGCTGGGGTTGGGATCTCATGGTTAGTGAGTTCAAGCCCTGCATTGGGCTCTGTGTTGACAGTGCATAGCCTGCTTGGGATTCTCTCTCTCTCTGTGCCCCTTGCTCACTTGCACACACACACACACACACACACACACACACACACACACACACTCTCTCTCTCTCTCTCTCTCTCTCTCTCTCTCAAAATAAATACATTTTAAAATAAAATATAAAAAAGACGACAATTTTGTACAAATGCACACAGAGGGCACGTAAGCTCAGCTGGCACGCTGTGCTGCCGTAGCCTTGCTTCTTGCATTTCCTTCTCAATGCCAAGACCATCTTCCATTGTCACCAATCTTATATCTGTTTACGAATGACGTGTTTCTACCTTTGGAGTAATACAGAGTATTCTGATTCCAACGCTGTAAAAATGGGAAGAGAGTAGTGGGACCAGGGCCAAACAGACAAGTTAACACCATCTAGACACTGAACACAGATGATGCTGAATCTTTGAAAAAGTTGTATCAACCCGTAGGAACTATCAGCAACTATGTATTGTTTTTTTCTCCTGGTATAATTTTGTATAAAATAGGGATGATAATAATACCTATTGAACCTCACTGGTAGACTTCCTGTTTGCAGCTACTATGAACAAACCAGAATGATGAGCAAAAAAAATTAAAGTCACCATAAGACAATGGAGAATGTTTTCGGGGCTGTGATCAGAGAAATCCAAGAAAATTCATCTTTGGGGCTAATTCATCTGAATATCAAGTATATAACCAAAGTACAATTACAGACTCCTCAACACACACACACACACACACACACCACCACCACACACACAAAATATACACTTTTCCCACAGTGCTTTTTTTGTTGAGGGTCTATTTTTCTATTTTGTAATAGGCACTGGGAAAGCAAAGAGAAACAGAATCCACCTAGGGTACATTTAAATGGAGAGAAACGAGCATGGCAGACCGTCATGACCTCCCCCATGTACTAGGGAGAGTCCTATGCTCTTCAGGTATAATTTAATTTTCACAATCACCCGTTGGGATCAGTACTATTTTACATTATTTAATAGATGTGGAAACTGAGGCACTAAGAGGCTATCTAACTTACCCCAGACCACACACTTCACAAGCAATAGAGGTATAATTTAAAGTCAGGCAACCTGACTCCAGTCTTAAACCCTGGGCTATCCTCTTTCTTGAGACAGACACAGAAAGAAAGAAGTATATTAAAATGCAATGACGATGTAATTTATCCCAGGTATGCAAGGCTGGTTTACCATTCTTAAATTAATTAATGTAATCTAACATATAAACAAGCTAAAAAACAAAAATCACATGATTAGATAAGTCGGTCCAAAAAAAGGAACTTGGCAAAATCCAACACCTATTCTTAATTAAAACGCTCAGCAGAGTGGGAATAAGGGACACTTAACTTGAAAAATAATGTCTACCAAAATTCTACAGCGAGTATCATATTTAATGGTAGGAAACCCAAAACGTTGCTGATAAAATCAGGTACAAGGCAAGAAGGTCCCCTCTCACCACTCCTTTTCAACATTGCAGAGGAAGTCTTAGTGAATGCAATAAGACAGTAAAATAAAATAAATGGTAAACTGATTGGGGAAAAAAAAATAAAACTGTCTTAGCTTTCTGATAACATGAATGACTATGCACAAAATCTGAAGGAATCAATAAAACTTCTGAAAATAATAAGTGATTATGCCCAGTTTCCAGGAGACAATATTAATATACAAAAATCAATCATTTTTCTTGC
This sequence comes from Mungos mungo, assembly GCA_004023785.1. Taxonomy (NCBI): domain Eukaryota; kingdom Metazoa; phylum Chordata; class Mammalia; order Carnivora; family Herpestidae; genus Mungos; species Mungos mungo. The sequence goes on along the minus strand of PISW01001503.1, from coordinate 45,700 downwards.
CACTTGCAACAACATGGATGGAACTAGAAGGTATTTTGCTAAGTAAACTAAGTCAAGAGAAAGATAGATATCATATTTCACTCATATGTGCGATTGGAGAAACACAACAGATGAACGTAGGGGAAGGGAAAGAAAAATAAAATGAAACAGAGAGGGAGGTAACCCATAAGAAACTCTTAAATATAGAGAACAAACTGAGGGTTGCTGGAGGGGAGGTAGGCAGCGGATGGGTCATATGAGTGATGGGCATCAAGGAGGACACTTTTTGGGATGAGCACTCGGTGTCATATGTAAGAGATGAATCACTAGGTTCTACTCTTGAAGCCAAGACTATGCTATATGTTAACTAACTTAAATATAAATTTAAAAAATCACTTTCCTGTATACCAGCAATAAACAAAAGAAATATGAAATTAAAAACATAATACCATTTATATCAGTAACCTCCCAAAATTAAATACTTATGTGTAAATCAAACAGAATATGTACAAAATCTATATGAGAAAAATTATAATACTTTTTTCAGAGAAATCAAAGAACTAAATAAATGGGATGTATTTCATGTTCATGAGTAGGAAGACTCAATATTGGCAATATGTGAGTTCTTCCTAGCTTGATCTATGGAGTCAACAAAATCCCTATCAAAGTCCTGGAAAGTTATCTTGTGGATATCAATAGACTTATTCGAAAGTTTATATTGGAAAGGCAAAATCCCCAGAAGAGCTACCACACCATTGAAGAGGAGCAAAGTCAGAGAACTGCCATAACTCAATTATAAAACTATAATGACGAAGACAGTATGGTATTGTTAAAAACTGACTAGAATAGAATACAGAGCCACATAAATATAGTCAACTAACCTTTGAAAAAGAAGAAAGGCAGTATAAATGCCTGGGTGGCTCAGTAGATGAGGTGTCCCACACTTGATTTCAGCTCATGTCTTGATCTCACAGTTCATGAGATCGAGCCTCACATGCATTAGGCTCTGCACTGACAGCACAGAGCCTGCATGGGATTCTCTCTGTCTCTGTCTCCCTTTCTGCCCCTCCCTCACTTGCACACTCACATGCACACACACACACTTTCTCTCTCAAAATACATAAATAAACACTTAAAAAAAAAAGCAATACAATGGAGCAAAGATAGCCTTTTGAACAAAGACTATCCAGCTAAAACAACTCTATATCCACACTGCAAAAAAGGTCTAGACACAGACTTTACATACTTCACAAAAATTAACTCAAAATGGATCAGAGACCTAAATGTGAAACACAAAACTATAAAACTCCTGGAAAATAACATAGTTGAAAACTTAGATGACCTTGGGTATGCCAAAAACTTTCTAGATCCAATGACAAAGGCATGATCCAAGAAAGACAGAATTGATAAGCTAAACTTGTAAAAATTGAAAACTAAAAATTTGGCCAAAGACATTGAAATTCACCAAAGAAGATATACGGATGGCAAATAAGCATATGGAAAGATGCTAAACGTTCTATGTCATTAGGAAACTGAAAATCAAAATGACATACCACTACGCACCTATGAGAAAAGCCAAGATCTAAAACACCGACGACACTAAATGCTGATGAAGACATGGAGCAACAGGAATGCTTCCAAAGTGCAGCCACTTTGGAAAACAATTTGGTGCTTTCTAACAAAAGTAAACATACTATGTGATCCAGTAATTGTTCTTCTTGGTATTTATTTACTCAAAGGAGTTGAAAACTTATGTCTACACAAAAACCTGCACACAAGTATTTATAACAGCTCTATTCATAATTGCCAAAGCTTGAAAGCAAAGATGTCTTTCAGTGGGTGGATGGAAAAATAAACTGTGGTCCATCCAGACAATGGAATATTATTCAGCAATAAAAAGAAAGGAGCTAGTGAGCCATGAAAAGCATGGAGGGATCTAAAATGTATATTACTAAGTAAAGAAGCCAGCCTGAAAAAGTATAATTCCAATTACATTTGACAATAACGTAAACAACATGGGTTTGAACAGTACAGGCCCATTTATATGCAAAGTATATCCATAAATATAGCATAGTGTTATAAATGTATTTTATTTTCCTTATAATTCTCTTGATAACAATTTCTTTTCTCTAGCTTATTTTAAGAATGCCATATATAATACCTATAACATACAAAAAATATGTTAATCAGTTATTTATGTCATCAGTAAGACTTCCTTCCAGTCAACAGTAGGTTATTAGAAGTTATGTTTTAGAGGAGTCAAACGTTACACAAAGATTTTGTGCAGGGGTTCAGTGCCCCCAACCCCAACACTGTTCAAGAGTCAACTATATATGACTTTCTAGAAAAGGCCACAGTATGGAGACAGTAAAAGAACTAGTGGTTGTCAGGGGTAGGGAGAGGAGAGGGATAAAAAAGCAGAACGTGGACTTTCAGGGTAGTCAGATGGTCCGTATGATGCTATGAGGCCGAATGCGTCATTATTCACTTCAGATCCACGGCGTGTACAGCCCTAGGAGTGAACCCGAGTGGAGACCACGGGCCTTGTCGGGTAGTGAGGTGTCAGCACAGATTCGCCGGTTGTGGCAACGGCGCCAGTGCAGGGTTTTGAAGGTGCGGAGGCTGTGCGTATATGGGGGCAAGAGGCACCCGTGAGACCTCTGCCCTTCCCTTCACCTTTGCTGAGAATCTGAAACTGCTGGTGCAAATAAAGTCTGCTTGAAAATTGAAAAAAAATGAATGCAAGCAAGTACAACCCTCCCTCTCCAGCCTCCTGTCTCATCACACACACACACACACACACACACACACACAGGAACACCATTCAAATGCAACCAGCCAGCCATACTCCTGAGTCCCCCTCTCCGGCCATGCTGGGCTGGCTGACATTCTCTCTCCGCCCTATACCTTTGAACCACTGATTTCTCTACTTAGAAACCCCCTCTCCATCCCCGCACCCCCAGTTTGTTTGACAATATGGTGCCCACTCCCAGCTCAGGCATCACCTTCTGGCTGCCCCACCCTGACTCAGGCCGGATGCTCTTTCTCTGTACTCCCAAATCAACACCACAGCCCATCCCACCAGCTCAGCACTCGCCAGTCTGCACATTAACTCTCCACTTAATTCTCTGTCTCCCCCACCGGCCTGGAGATGTGCCAGGGTCTAACAGGTGTGTCTAGGCATCTTAGAACCTCGTGAAGATCCTGGCACATAGCAGGTGCCCACTAAATGCTAGCTGAAATGCCCTTGAGTGGTGAGCTGTTACCTTAAGGCATCCTGTTTGCGCCATCCTGTTTGTGGGTGGGCTTGCCCACTCCGGGTCACAATTTCCACACTGTTGAAGAAAGCGTCCTCACTGCACTTTATCCCTCACGGTGCCTTGGTGTTTGTGTAGCATTTATGACTAATAGGCCTTCTTTACTCGTTGCTTCTCCCACTAAAATAAAAGCTCTATGAAGCAGGGACCTGGATGTGTCCATTGCTTGGTGCTCACCATACCTGGCACTCAGTAAACGTGTTGAATAGATGAATAGATGAATCCTGATACAATGGGAAAGGGAGGGTAATTACCTCGGATTTTTTTCTGAAACCCCTCTCCAATCCCTAGAGCCCGCCCTATATTCCAGAGCCAAGCGAATGCGCCCAAGCTGGAGAACGAGCAGTCCCATGGATTGTTAGCTGCATGGCCATGGGCCTCAGCTGCCTCATCTGCAGAATGGGTACCGTCATAGCCCTCACCTCACTGCTGCCCCCAGGCGTCAATGAGGTGATACGAGGAAAGCGTAAGTTCTCAAGGCAAGGCACACGGCAGGCGCTACACATTTCTCATGTTCAATATTACAATCTGAGAGCCCGTTCTCACCCCTTCTGTGCCCCCTGCTACGCGGCATGCAGCAGACTTGTTCCGAATGTAAAAAGAACCTATTTAAATCCTGGTTCCTCTTTTTAACTGCACGGCATCCCTATCCTTACCCACAGTCTGCTCCCCTGGGGATGTCTGCCCCCAAATAAAGGTTGTCAAACATTTTAAATGTTATTAAATTGTCCAGTAAATGGGAATGCCCAAAGCAGAGAGCCAGTCAGTCAGGATTATTTGAGAGCTTCAAAAAGACAGAAGGAAACCATTATTAGGTTTAAGAATATTACGTTCCCTCTCCCACACAGACTTTATCTAAATCTTCATTTAATTGGCAGCCTTCAGCACTGTCAGAATTGCATTCTGAGAACCAGGAGAAGTTTTCAAACATTCACGCAATATTATACGCTTGGCTCAAATCTACTCAAGGGGAAAGAGCAATCCTTTCTGCGAGGGATTTGGGGAATGCCCTGTCACTGACACTGCGAGGGCCAGGGACCTGACCTGGAGTGGAATCAGACACTGGCACCAGCGTGCGAGCTCAGACATGCCAGCTGAGGTTGAAGGCAGAGAGAGTCAGCCCCACTGCCCCCCCCCCAACTCTACAGGTGGTTACTTGGGGACAAGGACTGGTGCCTTCCGTCACCGTAGCTTCAGAGTCTCCCACACTGCCTGGCACCGTGGGCATGAAATAGATGCTTCTAGGACTAATAACCGTCTTCATGGTTGTCTGTAATAAGGGAAATCGATGCTCAGGCTCCAGTGGTTCTCACCAGAAACTGGGCTGGAAAAGAAACCTTCTGATTTCCCCATCTTCTTCCCTGACCCCCACCACGCAGCTTATTAACATGCCTCACTGATTTCATGATGTCTTCTGCTGTCTGATCTGTCTCCTCCTCTCCTCCCTCAGTGCCTTGCGGGGGCCTTCAGCCTTCCTCTCTGGGACCAGGGCAAAGGTGCCTACATGCCCCCCAGGTAGCACCCCCAGGAAGGCACAAACATACCGATGGTTGGAAAACCCAGACTGAACAGAGTCACTCTGCCGCTTAAAAATCCCTCAAACCTCCAGATGGCCTACAGGCACATGAAATGATGCTCAACATCACTCATCATCAGGGAAACACAAATCAAAACCACACTGAGATACCACCTCACGCCGGGCAGAGTGGCTCACATGAACACATCCAGAGACAACAGATGCTGGTTAGGGTGTGGAGAGAACGGGCACCCTCCTACACTGTTGGTGGCAATGTACACGGGGCAGCCACTCTGGAAAACATTGTGGAGGTTCCTCAAAAATCTATCCATAGAACTCCCTTATGACCCAGCAATAACGCTGCTAGGGATCTACCCAAGAGATACAGAAATGCTGATGCATAGGAGCACATGGACCCCAATATTCATAGCAGCACTGTCAACAATAGCCAAATCATGGAAAGAGCCTAAATGTCCATCACCTGATAAATGGATCAAGAAGATGTGGTATATATACACAATGGAGTATTACATGGCAATGAGAAAGAATGAAATATGGCCATTTGTAGGAAAGAGGATGGACCTCGAGGGTGTCATGCTAAGCGAAATAAATCAGGCGGAGAAGGACAGATACCATATGTTTGCACTCATAGGTCTAACAGAAGAACAGGAGAGACCTAATGTTGGACCAGGGGGAGGGGAAGAGGGAAAGAGAGTTGGGGAGAGAGAGCGATGCAAAACGTGAGAGACTATTGAATACTGAAAACAAACTGAGGGTTGAAGGGGAAGGGGAGGGGGGAAAAGAGGTGGGGTGATGGAGGAGGGCACTTGTGGGGAAGAGCACTGGGTGTTGTATGGAAACCAATTTGACAATAAACTATTTTTAAAAAAATAAAATTAAATAAATCCCTCAAGGCTCCCACTGCCGTCAGGACATGGTGGCTGTGAAGCAGTCCGGGGCCCCCCTCAGCCCCGGCTGCCAGCCCCTCCATGCCATGCCTTCCTTCTGACTGAGGGCTTCGGGTAAGCACTGCCATGCCGTTTTCTGACTGCCTACTTCCTGTTGATCCTTCAGGGCCCATTTCAAACACTGTGTCCACCAGAAAGACTTCCTCAATATCTCTCTCTCCTCTCCTCCCACAAGCAAGGCCAGTCTGTCCTCTGTCCAGGGGGTCTATGGCTGTTAACACCTTATTTCTTTATTTTTCATTTACATTAAACTAAGCCACTACAGGAAGTGTGTGAAAGCCTCAGTACACAGCTCAGTATTTCCACAAGCAGCTGTGCAACCAGTTGGAAAATAAAACACTGTTGGTTTCTCAGAAGCCCCCTCCTGCCTTCTTTGTAACTACTTTGGAAAACTGTCTGGGGGAAAGTACCAAAGCCAAAATCAAACTGTTTTCCAAAGCGGTTTTACTCCCAGCCCCCCTGCCTTGACAAAGTGGCGATCTTGTCTGTTTCACCTCCTGAATTATGAGATCCTGGGATCAGAAACGAAAATTTGGTTACCTCCTTATCACCAGCTCCCATCACAGAACTGGCACATGATCGGTACTCTATAAATGTTGAATGAATGTAGGAGTGAAGGAATGAATGAATGAATAAGAAGGATAAAGAACATACAGCCTCAACCTGGACAACGGTCTTGAATTTTTTCTGACCCATGCTGTGTTAAGCACACGGTCCTCATTTGGAACCCACAGCAGCGCCGTGATTCTGGGATTCCCACTGGAACTCACAAAAGACCAGATGTCCTCTAGAGATTGCCGAGGGGGGAAAAGTCTCTAAAGGTCATCTGTTTTAATCAGAAGAATCGGAATTCGAGGTAAAGCAGGCCAGTTAAATTGGCTCGACAGCCAACTTCAGCAGCAAATGCAGCTTCCAGCATCTTCCGAGATTGGTTCATTTTCCAAGATCTGTGATTTTTAAATGAGCAGCAGGATCAAAGGTCAACTTTACCCCCTGGAGCCCAAGCTAAGTATGTGCTGTAATCACATCACAGAGCAAACTTCAAAAGCTCACAGCATAGTGACGGCTACCACCTGTCTATCTTCAAACCAGATGAATGGCTTTCTGATGCCATCAATCAGGAAAGAAGATGTATAAAGAGCAGCTGATCCTTATTTAACCAAGTTTCTTCTCATCTTGTCATGAATAAAAAGCACATGCACAATCCTGGCCCAGGTGAGAAATAACACCTGCTAGAAACTGCCAGAGAGTCTGTTATTTTCCTGTAACCTTTCAGAGCCTGGGGGTGTCACTGGTGACAGCCCAGAATGACAAACCAATGATGCTGTTCCAAAGCGCAAGACTCCAGAAAAATGGAGATCCAACACTGCAGTTTGATCCTCCCTTCCCAGAACCCAAGCCTTGCTCAGAACAAGGACCTCCTTAGGAAGTGCTGTGACGTTAGCTTGTTCTGAGAACTTCGCTTTGATGACTCTGACTGGCAGGAGGAAGGCAGCAACAATAGAGGCGCCAAGAAGTTGTTGCTTTCAAAGTGCAAATTGGAACTTGGGTCCTACAAGGTGAAAGGACCCAAATGAGACAGAGCTGGTCCTTGCTGAATTCTCAGTTGTGTCTGATCTTCCTTCCAGACCAAGATCACATGTATAGCAGCCAGTTCAATTGTTAATGCCAGTAACCAATCCTGAATCCTAAGAGCCAAGGCCAGAATCACCCTCTCACTGTCCCTGCTGAGAAAACACACGACTTTCTTTTTCCTGTTGACGTCATGGCCATGACAAGGTGCTGAGAGCAAAGAAAACCCTCAAGATCGAATGGGAAGCTATAAGCCCCAGCTCTATCCCCTACAACTACCTCTGTGGCTTTGGTGAATGGCTTCCCCTCTCTGAGACTCAGTCTCCAAATCTGTAAAGTGGGGAAACGGCACCCTCCTGACTGAAGACTGAGACAATGAGTAATAAACTCTGGCACACAGAAGAAACTTAATGAATACACATCCCCCCTCTCTCCTGATAAAATTGCAACAATATAGAATCGGAAGACCTGAGTTTGAATCCTGTTCTTCCAATTATTCCCTGAAGGAGACAGGTCCCTGATGCTCAGTTTCCTTCCCTGCAGACTGTCATCTGTGGCCCCCGGAGGGCTGAGTGACAGTCCACGAAGAGGTGAGCTCTGATTCATCTTACTTCATAGCTGAGGGGCTCACCGATTCAGGGATCGCCGCTCAGCCCTCCGGCCACAGCTTGTATACAAGTACCTCACGGAGTGCCCGACACATAGATGGTGCTCCACCAATGTTCCTTTAGCTTAATCATTGGGGGGGGCATTTAATTAAACAATGATCATTGGAGCACACACAAAATAATGATTGTTCTTAGTCTTCCCACCCAAGCAAATTGAAGTTTTATCCTTGGAGAAACTGTGTCAAGCAGACAGTGTCCCCTGTGGCCTGCCTGCCATCAGGAGTGTGTGCCTAATGGGAGGTGCTCTTTTCAACTTCCCTCTTCCCCCAAAACTGCGCAACAGGTAGAGGCCAGCTGTGCCAGACAAGGCTCATTAACATGGAAAGAGAAAAAGCACTCCAGCCTGACGAGGCACACCCCTCGATTTCATCTTTCTTTTTTCTGTGTATCTTATTTTATTTTTTTACTTTCTGGCTTCGTCTGCTTGCTGCCCTGCCCCACTGGGCCTCCAACCAGCCTGAACTAGTTCTCTGGCAGACTGGAGCATTAGAGGGTGCCTCTCCTGCCCGATGTGCGGATTGATTTTTACACTATGCAAAATCAATCCTGGGCGTGCAATCTCTGGTGGCTCGGCCTCAGAGAGAACATTTCCTTGGCAGGTTACAGGACCGCAAAGGGCAACAACAAACAGGCTGAGCATGGATGCCACTTGCCGACAGCCGGAGCTGGAGAGGCAGGGGGACTGGGGAGGAGCACTGACCAGAGAAAGGCATTAAATGAACCTCTTCATCCCAATCGTGGAACTTTTGGGGGCTCAGCGAATCCTGAGCCAAAATAGCCAGGGTAGGGGTTGCACTTATAAAGGCTAAGTGGCTGGGTTAATAAGGCTTTCAGGATTCTTCATGCCGAGACTGCGGTGTACAGACTTCTCTAAGCATCAATTATAAGAGCATAGAAGTTTCTGGAATGGAGAAAGGGCACTGAGTTCATGGTGCTTGCTAGGGTATGAAGGAGCGCCATCCGCCCCCCGAATCTTCCAAGTGCTTCACTACTTTCCTCTGCCCCTAGCCACTCTCCCATACCTCTAAAACTCCTCTAACTCTGCTTTAATGAGCAGCCTCTGTTTATTAATAATTTGATTAAAAAAAATAAGAGGAATATGCACCCCAGTATGACTCATTACAAACTGCAGAAGGTTAGTTTCCAACTAAAAAAACAAAAAAGCACATATGACATAAGATCTTGTGCAAAATCTATTTTCTCCTAAAGGAAGAGACAGCTGACCTCTTGCCTTCCTGTGCAGTTCAATGTGGGGGCTCCAGGGCACAACCTTTAGGAGACTGAATCCCAGTTTCTTGGTCTATAGCTTGGGGCTCTTTTCCAGGAAATGGCGTTTACTGTGGCCATTAAAGCATCAGTATCCCTGCCTGGTTTGAACTTACAGCATGCCGGACACCGTGGTAAGTATGTCACATGCTTAGGTCATCCCCCTAAGAAGCCCATGAGATAGATATCCCCCTACTTTACAAACAAGAGGACTGAGGCCAACAGGGTTATGGGGAGCTGAGAGCCAAGCCCAGGCAGTCTGGGGTCCTCGTTCTCAACCAGTGATTTCTTTACTTTTACTTTTTCCATTTCTCCTTCCACTCCCCTCCCGTTCCCTTTGTTCTCTTACATCTTCCCTCTTTCCTGTTGTTGCGGCCATTCCGTAGGCTTGTGCCTGTTCCAAGCTCCTACATGGTCTGACTGGTCATTCCAGAGATTCCCATCACAATGTCCTGGCCCCTCAGCCCCTCATGAAACTTCCCATTACTTGACCAGAATGGCCCTCATAAAAACAAGTAGTGACCACATCTTCTTCTGGCAGAATCTAGAGCTTTCTTCAAGTCCCTTTCTTCTTTACCTTCTAAGAAAACTGCAACTTTCTTCTTGAAATTTTCTCTTTTCTACTTTGACATTATAGTAGCCTATATTTCTTCCCCTTTATGTGGTTACCAATCTAGCCAGCCATCATTCATCCATGCATCTAGACACCAACCCATCCACCCATCCATCATCCGTCCATCTATGCATCCATCCACCCATCCATCATCCATCCATCCATCCATCCATCCATCCATCCATCTATCCATCCACCCATATATACATATATACATAAGATATTAACAATTATCTGAACTCAGAATCTCTGTGACCTTGGGTAAATGCCTTTACTTCTCTGCTCCTCTATTACCTCAACTGTAAGATAGAAACATTAAGAACATCACTTATAGGACTGCTGTTAGCTTTAAAGGAGACGGTAGATGTAAAGAAACCTGGCTCAGAGAGGTGCTGAATACATGTTTGTTGTTTCACTGCTAATTTTCTTCTTAGATGAAATTGCATCATGGTTTACGAGTGGGACACACTCCAACTGCTGGCTATCACACACCACACGGTGCGACTGTAGGCAGGGAAGCGGTGTCAGAGTAATCCCCGTATCACTCAGAATCATTGCTAAAACACTCTTAAAGTAAAGTAACATCTTGGGCACTTATTTCTGGTACTTATTCCCTCTCTTCCTCATCATCCCATTAACCACCAAGCCTCTAAAATTGGCTTCCTCTCCACACGCTCTGTGACCTTTATTCATTCACACGCCGAACTTCTTACTTTGAGTCTCCCCCATCCAGCCCATCTTCCACACCACCCACAGGTTAAATTTTCTGAAATATTATTTTCCATTCCCTCCTTCAATACCTCTGCTGGATCTCCACAACCTATTTCTGAGAAGTTATATTTTTTCTTTCACTTTTTAAAATTTACTGTATTTCTTCATTATAAATGTAATAAATGCACATCAGTGGAGATTTGTAAACTAGAGGGAAAGAAATCACTCACAAACCCATTACATGAACAAACCGCAGTTAGGATTTTGATAAATTTCCTTTCAGACTTCACCTCCTTTCCCATAGACAGAGGCTTTTTTTCATCTAGTAGGAACCCTACTCCACACAGAATCTCCTGTTCCATGTTCATTTCTCACTCGGGCGATTTCTCCATGCCATTGCTGTCTTCATAACTGTCCTCTCAAATGCCTGTGTAATATTCCATTGAATCACTTAACCAGGTGCCATTTGCTAGAACTTAGCTTATTTGCTGAGCACTTAGGTGAGGCAGGCACATGGCGGACACTCAGTAGATGTTGACCACTGTTAGTGTTTCCAATTTGGGTTATCACATACAGTGCAGGGAGGTATTTCTGAATATCCTTCTCTATACATAGCTGTGTTCCTTTAACTTCTCAAGATGTAGATCACAGACAGCATTACTGTTTCTTTGCCTTTTGATACCGACCACAGAAGATGCTGAGGGCTTCCGACCTACCTCCAAGCGCATATCCCTCTGGCCTTTCCATTAGAGGGCACGCCCCACTTCTGCGTGAAAAATGCCACACATCTTTGCTGATGGGTTCCTCTGAGACCAGAGCCCATACCCAGAAGTCCAGTAGTACTCAAAATCGATGCCACTTGGGGCAGCCCCAAAACATTGCCCACCCGGATTTGTGACATAAAGTCTGAGGCTCCCATGCCCCTCAGGTGGGATAACTCTGAAGTGCTCCACACTGGCTCCCAAGGGTCTCTGTGGGAATTAAGTTTCAAGCAGCCACAGTGGCAACTGGCTAAATAACAGACACTTCACATGGCTGCCCTCCCTTCCCTGCCTCACTTCCCCACCCCCTCCAGTTTTCTCTGGATCACCTTCCAGATGAATTAACTGCATTCAAACCCTCCTTTCAGAGTCTGCTTTGGAGGGAACTCAGACTGAGACTGTGACACTGAACAGACCAATGTCTAACAACCGTCATCTGCTAAATCCTGTCTATTCATCTCCTCAAAGAACCAACTGCCATTTTCCAAGGGTCTATCATTTGCTCAGCCAAGGTTTTACAGAGTTGTCTTGAATCCACATCCCAGGTGTATCAGGTAGGTATCATTGCCCTCATTAAATAGGTTTGAGAACTGAGACACAGAGATGTTAAGCAACTTGCCCATGGCCACACAGCACTTCAGGAGCAGAGCTGAGGTCCAAACTGCAATTCTGGCTTCCCCAAGGCCTGGACTCTTAACCACCATGGGTTACTGCCAGGGACTGCCCTGTAGCAAGAGTGAGATCCTTTGGCTAACATAACATGGATACTATTAATAGTGCCATCCTTAGCACTGATCTAATTTCACACCGTGTTCGCATTTACTGTCACCCAGAACAGCCTCCTTGTTGCCCCCTGAATATGCTAGGAGGTTTTCTGCCTCAAATGGGACTCATCCTTCCCTCCAGCTTATAATATTCCCCCTTCCTTCTCTATCCCTCCCCCTTTTCATCTTTTTTTAAATTTTTTAATGTTTTTTTATTTATTTTTGAGACAGAGAGAGACAGAGTGTGAGCAGGGGAGGGAAAAAGAGAGACAGAGACACAGAATCCAAAGCAGGCTCCAGGCTCTGAGCTGTCAGCATAGAGTCCGACACAGGGCTCGAACTCACGAACCACAGGTCATGACCTGAGCCAAAGTCAGATGCTCAACCGACTGAGCCCTCCAGGTGCCCCCCTCCCTCTTTTGGTCTTGATCCCACACCCTTTTCACTTTACTCTGTACGTGTCTGCTACCGACATTCTAACTCTTTCTCTGATACAGTTTCCTGATCGGTAGATGGGGATGATGGGAAGTCCCACCGAACAGGGTTAAAGGAAAGCACATGGCCCAGTGCACGCCTCATGGAAGTCAGTTAACAGACGGCGTCTATAGAGTCATCTTGACCTACTAGACTCTCTCCTCCCACCACCTCCTAGACCTCAACCGACTTCCATTTCTTGACCCTTATTTCACAACTATTTCAAATGAGGCAGCACTAGTAAATTAAAACTCATGTGTGAGGAATCAGAAAAAATTAACCAAAGCTTGTAAACAAGGTTTAAATGATGGATGAGAATCCTTTAAATATCATTCAGGGACAAGAGTCACCAGACAATGTCTAGGAACATGTTCTTAGTTCCACTCATTATTTAATCTTGATGGAAAGCCCCAGAATTAGTGAAGTTTCCAATTACTTGTCAATTTTCATCCAGTAGAAACAAAAATAATTTCTCATGCTAACATTTCTTTGACAAATTGTTCATAAATACCCTAGCTTTTTAAATGCCCTTTGAAACCATCATAGCATCTGACTGGTTTCCTCACTGGTTAATGAATTAATATTTATATTTACCGGAGAGTCATGATTTTACCTTTTGAAAAATTACACACGTACAGTAGCTTGCTACCAGCTTTCTTTCCACAGACCCAACTTCAGGTTGTGGCTTCTAGAATGGGATGGGATTCTTCCTGTGTGTGCTGGGTGAGTATGAAGCGCTACCCTTAGACCAGATTTCTCATCCTCATACTATTGACGTTGGGTCACGATAATTCTTTATGGCGGGGGCCATCCTGTGTGCTGTGGGATTTTAGACAGCATCCTTGGCTTCTGCCCACCACGTGCTAATAGCACCTTCTCCCCAGTTGGGACCAGCAAACTTGTCTCCAGACATTACCTATGTCCCCTGGGAGGCACAACTGCCCCGATTTGAGAAGAACTGGTGTAGACTCTACTTCACAAGTAAGAACCATGGGCAATATCAGAAAGATCACCAAAAATTCCTAATGGCACACAAAGAATTATCCTGGATGGACTTCAAAACCTAATGGTTGTAGACCTAGCTCTTCTCAGAGAGCCCGCAGCGTCACTTTGTCATGCTCCCCTTGGGTCTGTAATCTCGACAAGGTCAGCAACTGCAGCCTCTACATCCGTCTGGTTCCCTTAGAAACTGAATTCAAAGAATAGAGCTTAGAATTTAGTAGGTGCCAACAGTGACAAGGGGTTGGTAGTTATCATATGTGTATAGAGAGAACATATACATGTATTTATATGTATGGGTTATATACATGTGTATACACGTATGTGTATATCTAGTATATGCATGTGTTATATATATATATACATCTCTGTGTATGTGTGTGTTATATGTGTGTATATTATATGCACACACACATGCGCACACACATATACATACGCACGCTATATTCTATGCACACATGCATATGAAACCAAAGGAGGTGGCTGCTACGTCAGATGCAGGATGGCAGAATACGCCACCCTAAACATGCCACTTTGTCATCTGGGTTATTCTGACCCGAAGGCAACTGAGAAGAAGCAGATACAAGAAAACCCTACTGCCCTCCTGCTATTTGCCTAAAGACAGGACGTGAATTTATAAGGCTGTCCCTCCTCCCCTCTCTGCCAAGAAGGACAGGTATTACTCCCTGTAGACAACTTCAGATCCGTATCAGTAGAGAAGGCACTGACTTAACCCTGCATAACAAACGTCATTCTTGTTTTCAGTCTCATTATGTCCTCACAACTGGCCTCCGCACACTTTCCTCTTTCTTGTGTTTAGTTTGGAGTTCCAAGCAAACTCTGCAAGTTACTCATGTTTTCCCTTGGTGTCTACTATGTATACACGTGGTATACATATTAATAAGCTGCTGGCTTTTCTCTTCTTAATATTTTTTTAAAGAGTCTCAGATAAAAACCTAAGATGAGTTTTGTCTCCCTTGCACAGACTTCTGAAATGCCTCTTCTGTCACCGTGCCAGGTCTTCTGGTCTGCCTGTGTGGACCACAGCTGTCCCTGAAGGCATCCTATGAACACAGCTCAGGGTCTCCAAGAAGGAAGTACCTGTGGCCATAATGGGATAGAGCAGAACCTTCAGCCTCCACTCCTGTAGCTCTGTGGTCTGCATCTTGTAATTTCCACTTTCTTCAGAGGAGCCGAGTTCCTGCCCCTGGCAAATGTTTCCCTCCTTCACCCAGAACAACACCAGGAAGGTCTCGATCTCCAGAGCTTCCCAACCTGAGGGAGATCAGAATCCCCTGGAGGGCAGATGTGTGACGACACAGATTGTCGGGTCCACCCCAGAAGCTCTGAACAAGGAGATGCTGGGTGGATGACTGCATTAACAAGCTCCGGGGTGATGGTGAAGGCCCAAGCTCAGAGACCCCAGAGCCCCCCACTTGCTCCCACGTGTAGCCTGTGCATCACTACCTAGAGACAAATTCTATGCAAGAGTTCCCTTACCCCTGGGAATTTAGGAAGAGCATTGGAAATGCACCTTAGGGAGCCCCTCTTTGAACCTCAAATGCACAATACAGCCTCAGAGACATTTTAGTATCTGGAAAACAGAGACGGTTTTCTCAGAAAAACAAAACACAACCTGTTTCATTTTTATGGGTAAGTCCAGAGTGTCCCAGAATATTAGGTCATGGAACCTATTTTTTCCCAGAACCCTTATTAACCTCTTTTGGAGCCAGTACCTCTTTGGTATGTTGGAAAATCATACCTGCATGTGGTTTTGTAGAATCGCCCGTTGTTTACTCGGGAAGTCTAAGAATCTGGGGGCCCCAGCAGACTCCCTGCTGGAGACAGGACCACCCGAGAAACCAGATCTCAGCCAGAACCCTTCCAATCCCTGTTCCTGCTCCAGCCCAAACTGCAGCTACTCCTCCAGAGATTTGGGAAGATATTTAGAGTCCCTCCACCTTGTCTTCATAAATCCACACCCTCCAGGACCACAAAGAGGCGTCCTGGGCCCGATCCAGGGGCGAGCCCCTCTGCCCTTCCCTGCTGCACGGCGCTTGGCTAATGGCTTCATCGCTGTGCATTTTAAACATCAAAGAGAAATACAAATCATCAACACAAGAATGAAGGCAGAGCAGAATAAATTTCATGTTTAGGGAGCTTGGGAATCAAAAGATGTCTGGTGGGGGTGGCAGGTGCTGACAGGGAAGTGTTTCTGGTGGGGGTGGGGGCCTGGATTTGGAAGTGCTGAGTGCCAAGTCTAAGAGCAAAGAGCCCTTTCCCTGCCTTAGACCTCAGATTCCTTCTCACTGCCAGGCCATGAAGTCTTCAGCCGAACCTGCCAAGGGGTGCCAAACATTCTTGTTAATTTGGATGAATCCTTTCAGCAATCTGGTGTCAACTTGAATACAATGACACTTAGTATGTCAGTTAGTTCCCTCCCCCCCTCCCCTCTCTCCCTGTTCCTGGACCACTTAGGTTTATTACTTTTAGAACTCAGCCAGGCTAACACACACTAGGACCCCACAGTCTCTGGGGCTTAGGGCCAGTACTCTACAGCAGACCAGCCTGGGCCAGGGACGAATAAGGACCAGTGAGCAAAGATGGATCTTAATCCACTTTGCAAATCTGCAAAACAAAAGTGAGGAACCATTGCTTTTTTTTTTTTTTTTTCTGATGGGCCAAGTTACCTGCAGTTCTGGTCTGCTAGGGTTGCTATAATTAATAAAATGTGCGAGGGGCACGTGGGTGGCTCATTTGGTTGAGTGTCAGATCATGATCTCATGTTCTGTGAGTTCGAGCCCCACATCGGGCTCTGTGCTGACAGCTCAGAGCCTGGAGCCTGCTTCAGATTCTGTGTCTCCCTCTCTCTCTGCCCTTCCTCCACTCATGTTCTCTGTCTCTCTCTCTCTCTGTCTCTCTCAAAAGTAAATAAACATTTAAAAAATAAAATAAGTACATAAAACGTGTGAAAACTGGTACACTTCAGGCCCAGAGCTGCCTGGCTCGCTTGCCAGCCCCAAGCTCCTCAGTGTATGTCTGCCTTGGTGTTCTGATCTCTGAAATGAAGTGGATGATAGACCTTGTGGAATAGCAGGGTTAAGGCAAGTAAAGGGAGTAGAATGTCATAAGCACTTGGTGAGCACTTTCAGGAAGGGTCAGGGATGGCCACGCAGGAGCCCTGAGGTTGGAGGGCCTGAGTTTTGCTTGCTTTTCTATTTAACAGCAGCTTTATTTTTTTTTTAATGTTTCCTTATTTTTGAGAGAGAGAAAGAGAGAGCGTGCGTGTGCACAAGTTGGGGAGAAGCAGTAGGGGAGACAGAGAATATGAAGCAGGCTCTGTGCTGACAGCAGTGAGCCTGATGAGGGGCTCGAACTCATGATCCATGAGCCCATCACCTGAACTGAAGTCAGAAGCTTAACTGACTGAGCCACCCAGGTGCCCCAGCAACAACTTGATTGAAACACAATCCACATGCTATAAAGTTCACCCTGTTAACATGTACAGTTCAGTGGTTTTTAGTAGGCTCAAAGACTTGTCCAACCATTACCAGTTCATTCCAGAACATTTCCATCACGCCCAAAAGAAAATCCCACTTCCCATTCCCTGCTCCTCCCACCCCAGGCCCTAGGAAACCACCACTCTTACTTTCTGTCTCTGTGGATTTCCCTGTTCTGGACAATTCTTTCCATCTCATGGAATCATACAATATATGGCCTTTTGTGTCCAGAACTGCTCAAGTTTGAATCTCAGCCCCAGAGCTCAAAAGCTGCATGACCTTTACCCAGTTCTCCTGGAACTTCCCCACCTGTGAACTGGAATTAAAACCATAGTAGGTACACCAAAGAGTCTTTCGGAGGATTAAATGTGCTAATTAATAGATCGAAAGCGTTCACACAGGGTCTAGCTCATCGTAAGCACCAGTTAGATGTGAATCCCATTACTACTACTCCTCCTGTTATTACTAATGTGCTATCCCTCCACCCCAAAGCATGTGACCGGTGGTGGGAACCCCAAGATGAACAGAGCACAGGGAACACAGCTCTTGCTCTCCCCAGTGCACAGCCTGCTGGGAATTTTATGATTAAGAAACCAGCTTGAATGAATACAGTGAAGGCTTATCATATGCACATTTAACTAATGGAAATCCAGCTCTTCCACCAAAAAGAGAAAGAAAAAGAACAATTTAAGTACTGCAATTAAATTCTATAAAATTATATCTTGCCTACATTCTTTATTATGCACCGTACATTATGGCATGCAATATACATTGTTACCTATTGATTACCGTACAGGGGTCCATAGGCAAAACCATACACACTGCAATTTAGTGGGCAACTTAAGATATTTCAAGGTTAATGACAACTCTGTGTTTGCCTTAAACCTTGACTTTGTAATCTAACCCCTGAGTAAAACGCGACTCTATTGTGTGTCCACAACTGTAACAATCCAGAATGAATCCAGACAAAGGAAATCAACCAATGAGCAGTTGGTTGATGTGGGCTGCAGTGGGTTCCAGTTGCCCAAGCACGACTTCTGCCCTCCGAGAGCTCGCAGTCTCGTTGTGAAAATAAATTGACATAAACATAATCACATGAGGTTGGTGAAAGGCAGAACGGGGTTTAGGAAACAGATGGAAACAATCTCTCGCCCTACGAGCTGGCAAGACAGGCAGACAGATTCCAGAGGGCCTGTGCTCTCTCCTGCCCTGTCCGTCCCTTCGCTGGCTTTCTTGTCCACAGCACTCAACCACATAACAGACATCACGTATCTATGGGTTCGTTTCCTACTATCTCTCCCCAACCAGCTTAGAGACTTTGTGTACACTGCTTTTATCTGTATTTCCGATCCCGAGAAGCGTGTTGAGCACTTAGCGGGTGGGCAATAAGATATTTTGGTGAATGAATGAATGAATGAATGAGAAAAACTATTTAGACAACCTCCATTCTTCTCCCTCTTCTGTCCCCCCAAACATCCATAGTCAGTTCCTCCAATCTCAACATGCTCATTCCTTAACTGTCCATCAGTAGTGGGAATACATCGCGTCAACAATGAGGCCCTAAGGTAGCGTTCCAGGGCTTTGGCATACTGGTACCATCTAGTGGGAAAGAGCGTATCTGCAGGTGGGGACTAACCCAAACTCGGTGGGTTTAAAAAAAAAAAACAACCACGACCCTTTCCTCTTTCATCAGTTCTACTGAGGAAGTTTTCAGTAACGTGTAAGGGAGGCATCTGGGACCTCTTACACACTCGTGCCCCACCCAAGACACAGACCGCCAGTCTAAGCACATGCCACACCTCTCTACTTTTCTACTCAGGCCTTTTCCAAAACCATGGCTGCTCCCCCAGAGCTACAAAGGCTCATTGGGGAAACACAGAGAAATTAATGGTGCCAGGGGCCACCCTTGACCAACAGAAGATTGGGACAGTGGATATTCAGCCCAGCCTCCCCTCCTACAAAGGGTCCATTCTGAAGCAAGTTTTACACAGTTCTGAGGGGCCCCAGCAGTAAGGAGCCTTCGGTGCTCGTGACAATGGCCAGCTCAACGACACGTTCTTACTGGCCTTTCTTTCCTGTTCCATGTTCCTCACTTCTGTGCCTTGGAATCATCTCTTGGATTAGCTCCCTGCACCCAAACCTGTATCTCCATCACTGTTTGAGGGAACGCAACCTAAGATAGTGTGTTGACCATCAATATACTTTTGGGTGGCAAGGAAGCCTTAAGAATTGTCATCCAGATAATTACTATGAAAGCAAAATTATATAGTTTAGAGCTGATCTGAGAATGATGTTCTCTGGTTAATCTTTACCTTGATCAAAGCTAACATGGAATAATCTAGTGATACTCTGTTCCTAAAGAACTACCACAGGGGTGCGTGGGTGGCTCAGTCGGTTAAGTGTCCAGCTTCAGCTCAGGTCATGATCTCACAGTTCCTGGGTTCGAGCCCCACATCAGGTTCTGTGCTGACAGCTATCTCAAAGCCTGGAGCCTGCTTCAGATTCTGTATCTCCCTCTCTTTCTGACCCTCCCCTGTTTGTGTGCAAAAATAAATTTAAAAAACATAAAAAAGAATAAAAAATTAACTAAAGAACTATCACAGTTCTCATGGTAACAACAGGACACAGAAAATGTCTGGTCTCTCTCCTTGGCCTTGACCCTATCCCACTTTAACCAACTGGTAAGGTGGCTAATGGATTTGATCAGAAGTTGGCAAACTACAGCCTGAGGGCCACATCCAGCTCTGCTTGTTTTTGTAAATAAAATTTTATTGAAATACAGCCCTGCCCTTTTGTTTACATATTGTGTGTAACTGTTTTCATGCTACATGGATAGTATTGAGTAGCTGCAAGAGAGACATATATTTATTCTATAGATGTATTTTATTATTTACAGGAAAAGATTACCTACCTGTAGTGTAAATCTTTAGTTGACCTATTTTTAGATTCCCAAAAGCAAAATTTCAAGAAAAACAAAAAAATAAAGAATGGACAAAGGTTGGCCAGCAACACTTGACCACTCTATTTGCCATCATGAACTGAAGACAAAAATGTGATAAGCAGTAGTTAACTAAGTTCATTTTACAAACAATAGGACATTTCATACCCGAAACTAGAAAGGTCAGTGCATCCGAACAATGAACTTTCCATCCCAAGGAAGGGAACAACTCAAAACAACTCAAAACAACTGCCTATCCCAATGCAAGTGTTTTACAGCACCATCACCTTCCACTATTATTATAGTTACTTATTTTTGTGATTTGCTGTCTTTCTCCCTCATTAGAATATAGACTCTGTGAAAGCAGGCAATTCCATCTTTCTTAATCACTACTGCTTACTCAGGGTAAAGCATCACGCTTGAGACACAGTGGCTGATCAGCTAATATTTGTCAAATGAATGACTGAAACATAAAATGTTCAGATTGGGGTGCACAGATCCAAACATCCAGAGAGACAGAAAAGCAGGGCCACCACGTAGAATGGTGAGGACTGGGGGAGTGGGGGAATGTGTCCACCCCCCACCTGCACAGGGGCGCTGTGCGAGCTCCCTGCTCTGTCGCCGGTATGTAAGACAGTGCCGGGCACATAATAGGCACTCAACACATGTTCGCTAAATCGATGGCTACCCTGACGAAAGGCACTTAAATTGAATCAAAAGAAAAAAAGAAAACCTTTCTGGTAAAGCAGAACTACACTTCAGGTTAGGTGCAGTTCAGTTGCAATGCGCCATAGATCTGTGTGTCTCAGTATAGCTCCGGGCTGCATATTTCTCATTTTGCTATGGACTGGGGGAAATGTTACTGTAGACAGTGGTGCGCAGGAAACACGAGCTCCTCAGCACCCCTGGGGAGGAGAGCCATCCAGCCTTAGAGCGTAGCAGCAGACAGGAGACCACCAGCAAATTCCCCACGAGAGAACTTATCTGTGCTGGAAGCTGTAGAGGACCCACACCCAGGCTCGGTCCCAGCACCTATGTGGCTATTCTTAGTCAGATGGCCATTCTTGCTGAGTGAAGCGTGCAGTGTGGATGGGTGGTTGTCCCTGGTCAACAGCAAGGACTCAGTGACAACACAACTGATCCTGGGCTAACCCCGTTCTGAAGGTTGCAACCATTATCCCAGACAGGGGGGCTCAGGTCCCAGGCTCACTCTTAGAGACCAGGAATTCAAAAATGGGGTCACTCCCAGCAATAGCATTGCTGGGGATCTACCCAAGAGAGACAGAAATGCTGATGCATAGGAGCACATGTACCCCAATGTTCATAGCAGCACTGTCAACAATAGCCAAAACATGGAAGGAGCCGAAATGTCCATCATCTGATGAATGGATCAAGAAGATGTGGTATATATACACAATGGAGTACTACATGGCAATGAGAGGGAATGACATATGGCCTTTTGTAGGAAAGTGGATGGACCTTGAGGATGTCATGCTGAGCGAAGTAAGCCAGGCAGAGAAGGACAGAAACCATATGTTTGCACTCATAGGTCTAGCAGGAAAACAGGAGAGACCTAATGGAGAACCAGGGGAAGTGGAGGAAGGAGAGAGAGTTGGGGAGAGAGAGGGATGCAAAACTTGAGAGACTATTGAATGCTGAAAATGAACTGAGAGTTGAAGGGGAAGGGGGAGGGGGAAAAAGAGGGAGTGGTGATGGTGGAGGGCACTTAAGGGGAAGAGCACTGGGTGTTGTATGGAAAACAATTTGACAATAAAATATTATGGAAAAAAAAATGGGGTCACTACAAGCAGCCATTTTGACTTTAGGAGAGCCAGAAAACAAAATAGCCAAGGGAGAAAATTCTTACATCATTTGGGGGGATAAGGGAGGAAGCTTTCATACATGAGTGAAGCATGGAGGAAAACACACATGCACAAGAATCAGAAATGCACGGGCTCAACCCTGCTCCGAGTTCTTAGCGGCTGTGTGGCCTTAGGCAAATGACTCAACCACTCTGCACTTCCTTTCATCATACATAAAATGGGTTAAGAATAGTTGTCCCTAAGGGTTGCAATAAAGGTTTGAGCTAATGTATGCAACCGATATATAGCAATAACTTGTAGAGTAAATTTACTACAGGTATTTTGATATATTTTAAATAATAATCATAAGCATAAGTGCTCATGGTGCTCACACGTACACCCACACACACACTGCCTTGAAAAAGCCTCCGGGGAAACAGCTGCTAAGAAGATACATCTAGTAGATAAGATCCCACCAGATCAAGCGATTTTATGAGGCATGAAATCCCAAGAGGAACCATCTTTGGGGAGCTACCAGTACGGGAACTGGCAAATCCTTCTCCAGAGAGCAAACCTTATTATTTTTTCATGTCCATGCATTTTAAATACACACGCAGGTTCTTCCCCTCTAAGTCACTCAGATGATCAAGGCCAAGGCCCCGTGGCACCTGCAAGCCACAAGCTCCCCTGGAGCACAGTGTGTGAAAGTTAAGACACCAACATTCCTTTAGCTTCTGTAGAGCATTTGTCAGGCCTGGGATGGAGTCATGAGCGTGCACGGCCTTAGCCCTCGCCCGAACCCTGCTGGCCAGCTACAGCGATTCCCTCTCCCGTCCGGGTGCAGGAGGAAACAGAAGAGAAGGCAAGGGAAATAAGGTAACTCAGCTGAGGTCACACCGCATGCAGATGGCCAGGATTCTTAAAATCTCTGAGGTCTCCCTAACTCTCTGCAGCAAGCTGAGGTGTGCGCTCCTCTGAGTCCTAGCGGACCACAGGCCCCGAGTCACCCCCAGCACAGGCCATGTCAGCGTCAGACACTGTATTCATCTCTGCACCCCCATACGGCAGCACTCTTGGCACCTGGTAGTTGTTTTTTTAATTTTTTAATGTTTATTTATTTTTGAGAGAAAGAGAGAGAGTGTGTGAGCAGGGGAGGGGCAGAGAGAGGGAGACACAGAATCTGAAGCAGGCTCCAGGCTCCGAGCTGTCAGCACAGAGCCCGAAGCGGGGCTTAAACCCACGAACCACGAGATCATGACCAGAGGTGAAGTCTGATGCTTAACCGACTGATCCACCCAGGCACTGCTGCAACTGTAGATTTTAACAAATATGGGAAAAAAGAAGAAAAGATGGATGCCAGTGGTTGGGAGGAAGGGCAAGATGGAAGGATGGGAGGGAGGCCACGGCAATGGGCCCTTGGAGACTGTTTTCGTCTCTATTGTTTCCTATTGTAACAATGACCAAATTCGTGTTATTTCAGCTACTTATTTTCTTGTGGCTGCTCTGGGTAGGTGACAAGGCCCCTGAGAACAGGTTCCAGGCCCATCCTGTTTATCTATGAATTCCCTAAATGCCTCAACAAACGAGCGGACATCTGCACATCCCTCACCTTTGGAGGATCAAGTACCTGTGCCATTTTTTTTAA
Organism: Mungos mungo; assembly: GCA_004023785.1. NCBI lineage: Eukaryota > Metazoa > Chordata > Mammalia > Carnivora > Herpestidae > Mungos > Mungos mungo. Next base: position 22,207 of record PISW01001503.1, on the reverse strand, counting down.
AGAGAGAGACAGTTGTTAAACATTTGCCAGCATACTACTCCCCGGCACCCAGCTGAAGATTCCGCTGCCGCATCTGGAAACAGAAGAGTCACCAAGGCCATATCCAACATGCTGAAATGAAGACTTGTTAGCATTCGCGAAGTGATTGCCGAAAGTAGTAGATCATTATTTGCTTCATGTAAGAAATATTTCTAGTGCTGCTGATTGAATGTTCAAGAAACGATTAAAGGGCTTGGCAATGTTTCTCCCAAATATCTTTTGCATGAAAAGCCTCCGAGATTGGTTAATTACAGAGGCGACACATCAGTCTCTCTAGACAGGGGCACTTCCAGGTGCCCACAGTGCCCACCCCAGGTGCAGGCACGGGTTGGATCTGCAGGCACTGGTGTCACTGGGGCCCGGGCTGTCGCTCCCGAGGAGCATTACTGCAGGCCGGCTAATGGCCCCATGGAAACAGCCCTCAGACCCTGTTCACAACGTCAAACACCTGGTTCCTTCTTTGGGCAATTGGCAGCTTCCTGCCAATTGAAAGAGTCAGAACGCAAGCTCCCTACTTAACCCCTCCCTGGCCCGTGCTCTGCCATCTGCAAACCCAGTGACAGATCCCTGCCGGGTTCTGCCCTAAGGGTCTCTTGGGTGCTCTGAGAGGTGCGTCTGTTTCTCTCTCCTGCACTGTCCCTCCCGTGACTTCAGGCCTGGACTGGCTTCTCCCTTCCATTCACACCCAACGTGGTTGTCATCCATTTGCCACACCACATGCAGCCAGGGTGACCTTTCCAAAATGAAAATCTGACCTGGTCACACCACACCCTCTCCTTATTAGTTTCAACGACTTCCCACTGCTCCAGGACAAATACCAAAATCTCCATGGTGGCTGCCAAATCCCAGGGGCTCTGGCACCACCCAGCTGCTCCTCCTTTTGCCGTATTTCCTCCTACACAGAGACTTCCCCCAGGCTGTGCCTTCTGCCTGGAATGTTTTTCCCTGCCCACACCTTCTGGTGTTTGCTTGTCTGTAAGCCTCACTACTCCTCCAGACTGTGACTCAACCACCAGGCCATCAGGGAAGCCTCCCGGGCCCCTCATCTGGATCTGATGCCTTCCTTATATTCATTCATTCATTCATGCATGCATGCATTCACATTGGCTGAGGGCCTGCTGTACACCAGCGCTGTTCTAGGCCCTAGGGATACAGAAGTAAGCCAACCGCACAACGGCACGTTCTGTCATGGGGCTTATTATATTTTAGGGGGAGAAAAACGAGGCACAGACCAGCCCAGTGGACAGAAGGGCACAGCCTCACACAACTGTGTCTTCCTCCATCACAGTAGTTGTCTCTGTTTTGAATTATTCAGTAATTGACATTGCTGTCTACTGCCCGGGGATCTCTTGAGCCTGAACCCCATGAGAGCAGAGACTGGGTCAGCCTTACCAGGAGGTGTAACTTGAGCACATAGTAGGTCCTCCGTGGATATCACAGATATTTACCGTATCCACTCAGTTCCGGGTTAATCTCCCTACAGTAAGGTTGTTTGAGTATCTGGGGCTTGGGGGAACAGCCCCTAATGACTGAAGCCTAATGCCTCCCTGTCCTTTGAGAAAGTTCCCTATGGCCCCCCTGGCTGTCATTTTGAGTCAGAGCAAGAGTCAGCAAACTTGTTCTGCAAAGGGCCAAATAGTAAATATTTTAGGCTTTGTGGTCATATGCTGTCAACTCTGTTGTTATAGCACATGCTCGGCCATACACAATTATATAAATGAATGGGCATGGCTATGTTCCAATAAAACTATTTATAAAACAGGCTGCAGGCAAGAATCGGCCCACAAGCCGCCCTTTGCAACCCCTGAGTTAGATGATCCCAGATGCCCAGCAGCCTATGGCAGTCGAAGGCAGAGCCTGTGTGGCCTGAGACGTCCACGGGTCCCATGGGCAGGGTTCAGCAACCTCCTGCAGGCCGGGCCCCTGCTGTCAGGGAGATCAGCACACAGGCCCACGCTCCAGGCACTGGCAGGCATCACATCCCACAGCTAGTGGAGAAGCGGGTCCCTGCCACCCCCAGAGGAGAGAGACTTTGGCCCGGAGGCCGCACAAGGCAGGGATGGAGGCTGCCGCAGTCCTTGCAGGGTCCCTGGGCTCCTCCACAGGCTGAGCTCACTTCCTGGCCCTGCCCGGGCATGTGGCAGGGGCTGCTCTCCGCTGAGCAGCTGCGGCCCTGCACCCCAGCCCGGCCTCCACTCAGCTGGGAGACACAGGGGCTTTGTGCTTCCCTAGCAGATTGGGTGACGCCTGCTGGGGCCTTTGAAATGAGACAGGACATGTCAAAACGTGCCTACTGCTAATGCTAATTTTCAGGAATTTGACTTCTGTTGGCAACTGACAGAAGAAAAACAATCACCTTTTTTCTTTCTTTTTTTTTTTTTTTTTTTTTTGGCGGTGTGTGTAGTTATATTTACCCTGATCTTTGGGGTCTGAGGCTACGGAAAACAAGTTATTGGAGGCTTACTTCTTGGTATGGGATGGGTGGACAGATTAGTCTGTATTTATGGAGCCAAAGGACATTAATTATAGCATTAACACTAGGCGTAGACTATGGTGGGTGTTAAGTGTTAAAAACAGTCATAGAAACATCATACAAATCCCAGTTGGTGGTAGGGGACAATGTCCTGGGTATAAAAGCACTCTAGGCAACAAAGCTCTGGAGCTAACGTTCCCTTGAAGTCACAAACGCTCTAAGAGCTGACTCAGTGCTCCCAGAGTCCCCGGCAGGGCTGAGTACAGGAAGTTATTGTGATGCTCTGATGACACTCAGACCGTGGGTGAGCAACGCTGTTGGAATGACAAGGCCCGCCCAGACGGTCACTGTCCCCCAAGGGCACCCGTGCTCCCGGTCTAACTTGCATACAGCGCGCTGGGGCCTGCATGTCACCCGCACTCCCAGAGCCCCTTGACCGCGGCTGCGGAGCACCGTTTGGGCTGTGCCGACACTCCGCTGTGCCCACCCCCCGGCTGACTCAAAGCTTTGGTGTGTTACTTCTCTGCATGTAACTCGTACACATGCAGCGAGGGTCTGGGTGTCCCAGCGTTCGGGGTGCCCTATCACCCACTGACACTGACGGTAGGAATGTTCTCAGGAAGGAGGCGCAGTCAGTCCCCTTGATCATGTTCTTCCAAAGCAAGTCTCAATCTAGTTCAATCACAGTGATCAAAAAGAGGCATGGCCCTTCCTTTGCAAATAGCCTATCACTAAAAAAAAAGGCATCAATGCAATTAAGCCTCGACATTTGTGAAAGCAGAAGTTCCGAACACAAATGGCTATTGGGGCAAGTGGGTAAAATAAGCGGGTACAACCAGTAAGTGAGCAGTAGCTCCGTGGGGACGGTGGCACACTGCAGGGGCATGGCGTGCCTACAGGGGGCAGTAGTAACTCCCACTAGGAAACGTGTGGCCAAGTGGGAGTGCAGCTCTCGGGTTCCCTGACCTTCTGATATTTTAAGAAATGCAGGAAACCTGGATTCTTTTTAAATGTACAATTTCCCATTTTCAAAACATTTGGGCCAAACCAGATACATCCGTGAGCTACATTTAACCCGTGGCTACTACTGTGCACACTTTGCCTGGAAGCCAGAGTTGCAGAACTGGGATGTGTGAGCTCTGGCACCGTCGGGCACATAACTTGAGGTTCAACCTGCTGAGCCAAAGGGTGACCCATTCACCCATATGAACCCTGCCTCGGTCTGTGATTTAAGTTTGAAATGTCATTTCTTCTCTTCTCTGGCCTGCCCTTAGCTGCTTCTCTTAGGAGTTAAAGAAACTGCTTTCTACTCTCAGCCACCAGCGTAGTGCCTGGTGAAGGGGATCCTACAGTTCAGCCCATCATCATTTGTCCTGTCTGCTCAGGAAGGAGAAGCCAGGCCCGGGATCCCCAGGTAGCCATGGAGGAGACGGGCAGCAGGGAACTGTTCTGGCAGCACGCTTCATGAGGGTCAGATTCTCTCAGGCACGTGGGCACCTTGCCCGCAGTGGAGTGGAAACAATGCCAAAACCACTGGTCACTTGATTTGATTCTGCCCAACTGATTATTGTAATTGGATGACAGACATATCTCCCTCTCCTTTTCAACTGGGGCTGGAGGGTGAGCGAATCTGGCTCATGAGTCATTCTTCTGAGTAGTTACCTAGCGGGGAAGATTATCTCCTTTCCCAGGCCGACCTGTGCCCGCCTTCTGGCTGCCTAGAGAGAGAAACCAGGTCCAAATGAAATCAAATGCCAGGAAATTTCAGAACTTCCTCACATTTTGTACTGCATTGTCTACAAAGGTCTTTGAAATGTTCCCTGCTCTAGTACTCAGAGGGGGTACGTAGTTGAAGAATAAGATGGAACAGAAGCAACTATAATCGGAAATAAAGGAGGAAAGACACTGAGTGCAAAATGGTAGGACTTCTCATTGGGGGAAGCTTCTGGCAAATAACTGGGAAATAGGACAATAGTTGTGTGTTGATAGAGTGACTACGCTGAGGTTCTTTAAAATATAGAAGCTGTAGATTCAGAATTTTGTAATGCTGTGGATGGAGCCCTCTTCTGGAGAAATTTTTCAACAGGTATTAAAATGAGATCAAAACACACAGAGATGGACATACACAGGCACAACGAAACAGGAAACACTGTTGGCTACTCAGGCGATGTGACTGTCATCGAATCCATAGCTGGCATTTTCCTTCCCTTCCAGTGAACAGAAATAAACTGGATTCTCCCAAGCAACTGCCTTTCTGGAAGGAGTTTAAGGAAAGAGGGGTATTCTCAGGAGCCTAGCTGCACTTTTACCAAAACAGCGAACTTCAGTCTGAGATTCAATCACACAGGCAAATGCCAGCACTTTTAGCTACTGCCCTTATTAGGTATATTGGTTTGTTGGGCAATTTCACTATAACACATAGGAGATACTTCTAGAAGGAATTAGACTGTATTTAATGGAAAACCCAAGGGCTAAAGATAGAAAAGGAGAGAAGGGAGGGAGGCAGAGCAGAAGAGATTAGCTAAGATGACTGTTGGGCTTTTAATATAGACTGTGGCATTACATAAACTCCAGATCACATATTCAGCCTTGCAGTTTATTAAATCTCTTTGGGGACTTCCTTTAAAAAAAATTGTTCAGACATGTGGACTCTACCACTTTGACTCTTTTTACCACTTACGTCTCTGTTTCCCCAGTGCGTTTCAAATCTTATGGGCTGTCACAGTTGACCCCATGTCAGGGCTGGGGGTACACTCTGCTACTCCCATAGTCTTTTCTCCGTATCAGAAAGGTTCTGCAAATAAACACTGCCCTTAAACTACAACATACGATGTTTCGGGGGTACAAAAAGGCGCTGGTTCTCATTTAGAATCCTGAAAATCAAGATGCTGACTCCAAGAAAGAACTCCCTATTTTAAGTCAACATCTCAGAATTCTGTGGAACATTTTTAGTCACTCCCCAGTGACTGCTTTCCAACCTGAGCCACTCCCTAAAATTCTAATTCTTGGGGGATTACTCATTCATTGTTAGAACTTTTGGCTAGTGGTAAGCCATACCCAAATAGGGGGGTGGGGAGTCATATTTACAGTGGAATTTCTATGTCATGCCTCCCTTGATTTGTTTCACACTCATTATTTATCATCGTCAAATGCTAGAGGCCACTTGTGAGATGGCCTTTCCCAAAACACCCCAGGGGAGAAGAGAGGCGACTGCTCCTCAATTTTGCCAGCTTCCCGCCATTGTTGCTTGGAATTCCTCCTCCCCCTTCCAAAATGCCCGAAAGAGCAACCTGGCCAAGAAACTTACAAAGACTGGTAGCTTCCAATGCCCGACCCAGAATATTACAACTGTGATGGAAAAACACATACATACTCGCCTGAACACCACTTAGGACCGAGTGACTAATTTGCTTTATTACATTGTTTTTCCCTTCCGTATGTTTTCTCTCTGCCTCAAGAAAGTTCTATTTTTGCTGGTGGACTCCAAGCCTCCAAGGCTTTCCCCACTTTTCCCTACGGCACACAGAGCTCTGTCCTGGAACCTCTTGCGGATGAAACGAATTACACCAAGATGATTTCTCAGCAAGGGGCCCTTGCAACCAGGTTATCAACTAGCGTCCTAATGTGGACTTTTGCTCTGATTATGCACAACGATGTAAGAGAGAAACAAGTCTCTGGGAGCAGGCCATTCAATTCCTGCTAACACCTCTGCCCCCCACCTAAGGAAGTGAGTGAGCTCACAGCCTGCAGAGCCCACCTGAGCTGGCGGGGCCTTGCAGGGTGAGACACACCAGTTGCTTTGCCAAAGTCCTGGTGTGAGGAAACCCAGGTGCACAGGGACTGCTGGGTGCCGCCACGTGGTCTGTCTTGCTCGAAGGGAGGCATAACTTTGGGCCAGCCCTGCAGCGCTGACTGAGGTCCCAGCACGCTGAGACGGGAGAGGACCGTGGAGTCCTGGGGAAAGGCGGTGTGGAACTGCTCCCAGTCACTGACAGTTCCAGCCGGCCAGGCCTCATGGTAAATGCATTACCTAGGACATCCTGTTGAATGCAATCAGTCTGCCTGGCAATCCCAGGAAGGCGGTAAGATTATTTTACAGTGGAGAATCAGGAAGCCCAGAGATATTAAACAATGTGCCCAAGGTGCTACCAACAGCATATGGCAGAGAGGATCTGTCTGAATCAGAGGCATACTCTGAACCGCCCTGCTAAATGGGGGTACATGTACATACATACAGCGTCACGGACCATTGGAGTCCAGAAAGTCTGGAAAACTGGCTCACAGACAGACGTAAGATTTGTGGCAAGACCTAAGGTGACAGGGACGCCTTTCCCAAGAGAGTCAGGCAGCAAAATCTGTTAGAAGAGGAGTGTAACCGGGCAGTTCTGAATGGGGGCTGTGTATCCAGGGAAGATGGAAATCGTGGGTGGGTGAGGGGCTCAGCAGCCAGGCACCTTACCGGTCCTCCAGACACCGGCATCCACCCACTAGCCCCCACTTTAAGTCATTTACGTGGTCACTTCGTTCCTGGGACACGGGCCCATTTCCAAAGTCTAACCCCGACATGGATCCAAGGCTGCACTGCACCCCACACATCCCAGCAGGCCCTCTCTCTCCCGCGCACAAACACGTGTGCCCGGGCCCCTGGCACCCAGGAGTCCTGGCCAGGAACTCAACGCGCATTCCCAGCACCCAAAGCACTCCCTGTTTCCTTCCCTCCTCTCTGCCTGGCTCTGCCTCGATCTTACCCACCCACTTGTAGGCTGCCAGCTCACCCCGAGTCCCATCGGCCTCAAGGGAAGCCCTGGGGGCCAGAGTAGACTTGCGCGCTCAGAAACCACAGGCCCCAGAACGGGGCTGGGCGTGCCCTCGGCGGCCAGCACCCGGTCGGGCCTCCCCAGAGTACGCTTTCCCGCACACAAACTTCCCGAGATCTTGGAGCTCCATAGCGGTCGCAGGACAACCGCATCTCGGTCGCCCCGCACCCCCGCCTCTCCCGGGTCCCCGGCCCTTCCCTGGCGCCCCAGCGCTCCGAGGGTTAACAGGCAGCTGCAGCCCTGGTGGGCAAGGCTTGAACTTTTCTCTGCGCTCCGCGCCCGCCCGGGAAGGCAGCAGAGGCGGCGGTCGGGGCTCCGAGCCGGGGCTCCAGCTGGCTGGACAAAGGGGGCGCGGGGGGCTGGGGCCTGCACCCTGGCGGCGGGGCGGGGGGCGGGGGCGGACGCGCTCTGGGCCCGAGGTCGGGGAGGAAGGGAACCCCGATGCGGGCGCGGCCAGAGTCGGCGCCTCTGAGCGACAGCAGCAGCCGGGCTGCGGCGCTGGGCTGGCGGGAGGCGGCTTCCTGCGCGCCGCGGGGCTGGGCGAGGGGGCCCGGGCGCCCCGGGAAGTCGGCGATGCCAGGCCGGCCTCTCCAGCCCGGCAGCCCGCGATCCGGACCCGAGCCGCGCTTCCCCCCGCTCGGCGCTGCGCTGGGGAAACCTCCAGCCGCCAACGGAGTCTTTCTCCAATGCATGAGCCTCCGGAGGAGGAGGCGAATCAAAGTTACCCCACTTGATGTAGGCGAGAATGTCGCCCCTGCTTGCAAAAAAAAAAGGGGGGGGGACTCCGGAGCTCTCTCCTCCTCCCCTGAACGTACACACACACACACACACACACACACACACACACACGCAAACCGGAGTGGGAAACCAGGGGCCCCCGAGGATTTCTGGGGCTGGGAACGACCTCCCTTCGAGCCCCAGGCTTTCTTCGCCGCCGCGCCCCACAGTCCCCCGACCCCCGAAAGCACCCTCTCCCTGCCCGCGCCAGACGATCGGAATGCAGAAACGCGGCGCGGGGCGCGCCCGGCAGCCCCTCTTCCCTACCTGGGACAGGAGAACGCACAGGAGGAGCGGAGTGCCCGGCTGCATTTTGCCCGACTAGAAGCGCCCGGCGGCGTTTTCATTCATGCACTTGGCTGCACTGAGCATATTTTCCGTGGGAGCCAGGCTTTGAGGAGAGGCTCTGCCTCACCAGCCAGCCAACTTCCCAAATAGATCAGCGGCAGCATCACGAAAGCATTGGGTAGAGGCTGATGACCAGGACCAATGGCTTTACAAGACGGATTCCTTCATAAAGCTCCCTCGTTTTGCATGGCAGATACAGGGCGAGCACCTCGCACAGAGCGAGCCCCTCGGAGGAGGCAGCCCTTTTGCCTTTTTGGACTGTTGGGGGCCAGCCTCACAAATCACGCCGGGCAAGGCCAGCCGAATCCACTTTTGCAGAGAATGGAATTGCACCCGGGACTGGCGAACACTTCCAGCCCAGTGCAAAAAAGATTCTCTTTATTAAAATGTTAATAAGATCCACTTTATTTCCAATAAATCAAATAAAATGACCCCAGCAGTTCCAGCCCTTTTCACGCCTGGAAAGACTTGGCGACTTGGCGGTGGATTTTTTCCCCCTTTCTTTCTTTTTCTTTTTTTCCAACTGTGGCCCAAGTCATGATGCTGTTTGGTGCTTCCTTGCCATCTCACAAATCACAAATACGACAGATCAATTCTAGCTTGCAGGAAAAAAAATCCATCAAGGGGCAATAGATTTTATTAACTGCTCAGGTGAGAGTCTGACTGGCCGCCTACCCCACAAATGTGCATCTGGCACCAAAGTTGGAGCCATGATTTAAGGAAACTTTTTTTTCCCCTACAAAAATATGATTTTTTCAGAAGCTCCTACCTATCTCCAGGGGCTGGGAATAGTCATGGCCACTGCTCAAGGAATTTTATAAGCGGGGTGCTATGGGGATGAGGGTCAGAGGGGTATACAGCAGGTCTGCCTTTCCCAGTAGGAATCTAAGATTATGCAATGAATATCTCACTTTGTCATTTCCATGCAGGCTCCTTCTAAAAATGATGTAAGGTATTTTAAAATAAAGGACGTTTGTGCAATAGAACTGATGCAACCAAAATTAAAAATTTAGGCTGGAAGGAAACATTCAAAAAACTGAAATGCTAAACCTAAATTGAAATATGTTTGCTCCGATTTGGATCTGAGCTTCCTGGTGGCCAAAGCAATAAGGAACATGTACATTACATAGTTCTTATTTTAGAAAAATTTATATAAATATCCACTGGCAAAATTTCCTCCTAGAGCTAAAAACTAGAATAAATGTATTATGTGATACCTAATAGAACAGGACTCAGAGCAATGGACCATGTGGAGATCCAATAGATTGTGGTGTATTTCCAGAATCTAGTACAGGGCCTAGAACATGGAGCTGGTCATTATGGCTTGTAAAATAGATGTCTAGACTTAATCAACCAAATGGGCAAAGCTGCCTAGGCTTAACCCTCGGCCTTGCTACTAATGAGTAAATTACTCAAACTCTCTGTGCCTCTGTCAACTGGAAAAATGAAAATATAAATCATACTGAACTTATAAGGTGGTATTAAGGATTAAGTGATAAAATAGCCACTCAATAAATGTAAATCAACGCACTTTTTGAAATTCCTTCATTGCCAGCTGTTTAGTTTAGTCACAAGATGGCCTCCTGTGGTCCCAAGGTGACTGATGGGGGGAGGCAATGCCATCTGACCTCCTGGCTGCTTTAGCGGCAGCTGGCCCATCAGCTGGCAATGTTGGCCAAGCCAGCTCCAGGAAAGCCCAGCAAAGGTGTGTGTTGCTGTTTCTTCTGGTCTCTTCAACTTTCCGCTGTCCTCTTGCCTAATCCATGGGCTTAGCAGACAAGGCAGATGGAGAGCAGAGGACAGTTTGGGAGATGACAAATCATTACAAGGGATAAAAATGGCCAAAATGATCCTGCCATGTTTTCACAAGCAGACCCTAGGTTGGGGAAGCAGTCCTAAGGGGAGGGTGTGCAAGGCTGCAGTTGCCCGCCCCCCTGTGGTCAGCATGGGGCTATGTGACGGGTTCTATCCAATAAGCTGTGAGCAAAAGTGACAGGCGCAGCTCCAAGGCCGGAGCATTTAATCGCCAGTGTGAGACAGGTTGGAAGTCTGTGCAGGCGGCTTACTCAGACATGTCCTCAGGAACAACAACTTGCAAGAGGAAGGGAAACAAGATGGGCGGGGGGTTGCAGTGGCGGTAGGCGCCTCGGCTGGTCCCGGGGGAGCTCTGAGGCTAGGGAGTCTTTCATTCAGAGAGGACCCGAAGAGTTGGGAGCTGTGTCTTTGTACACCAGTTGGTCAGCTGTTGGCTGTTCCCCAAGGAACAGAATAATCTTAGGTGAGGGCAGTTTGGTTCAGCCAAGGGCAGTATTCCGGTCTGACCTCAGCGTCGTCATCTGCATGGAAAACGAATGCCTTGACCCACAGCAGGTAGCCAGAGGCTGTGATTCGCAGACCGCAGAAGACCACTTGCACATGATGGTACCAGTGACAGGAGATGCGGATTTGTGAACATCGGCGGACTCGTCTCCAGCCAGGACCTGTCCCGCACGCACCAAGGTCCTGGGCTTTTGTCCCGAGTTACTCTACGGACGGGCAGAGTGGCTCCAGCCAACACACCTGATTCCAAGAGAGCATGCCCACAGGGCCGCTCCCATCTCTTTATACTTCAGTTCCCACAGCTTGGATTTTAAAGGCCAGGAGGAGTTAACTTCAAGAGCCTTCTTGGGCCTTAAGGCTCACCTTTAGAAACCCACGAAGTCTAGGAAGGTGGAAAAGACTTGTCTGCAAAATGAGATCTGGACTGAGAACTCCAGATTCCACTTACATTGGGCAAGTTGCTTTTGCTCCCCAAGGCTCAGTTTATTCATCAACAAAATGGGAATGACAATATAATAGCACTCCAAGGATTGCTGTAAAAGTGGAAGCCGCCTTTCCTCCTTGCTCCCCGACTCCCCTCTACTCTCAGAAAACGTGTGTTTCACAAAACACAGGATATCAGGTTTTGTCCAAAAAAGACAGGAAAAACCTCATTTTACTTTGGTGGTAAAAGGCCCCTGAAGAAGAAATCCATTTTTGTTGGTTTTGCATTGTTTTCCCTTTAACTCCCTAATGGGATTCTCTTGTCTGATGGATGGATTGGCGAGGGTAAGTGAGGCCTGAAGCTGGAAACCACCCCCTAATAGCCCCTGCTGTAACTCCCCCCATGCCAGCACCGCCCCCCAAGCCCAGCCTTTGTGTCCAAATGCAGACCCCAGAATCTAGGGTCTGATGAAATCGTCCAACATCCAGGAGCTGCATCCTGAGGGGCCAGGGACTAAAACTGCGCCTCTCTTTGACCTACATGAATGAAGGCATCATTTCTGGCCGTGAAGGTGGCCGTGTGTGTGCATGCCCTGGTTGGGTGTGATGTGTACAAGCACATGATGCGGGCGTATGACAAGGGGGCAACTGCTGTATCTTCCAGAAGAGACGTGATACTCAAGTTTGGGTGCCCTTTGAACGCGCTGCTGTAACGAGGCATTTGTATAGAACAGGGACAACCCAGCTATGAGACACAGAGTTACCAGGTGGGCCAGGAGCCCCTGGCCACTGGGATGGACTTGGACAGGAAGGAGGGGAGCCCACACTGCACGGCAGTACAAGATAGCATCATGCTGAAGCTGCAACCCTCCCAACAGGATAGCCTGCGAAAGCCACTCAAGATTATGACGATACACCATCCCAATACCTGGCCACCCAAAAGTAGCATCCAGGATTGTTCTTGAACCATGAACCTGTTTCATGTTTCTTCATAGCCCTTTGTGTTGTTTAATCTTAAACTACAAGTGGTCGCCTTGTTCAGTTTTTCACTCCAACCTGCAGCTTCCATCTGCACCTTTTACCCCTTGACTCTGGGTTTTGCCACATGAACTCGATGTGACCAATGGAATGAGACAGAAGTGATGACATGCCAATTATAAACCCAGGCCCCAAGAGGCCCCTGTGTTTCAGCCTGCTGTCGCTAGGGCCTCTGCAAATGCCTTCAAAGGAACATTCATGGGCTATCTCATTGGTTGTAGGAGAGAAATGACCCCCATGAACCCGGAGGTGCTTGGGTCAGCCCAGCAGAACCCCACCCAGGACATCTGACCTGTAGGTATGTGAAGTAAAAAGAAATAATTGCTCTAAATATGTAGGGGGTTAGTTATCTAGCAAAAGCCGACCAATAATTACATTTGTTTGTTGTCTGTCTGTCTCTCTGGAGTGTAAGTCCCAAGTCTGTCTTCTTGCTTCTGTATGCTTAGCTTCTAGAACACTGACTTACAATAGGTGCCCAAATTATTTTTGCTGGGAGATAAATTAAGTGGCTTCTGTACTAAAAAATGTGTGATAGTGATGCGAAACCCACCCTCTGCATGTCCTGCCCTACCAGGAATACTTGCTAGTGTTGACAGTTCAGTCTTTCCACGCAGAAAGCATCCTATAACCTTGACAGGCCCCACTCCCATGCGGCCACCTAATTCATCCTACAGCAAGGCAAGGTCTTACAATAGTCTAGACCCGGATTCAACAAAGTAAGGAACATTCCACACAGGCTAGTGTGAGCATGTAGGTGATCAGAGATCTTTGGTGAAGAATACTTGGGGTATGACATACTTCTGAATTTCCTCGAAGTATGAAGATCCCAGACAACTAAGAATAAGATAGAAAATCTTCCTTTGACTTTTGGGTGCTGCATTAATACAGCGTCCTCTGTGAATACAGTTAATACCATCATGACTTCCACTCTCACAGAGATAAAATCAGGAGTGACTTTCAGACCATCTCCCTTCAATGGCTTCACTGTATATAGGACTTCAATCCCTCCTTAGTAGCCAAATTAGGCGTTCAGACACCAAATTTATCCTTTGAACTAGTAGCCATTAAAACCCCCCTCTAGGTGTCTCCCTTACCCAAAATTAGTGACTGGGGTTATTTCTACACAGAGAATCTTCTCCGGATCACTCTGGTAGAGCAGTGGTTTTCGAAGTGTGGCCCCTGGGCCAGAGGCATCAACACACCTGGGAACTTGTTAAAATGGAAAATTCTCAGGTCTCCTCCCATATCTACTGATTTAGAAACTCAGGGGTGAGATCTAACCAGCTGTGTTTTACAAGTTCTTTACTTGCCTAGTTTGAGAACTTCTACTCCAGAGAACTCCCCACTACTCACTTACACACGTTCAATCATTCATTCACTCATTCATCCAAGAAACATTCATAAAGTGCCTATTGCGTATTAGCCACTGAGCTAGAGAACTGAAAAGGCATGGTTTGTGTGCTTCAGAAAATATGACTCGTGGGGAGAAAGACACCACTCTGTTACAGTCTGCCACAGGAGGTGCTGAGAGTCGAGGCAGCCAGAGCTATGGGGGATCGGGATGTGTTTAGAAAGAGGCCAGGGGTCCACTGTGGTTGGTTTCCATTGTACGTCGAAAACTATCATGGATCTTTACTTGAAAAAAGTTGTACTTTTTTATATCTGTTGATGAGAAACTAAATATGAATAATAGCAGAAAGGTACCTGAAATTCAACACCTCCTTCTAATTGAATTGGAAGTTTATTCTTTATAATCCTATCTAGTCAAGGTTGCAAATGGCAGCGCCTGTGTGTGTGTCTGTGTGTGTGTGTGTGTGTGTGTGTGTGCGCGTGCATGTGTGTGCACATGCAGGCAGGGGGAGGGACATTATTTATAATTTATGAATAATGCTTGGTGTGCTTTTATTTAGTTTTTAAAGTTTTCAGTTTATTTTTTTATGTATGTATTTATTGAGAGAGAGAGAGAGAGAGAGAGAGAGAGAGAGAGAGAGAGAGAGAGAGAGAGATGAGTGGGGGAGGAGTAGAAGAGGGGGAGAGAGAGAGTCCCAAGCAGGCATTGACAGCATGGAGCCCGATGTGGGGCTTGATCTCATGAAGCGTGAGATCATGACCTGAGCCCAGTCGGACATTTAACTGAACCCCCCAGGTACCCCTTGGTGTGCTTTTAGTAAGATCTCTTATAATGAGAGCCTGGTCACCAATCCCCACTTCCTGCCTGTCTATGGTCCCAACCAAGGAAGCCTGGAGCTAGGGGGAAATGAGAAAGAGAAGATACTTGGAGGAGCGGATAGGGACCCTGAAAGGCAGAAGACAATTCTGGGCAATTTGGGGGCCCAGATTAGGATCAGCTTAAATGTCAACATCCAGGGTTTGAGCTTTATCCTATGGATAAAGGGGAATCATGCAAACTATCCAAACAGGGAAGGGTCGATATCTGATTTACATATCAGGAAGCTCACTCTCCGTACATGGGAGGATGGAGTGCATTGAGGGCTATAACCAAGGAAGAGAGACTTCTTGTAAGCCTACTGCACAAACCATATAAAATATGACCAGAGCAGGAACTCTTCTTTGTAAATTTCTAGCCAGTAAGCGATGAGGTATATTTCATGGCAATCTCTTCTGTTGCCTAGCAGTGTCTGGCACTTAAGTTTGTACATCTTATAATAGATGAAGGAAACATGCTGATTAAATTACAGGAGATTAACTCTGAGCTCTGCGTATTCACCCCTCCCTGCATCTAACCCTTACCTCATTAATGGTAGAGTGAACTCTCTCACCTTTGACTTTGGGCTTCCCCACGTGGCTTGTTTCGGCTAATAGAGTGAAGTGAGGGTGACAGTGTGTAGTTCCGAGCCTAGGTCTTACAAGGCCTCACGTCTTTCTGTTTGCCTTTTACACCTCTGACATCTCCATGAAAGCAACATGTCTTTTCTGTGGTTCAAGGAGGATGAGAAACGTGAAGCTGAGCCCCACCCCCCCACCCCTCCGTAGATCTGCAGTGCGAAGCAGATTCTAACCTAGATTAGCCAAACCCTGATCAACCTATGGCTCCGTAGGAACTAATGCTTGGTGTTGTCCACTGATATAGTTTTGGTTGTTTGTTATCCAGAAATATCTGACTGATACATAAATGAATGCCCTTCTTAGGACTATGTATAGCTCAGGGAATAGGCTAGAAGCTGAATATGTAAATCTAGCATAGACATTTACATGAGTGTGACTGACGTTCAACGTTGACCATAAATCTGAGCCCTTAATAATTACTCAACTCACCAAATAGTCCTCTCCTTACACCTACCTATTCCAAGCTGGCTGGCTCCTTGCAAATCCCGAGGTTCCTTTTAGAATATTTATTGCAAAGCTACTGAATCTTGCTTTGGTTGTTTTTCTTATGCTCGCATAATTGTGAGGCCATCACTTAACAATTCCTTGGGAAAATTTATTTACAATGCAAGGCAGATCCGTGAATGTTTGTAGTGGATAAATTTATTTACAATGTAATCCAAATCTGCCAATGCTTCAAGTAGATAAAATTGTGCTGCTCTTATGAAAGGCAACCCACCCAGTTAATAGTTTCTATGGTCTTTTATGAATAGTCCAAGGTCAGGGCCACCATAATGAGTTTGGGAAAGTTAATCCATGGAAGCAAGTTAAGCACAGAAAACTACATTTTAATGATTCTGAATGTGTGACAGCTGCCAGGATTTAACCAAATGAGAGCCAGAGAAGACAAATCCAAGACTCTTTTGTTTCTTAAGGTCAGCGTTTACAGAATTAAGATGGCAAATATGCAGTTCCCATGAGGTCAGGAGGATGTCTGTGTTGGATACCTCTTGCCCACATACTGCCTGGCACCAAGGAGAAACTCTACAGATATGAACGGGATGCATCAATAAAAGAGCACAGGCACATAGGAGAGGTCCAGCTTAGCGCTGCACACCTGCTATCTGTCATACTTACGTTCAGTAGAGCCAGACAAACTGTCAACAATATACCTCTAGTATCAGCATCCAACCCCCGGAGCCGTGGTTCTCAAAGTGTTAGCCTACTAAGTGTCCTTGTTTAGTCCCAACACTCCACATGAAGATGTTAAGTGTCTACACTGCGCCTGTATCTTTTGTATAAAACGCAAAAGCAATTATGTCTTGAGTCATAAAATTCTCTCCTGGAACATGACAGAAAAGGGAAACTCACCACAGCTCACCAGAACTTGCAAAGCTATCTCCTGCCTCCCTCTCCAGATTCATTCCATTTCGGCTGTCCCCCTCACTCACTGTCTAGCTCTTCCCTAACCCAGGGCCTCTGCACATTCTACTCACTCTGTCTGGAGCACTCTTTCCTCCACTTCCCCATCACTCTCATCCCCCTGGAATCTGTTCATATGTCAGGTCTTCAGAAGAAGAGCCAGCGTCTACCAGCCCATCCTTGATTAGCTCATTTCCTTATTTCTTTCCTTCATGGTATTGTCTATCACTTGCCCCTATTTTATTTATTGTTTGCTTTTTTTCTATGTCCATTTCTCTCACTAGAATAGGAGTTTCATGATGGTAACAAAATATCAGTTTATTGGTCACTAGACCCCAGGACCTAGAACCATGCCTGACTCATGATAGGTACTCGATATTCTATTTTTTTTAAAGAAATGAATGAACAGATAATCTCATGGCCAATGAGAGTAGAGGGCTGCATTAATCTCTAAAAACACCAACTAGTAATCTGATGGTTAATGATGACAAGACACTCCCAGGGAGCCACTGTGAAAAATATGGCCAAGATTAAGTGTGCACACCCAACAACTTGTGTTGTATAAAACAAGACCAAGGGTCCTGGGGCCCTCTGGGTGAGCCACATGAACTACAGTCTGTCCTCTTTGCCAAGACCAAGCCCATATGGGCTGTGGGGCTTGCTCTGGGTGGACTAAGGACTCAGTTCTCCCATGGTGTCAAGAGAGGCTGAGGTGAGACAGCACACACCTCAGCAAGATGAGGTAGAGTGTTTTTAACATATTTTCTCTTACTTGACACATCAGGAATTCATCTAAAGCCTTTTCAAAGTGCCAGGTTCTTGTCCATGTAATGAATCTATTGATTCACTTTTGGTCCCCAGGAGACTCTGAAGACCACAGAATGTCAAGAGAGAGGACAGAGAATTCTTGTTGCTTGTCACAGAGCCTTATGGGTAAAGAGACAGGTCTCAGAATATCCCCAAAAGATATTCATGACCCCATTGTTATTCTTTGAGGGCTAAATGGTTATTTATTTCTAAAATTACCTACTTCATTGCCCTCATCTAACATGACTTCCATGCCCATAAATTGTTCCTTTCTTAACAAATAAAATAGATTGGACAAGTATTCATTCATTCATTGAGAAATTATTTTGATAACAAGCAGCAAGATATAGTTTTAAAAAAGAACTATTTTTTTCTGGAATCAAGCTAGGTAATTCATTTCTAGATTCCCAGGCTCCTCTCTAACTTTCCAGTCTGACTACCATATTGTCCCCAGAACAATTTTTATTTCAAGCAATAAGTATCAAGTATCTACTATGATGTAGGAATTATTTTACTCAGAGGTGAATAACAGCAACTTTGTGTCTTGCTTTTGTTCCTGTATATGTTCCTGTCTGTCTGTCTATCTATCTATCTATCTATCTATCTACACACACACACATACACACAACTTCAGTAGTTCTCCATTGTCTCTTAAAGCCATACATAAAGATTCTACACAGCTGCTCTGCTTTACTTTCCCCAGCAAAGCTCAGACACACGATACAGAACATTCTACCATTCACCCCACACCTCATGTAAGCCTCCTTCATTCCATAGGAACTTTGCACATGTTGATTTCCTGGATTTCTCCTGGCCTAGGTCCACTTGGTCTGGATTAATTGTACTTAGAACATGTCATTTTTCACTTACTGGATCCCCCCAATGGACTCTCAGCTGCTTGAGGTGAAGAATCAAGTTTTATTCTCATCTATATCCTCAGTAATCTCAGTCCCAAGTACACATAGGACTTTAAAATAATACCTGTGCATTGATAAATAATCATAAGAGCTGTGATGTTTTTTAAGTGCCAGGAACTTTTCTAAGTTCTTCTTATTAAATCTAGCCAGCTCCACATGAAACATGATTATCCCCTTTTGCTGGTGACCTATGACAGGCAAACCGCCCTGGGGTGCAAGGAGAAGCTGCCCCAGGAGTCCAAGCACCTGAGTCCTAAGCCCTCTCCACTGCGTATAGTTGTGCCATGATGGAGAACGGATCAGTATTCTCAAAGCCTCAGCTTCCTTTCTTGCTAATAAGCACAACATTTGGGGTCAGAAAGCCTAGGCTTAAATTGCACTCTGTCACTTACTAGGACAGGCTTAGGCAAGCTGCTGACCGCATCGCCGCTGAGTACCTGCTATCTGCCCTTGCCAAGCATGGAGGTGCATGGCGGGAGTAACTACAGAAGTAACAACGAACATTAGTCGAGAATTGTTTGATTCTTTTAAAATTTACTATTTTATTATTTATTTTAAATATGTTTTATTATTTAAATATTCATTATAATTATAATTAAGTAATAGCTAACTGTCATTGATAATAGTGATATCTCACTGGTTTAAACACTTTCATGTGTTCAATTGTTTAATATTAATGACAATTTTGACAGGGTTCTATTTCTAGTCCCACTAGTCCAACTTTAAATTTTTTTTGAATGCTTTTACTTATTTTTGATACAGAGAGAGACAGACCATGAGAGGGGGAGGAGCAGAGAGAGAAGGAGACACAGAATCGGAAGCAGGCTCCAGGCTCTGAGCTGTCAGCACAGAGCCTGACAGGGGGCTTGAACCCACGAACGTGAGATCTGACCTGAGCCAAAGTCGGAGGCTTAACCGACTGAGCCACCCAGGTGCCCCTCTAGTCCCACTTTAAAATGAGTAATCTAAGGAATACAAGTAGTCAAGAAAGGCCTTGAATCCAGCCCCCTCCCCTAGGGAACTTGAACTCCTGACCAGCTTGCCTTACTGCCTTTCTTAGCATGTCAGTAGAACAACAGACCTGCCCCTTACCTTGTAGAACTGTTCACTCTGCTCTTGAGTCTCAGATGCCCCTTCAGTTAAAAGTGCAGCTGATAATTTCATCAAAGATTGCTGTACAAATTAGATGACTTGACTCATGCAATATCCACACTGGCCTCTATTATGAGTGCTTAAACACTAGTGATCCACTGCTCCCTCCCAGTCCTCATGTTCTACGGAATCAGAACTCGAGAACCCCACATACTACCCAGCAGTTTAAGAAGGAGGAGAGAATGATCACCACGGTTTGGAATCAGCCCCCGGGTGGCAGAACTGGGTACCTTCGCATTTTATGTGGCTGTTCACTGAACTGAAGTCTCCAAATATTTCTGTCTCAGCCAAGTCTGTCCCCTCTGAGACTGAGTGTATATGAATAGTGGTAGCCTGTCACAAGATAACACAATTCTTGCTGATTCCAGAGAGCCACCACCAGGGGGCTATGACCCTGGGGCCTGGCCACATGGTTTCACTGCCCTCAATATAAAATAATTCAAAACACCAGATGGTATGGGCTTGGTTGGATTCCCCCCATCTCTCAGTTATATTGGTCATGGATTCTTCACCACGGGCAGAAACTTTGGTCGGCACCCTGCTGTCTTGTGTGGGGGGGGGGTGCACCACACAGAGCAATGAAGTCACTGACAAGTAGTATAATGGGGCACGAACACTGGTTATCTCACAGACATTATGCTCCTCAATCCTCAGAAAGTGGATGTCACCATTACCATCATGAAACACCATCATAATGCTCATAGTATCTGAAAGGTTGGGTGGCCAGCCCATTATCACTCAGAGCTAATCAAGAACACAATTAGAGTCCACAGGATAATAACTCTTTCATTCTTTCATTTTTCCATTCATTCACTCAACCATTAAAGAAGTATTGACTGTGTCCCTTTCCCGTGCCAAGTACTGTCCCAGGAAGTACTACTTCCAAGTACAGACAGGAATGCCGTAGTGAACAAAACAGACAAAAATCCTTGTTTTAGTACAGTAGGGTGCAGGGGGCAATTAAAAAAACAAACAATATGAATAAGAGGTGGCACGTGTTCTGGTGACACACAGGAAGGGCAGGAAGAAAGAGCACATGGGTAGACTTAGAGTTCCATAACTGCCAACACTGATTTCGTGACTATTTTGTGCTGGTCATCATTCTAAGCATTTTGCCTGTATATACTCATTAAAGCCTTCCATCCACCCCAGGAGGGAGGTCCGACTCATAGAGGCGACAGTGAGGCACAGAGAAGTCAGAGGCCTCACCCAGGCTTCCGCATCTAACAAGAGGCAGAGCCAGGACATGACCGCAAGCAGTCTGGTTCCTGAGGTTCTGCCCTTACCCTACCAAGGTACGCAGGAGTCTCAGTACAGGATAGCTCAGCTGGTCTAGACTCACTTAGACGCGTGTTTGGAAGGCCCCTCATCTTGCTTCTGCTCCCTTCTTCCTTTGCCCCCCATCCCCATTCTTTCCTGCCAGGTTTCCAGCTTTATCCACTTCCTAGAGGCCCACCCTCCTCCCTGCCCCATGGCCAGGAAGTTGCCCTGCCATTCGGTCCCACCTCTAGGGCAGGACACCTACAAACAGACAGAGTCTTCTCACAGCTCTCTACCTATCACACCATAACTGGATAGCGTGCTAGGCTAAAAGACCCCTCCCAGCTAGGGCTGAGCATGAGCCTGCATGAAGAAGGTTAAAAGGGCAGAGAGTTCCATCCTGCCACCATCCCCATTTGTCAGATGAAAGAAACTGGCTCTAAAAATAACTAGAGGACCTGAGTTGGGATTTGAATTCAGGACTGTTTGACTCTGAAGCTCTTAAAAATAATTGTTAATATTTATTTATTTTTGAGAGAGAAAGACACACACACACACACACACACACACACACACACACACACACAGAGTGTCACTGGGAGAGGGGCAGAGAGAGAAGGAGACACAGAATCCAAAGCGATCTCCAGGCTCTGAGCTGTCAGCACAGAGCCCCAAATGGGGCTTGAACCCATGAACGGTGAGATCAGACCTGAGGTGAAGCTGGATGTTTAATGGACTGAGCCACCCAGGTGCCTCTACACTGAAGCTCTAACCACTATTTGCCAGGCAGCAAATAGGTGCTTAATTCGACACTGGCTTGAAGAATGAGGGACAGGTGGGTTAGTGAACAAAAGACTGAAAGAAATGGGCAGATGTGCGCCAGCATGAAAGCCAAACAAACAATGAGGATGGCCTGTGCACACAAGTGCAGTAAGGACCGGCCCCGTCTTCTGGATAAGCAGATTTGGAAATACTCAGGACAAACAGTCGTCACAAATATTGCAGTAAATACAAGCCTGCAATCTCGTAGCCAGGCAGACTTAGTCTTGTTTTCCAACTGCAGTTTTATAAGGGTCTCTTGCAGGCTTTTCCCCTTTTATAGACCAAGACAAGTGTGTTTAGGGGACATAAATGGGGGAAGGCACCTGGTCAGGCTGAGACCAGCGCCCTGGGAGGGAAGAAGCGCCCTTGGGAGAAGCAGAAATGCAGAGGCGCTGAGAAAGGGGATTGTGTCGCTAATCCCTCACACTGTGACTTTACCAGCTTCTAATCGCCTAATAGCAGGGCACATAATTGGCAGAAAAGATTGCCCTGCCCTTTACACATATGTCTGCAATTACTTTTCAAACTGGGGCGATAAGTGGCATGATTGGTTTCCCTTTGCAGGCGCGGCCGCTCCTCGGAAACAGGGGGCCTGTGGCTGGCGCGGTGGGTCACAGGCAGAACAACCGCCTGCGAACGTACAGCTTCCATCCCTGAGGAGTAAATCCCCAGCCCCCTGCTAGGGTCTGACCTCATCTCCCACCTCCCTCCTTGGCCCACAGTGCTCCCCGGAAGGCTTCTCTCCTGGGCTCCATCACCCGCGGGCT